>RYFJ01003647.1:0-50133 GCA_003991445.1 Oryza meyeriana var. granulata | reverse complement strand
AGAGAGATTTTAGTAAGGTCGGACCACGCAGCACAAACTGGTGATAAGCTACGCCCAGTAAGCGATAAGCTTATGCAACGTGACTGTGATATTACTCGGCCTATGAGATAAACCTAACTGATGCAGCCGTAGACAGAACAGATATATTCGTGAGCCGCTATCGTAGGCCGACTAAGATACGGACTAACTGAGGAAGTCCTAGCCGATACGGATCGGGGTAATCGAGACTTATCCTCGCAGGGTCGAACTTAACCGATGCATAGCCGGCTCGAGAGCCAAGAACCGTTGAATCGGGTGGCGATGCACCGCAGTTTGTATGTTGTTTGATGAATTACAAGTCGCCCGGCATCGTTTTATACCCCAAGTTATACACTCCTGATCAGATAGAAACAGGAGTTTCCTAATTACAAACAAGGAAATAACAAGTCCTGCCGGTGCACGAGATCAGGTTTATTATCCCTACCCCTAATTTATAGATAAGATACTACTGCCTCTCCATGGTCTTCACGATTCCCTTCGCATTCCGGCTTCCTTTTGGGAATTTAATTCCGCCAGTTAACTGTGATTTTCTTACCCGAGATCATAGAACGCACAAATTTTGGTGTACAATGCCCCCATTTCAGAGTTTGTTATCGACGTCGAAATTCTCGTTTGGGGTATACTCAATTGAGGGCCTGACCCAGTATAAAATCTCTTTGCGTTCCTTGCAATCCACCGAGTTTCCTTTTGCCGGTAGCCTATAGTTCTATTGCTGGTGTAAACATGAGCAGTTCGAGGATACATCCTAATAGATCGGACGTTGGTCATTAAATTGGGGATGCAGGTATCTCTCAAGTAACTGACCACATATTGGGTAAAATCCAAGCGAAGTGGTATATTCGGCTTACATGCTCAGCCAAAAATTTGCCTAGCAAAAATTTTTCCAACGATGAATTGAAGAGTCTAAAATTCCCGAGTAGTACAACTACTGGGAGATAAAAGGTTAAGATCTTGGACTTTATGTTATCTGTTTTCACAATTAAGACAAGTTGGTGGCTACCTAATAGGTGCGCCTTTTCAGTGCACACTATTCATATTTTTCTATGAATGTTTCATAGCCTGTTGCAGCTGACATCAAAGCCGGACTCGCAAGAGAAGGGCACTTGGAACTAAAGCGTACTCCGGGAGCAAGCACTCGATTTTCACCGTGGAGGACGAGCACTCGGCTGAGCTGTCGACGTGACATGAAGGTCTCAGGGGCTGTCGTGGAGGCCATGGGCCCGGGTACCTCATGGCAGCATATGGGCACTCGACAAAGGATGGGCTAACCTTGTAATTAAGGGATCACATAGGACTTGGCATACATTTGCTTGCAATCGACAAGGAAAAGGATATAGTCTATCGGGCAGTTGTATTCCTAAAGAAAATCCCTTGTCGGAGTCGAAGGAATTCCTCCTGTAAACCTATCCCCGGTATATAGGGGAGGAGGGCTTCCCCTAAGGGCAGAAGAATATAAATCTCAGCACTAGAGAACTAAAAGGCAACACCAAACTGGCATGTAGGGCCTTACCTCATCCTCTGAGGCTTGAACAGTATAATGTTTCGTGTTCCCTTTGCACAATCTATCAAAGTTTACGCTCTCGAGTGCCACATATTCTTATTGGCTGGTGTAAAATCGCAAACCGGTTGCTACTATAAGCGGCAAGGCAAGACTCATCATGAGTATCATATACCGATTTAAGTTTCAACACTATTATACAGACAACGGCATTTAGTTCACTAGGGCGTTTTCTCCAGATTTTTTGTGATGACTTTGGCATCAAGATCATTATGCTTCTGTGGCATCCCCACGGAGCATGGCGGTTGAACGTGCAAAACGGCAATGGTCTTACAGGTATCAAGACTAGAGTTTCGACCGACTAAAAACTATAGCGGGCCGGTCGGGTGGCCAAGCGTTTACGTCCGTTTCTCTGGTCTTTAGAACCATAGTTAGTCGGGCAACAGGGCATCCCTTTCTTGCTATTCTATGGTGCCGAAGGCTAATGTTCCAACTAAGTTGGAGTTGGCTCTCCGCGAGTTCGGCGCCCACCAGCAGACAAATCAACGAAGTCGATTGTCGAATTAGTCAGTTGGAAGAGAAGGGACTCCCCTATTAGCCGATAGGTATTCTTCAACGGCTGCATCGTACCATAGTCGTAATGTTCGTGGCCATGCCATTTTGGTGGGAGATCTCGTTTTAAGAAAAATCCAAACCACCAAAGACAAGCATAAATTATCTCCCTTATGGGAGGGGCCGTTCATTATCGCTGAGCGTGACACGTCCGGGGTGGCCTACGACTAGCAGAGAAGACGACGTCCTAGTTAACGACTCATGGAAAATAGAACAGTTACGTCCTTTCTATACCTGAGTTTTGTACTCCTTTTACATATAAAAAAAGTTTGTTACTCTGACTCACTATGCCGCTTGATGCCTTACTCGGCATGCTCTTCTTCTTGGCCTGGTCCGTTATTGGATGCTGCCCAGCCCTCTTGGGGCTGGGTTGGGCTAAAGTGGGGCTGGCCGGCCACTTTCTAGACTCACTGGCCAGCTGGCAGGGTGGGTTAGAGGCAAACTCGGTGAATTCCTGCAGATATCATGCATAAAGGAAAGTTCAATTGGACAATGTTCATACTACACATCACAGACAAGCATCAAAACTGATGAGGAAACGAGATATTACCGCAGGCTGGGGCCTATCTTGGCAGTACGGCTTGGAGGCTCTCTCGACATCTAGAGTCTCAACGACTCCATTGATGAAGTAGCCAAGCAAGGTTTCGGTGACGACGTCCTTGTTGACAAAGTCGGTCGCACTCCTGAGTTGGATCCTTCTTGCCTTAGATAGTTGTAGCCGTGGTGAATGTGGCCTTTAGGGATCTAATCCGGCGATTCTGGAAGGTCCTGGCCACCTAGGGCCTAGTCAACCCCTTGCTCTTCGGAGTGTCTGTCTTCTCCAGTAGCAACTACACCTGGACCATCTCCTCCTGCGATGGCGAGCAGTCCAGCTCTCCAGTAACGTGGGGCGATTTCTGGAATAGGGCAGCAAGGAGGGTTCAAGATTGGAGCAATAAAACCACTCCTGATGCCACCCTTTCAGCAAGGTCTTTAGGGTAACATGCAAGTAGGCCTTCTTCATCTCACATGCGAAGGTTGAAGGCTACTCCCCTATCACCTGGATCTTGGACTTGGAGGGCTATGGCTTGATGTGGAACAGGAAGAGAAAGAGGTTGAAATGGGGATTGATCCCTAGGAAAGTTTCGCCGAGAGTTATGAAGATGGAGATTTGAAGAATGGAGTTGGGGTTGAGGTGGATGAGCTCAATCATGTAGTAATCAAGGAGACCGTGGAGGAAATCAGAAGCAGGAAGAGCAAAACCATGATCAAAAAAAGAAGCAAAAACCACGATTTCATGGGGACCTAGAGAGGGGATCGACTCACCAGCAGCGGGGCGCCAGTTGATAAGTTCTTTCGGTTGGAAGGCACTTCTTCCTCTCAGGAGTGCCAACTTCGTTGAGGCAGGTTGTCAGATGTTGGCCACGACCCAGATGGCATAGCGGGGATGTCAAATGGCGCTCTCGGCATCGTTGGGATCTAAGATTGTGGGGAAGAGCTTCTGGACGACGGGAATCGATGTGAGGGAGGAGATCCCTGTGGATTTTTGGAGGACAGCTCGAGCTACAGGAAACCCTAGATGGAGCGGAGAGCGCGAAGTTTGGCATGCATACGGGAGCTGAAGCGTTTGGCGATTTGGGGGAGAAAGAGGAATCTTTTCTATCTCCCGCGGCTTTATAGGCCTGTGCTGGGTAAGCTAGTTTGGGCTAGCTTGCTCAGTAATGGGCCATAAGATATGAGTTCCTAAATAGCATGTCCTACTGGGCCAACGACTGGCTGTACTAAAATCATAGTGTAGATGCTATTTTACAAGGACCGATTGAAATAATCAGATATGCTTGATGTTAAGCCTAATTGCTGGACACATATGTTCAGATATCTGAATTATTTACCAAGTATTGAGGGTATAGTCCTTATAAGGATCAATAGTTGGTCTTCCATTAAAATTGGGGATGCCATGTATCTCTCAAGTACCCTAGCCAGCATATTGGGTTAAAATCCATGAACTGGTACTCGGCTTACATACTTAGCCAAAATGCCATTGAGCAAAAATATTTTTAGCTAATATGATGCTTAAAGATCTTTGCCTTTATGTTTAATTGTTTCACAATCAAGCACAAAGTCAGGGGCTACACCTAATAGGTGCGCCTATTCAGCGCATGCTATTCATATTTTTCTATGAAGCCCTTCATAGCCTCATTTCCAGCTGATATGAAGCAGGACTTGGAGAAGAGGTGCTCGAACAATGGGTACTTGGGAGCAAGGCACTTGGGAAATCTTCACCAAGGAGGATGAGCACTCGGCACTAGCTATGACTGAACTATGAAGGTCTTAGGGGCTACTGTGGAGGCCATGGGCCCCGGGTCTCATGGAACTTTGTGGCCACTCAGATGAGATGGGCCTAATACGTAATTGGGATAATAAACTCGGCATATGTAATCTTGGCACGACAAGGGAAGGGAAGACCTAGCTTGGTAACGTTGTTTCTTAGAAGGAAATCCTTGTAGTCTATTGGGATTCTACCTGTAACTTGCTCTCAATATATAGGAGAGGAGGAGCCCTTGGGGCAGAACGCTCCCCCAGAGAAAACACCACAATGCTCATTAGAGAAACCTCAAGGCATACACCACAACTGGAAGTAGGGCATTATTAGCTCACTTGGGGCTAAAGTGGATAAGTTGTTTCGTGTTCCTTGCAAATCCATCAAGTTTTAGGTCTCACGAGTAGCCGCATATAATTATTGTAGACACAAAACTCGACCATGTGATTTGGGACCCCATTGTTAGGCGCCCGTCCAATTGGTTGTGGCGCTGGTGTCGCTAGTAAGCGCGGTTCTGATTTGGTGTTCACCATCTAGAGAGGGATGGAATATAAGGGAACAGAAACGGCGGCTCAGAACAAGGAGTGGCATTAAAGTTGCTAAATTAAATTATCTAACATGCATAACTTAGAAACATTTAAAAAACAGTTCAACTCCTAATTAAGGTGGCTACCAACGACAGACGGGTATGAACATCGACTAAACCTGAACAGCAAACTTCCTAACAACACAATAACAGGAAAACAAACTAAGGAAACGATACAGCTAGGGATGAGGCCTCTAGTGCTCTGAGCGGCTCTTGTGACTCGAGTCATACTCTGGCTCCTGCTCGTCACCCTTCTCGTGGTCAGAGCGGCCCCTAGAATCACTCCACGAACCCATCGTTGCTGTGCACGACAACTAGCCTCAACTGCAGTGGGGATCCACTGGATGCTGGTGAGCCCCCGTGGATGCTGGTGTTGCCCTGGGACTGCTGTCACAGACGACACAAATGACGTGCCGCCACTGGCTGCTAGTGCTGGGATGGAGCTAGCGGTGCGGGTGGCTCGTTCTGGGAGCCATTGGATGCGCACGGAGGAGGTCCTTCCTTGGGGTAATCAGATCTAGCCACCCTGGTGGCGGCTGACCCTTCAGCTCGGTGACCTCCTTTTGGGCAGTCGATCTGGTTCTGGAGACGATGATGGTCGTTATCCTGTTGGTGTCCTCCCTATCCGTGGGCCGCAGCATCCATTGGCATGCATGTTGTCCATGGCCCACAGAGCTGTCGATGTGCGGACGATGGCTGGTGGTCATTCTCCCAAGTTAGCTACCTGGAAGGTGTTGTACTCTAGTAAGTGCTGGTGGGGAGGTAACGTAGGCGTAGGTCTGAGGTGGTTGGTGCCTTCGGCGTAGCCTCCAAGTAGGTGAAAAGCTGCCTCGTGGACAGGCGTGATCGAAGGTACGCGTGATGAAGGTACGCCCGCCAACCTCACTCCATAGCAGCAAGGAGGTATGCTCGCAGGTACTCCAAGCGAACACCGGTGAGTGCAGCCTCACCCTCTAGTGGCTCACAGCGGTGTTAACTCAGGGGCGTGGCTGTACCAAGTGAAGGTCATCATGCGGAGCTCTCCACAAATCCACCTGATCGGCTCATGCTGAGTGGAGGTTGTCCTCTAATAGAAACAGGAGGGGAATCAATGTATGCTCAGTCCAAATAAATAAACGATAAATGATTACGAATATAAAACGATTTAATGCATGAATGATTTTCCATGAAAATGTTAAGAAATTAACAGCAAATAATTAACCGAATAAAATAGTGCAGAAATATTTTTAGATATAATTGCAAATGCTGAAAATTTTTTAAACTTAATTAAATGTTACCACGTCCGATTGACCAATATTTTCCCCAAATTGGACATACCTGATGCGACGCATCCAAATGATCCCAACCAGACATGACCGCTCAAAATTTCAAGTCAAATAAAGACAAGATTTCATCCTGAATGAGAAACGCTTCCAATTTTCCGAAACAACTTGTGATGCTTTGCACGGCATAACTATAGGGCTACTCTCGGCGAAGGTAACTTCGGTGGATGCAGAGGACAGAGAAGATTTATACTGGTTAGGCCCTCGAGTGAGGTAATACTCTAACGTTCCAGTGAGGTGTATTCCTCTGAGGTGGTTGTGATCAATGTTCCGGTGTCCCGCTCATGGCGCCCTGCTCCCTTTATATACTAGGGAAGGGGTAACATGATAAGGATCTAGCCAGATACGGCCAAGGGATTTTTCTTCTAGAGATGAACGCATCCGACTAAGATATGTTCCTTATTTACAAGGCAAGGCTGCCGGGTGCTATCTTCTTCTTAATTCACTGATCTGCGCCCTACTTTATCCGAGTGGCGCATATATGGTAATGAGGTACCCGGGGCCCATGGCTCCATAGTAAGCCCTGAGACTTTCATAGTTGAGTCACAGCTGATGCCGAGTGCTCGTCCTCCACGGTAAAGATTGCCCGAGTGCGATGCTCTCCGATACTCTTTGTCTGAGTAAGTCTCTTCCCGAGTCTGCTTCATGTCAGCTGGCATCGAGGCTATGGAGGCTCATGGAGATATATGAATAGTGTGTGCCAAATAGGCCGCACTCTATTAGGTGTAGCCCTGACTTTGTGGCTTAATTGTGAAGAAATTAAAATAAAGTCAAAGATTTTAACCTGGAAGTCTTTCCCGAGTATATTACTACTGGTATATGAGACTCTTCGGTATCATGTCAACAAGAATAAACTTTATAGTCTTACCGAGTAGGGATACTACCGTATGTAGGACTCTTCGACTTCATGTCAGTCAGAATATGTGTTTATAGTCTTGCCGAGTAGGATGTTACTCGTATATAGGACTCTTCAGCGTCATGTCAGCTAGAAAGGGGGGTTTATAGTCTTTTCCGAGTGGCGTCCCACTCAGAAGTTAGACTCCTCCGCATCATGTCAGCGGGAAAAGATATTTATAGTCTCTCCCGAGTAGTGCACTACTCGAAAGTTAGACTCTTCAGCGTCATATCGGCTGGAATGATGTTGCTCATGGCAACCGTTGGCCAAGCATGTAGGCCAAATACCACTTTTATGAAAATAAATCTACGGCGTGGTCAGGTGTACTCGAGAAAGATACCTGCATCCCCAATTTTAATGAAGACCAGCTTGTGATCCTTGTAAGGATATATCCTCAAGACCTAGTGGATAAAACAGATACCCAAACATATATGTTTAGCAATAAGGCTCTCATGAAGCATATCTGTTTACCTCATTGGCTCCTGTTAGTAGCACCAGCGCTATAATTTCAACTCAGCCTGTGGGCGGCCCACATGGAGCATGCTACTGTAGGAACTCATATCTTGATGGCCAATGCTGACTGTGTAGGCCCAAGCCCATCTAGTCAGCATCGGCTCTATAAAAGCGGGGAAAGAGAAAAAGATTCCTTCATCTTCCCCAAATCAGCCAATCGCTTCATCTTCCACCTTCGCGCCCAACTTTTCGCTTCTCGCCCGGCTAGGGTTAGCTGCTGCTGTTCCCCACCTGAACACGGGCGATTCCAATCCTCTTCGTCCGTTCCAAGCCCCCGATTCGTTTTTCCCCAAATCTTGCTGCTTCCAGCCATGCCGAAAGCTTCGGATCTTGCAGGTGCACCGGAGAGTGCTTGGCCGATTTTAGATTGCGGCTCGGTGAAGCTGAAGCTGCTGGAGAGTCAACAGAAGTTGCCCAGCCAAGAGGTGATTCGCTGGCGGCCGGCTAAGGGTGAGTCAGTCCCAAATCCCCAACCTGGTGAAACGGTAGTTTTTGCCTCTTTTTTCGATCGGGGCTTGTGCCTTCCATCTTCCGATTTCTTCCGATGCGTCCTTGACTTCTACCGGCTGGAGTTGGTGCATTTTGAACCCCAACTCGATTCTTCAGATCTCCATATTTGTTATTCTCTGTGAGTGCTTCTTGGGTGTTGAACCCCATTTTATTTTCTTCCGGCATCTATTTCACATCAAACCCCAGCCCTCCAAGAATAACATCAGTGTAATAGGGGGGCTGGTCTTCAGCTAAGGAGCGATAGGAAAAAGTCATATCTTGATCTTCCCTTGAAATCCTCCTTAAAAGGCTGGCACAAGAAGTGGTTCTATTGCGCAGATCTGGCTCCTTCCTTGCGGCCATTCACCGGCTTGCCAGCAGTGGTTTTACCAAATTGGTCAGCAAAGCCATCCTTTGAGGAGATGGGCCAGGCGCATCAATTGTTGGTGAAGTTAGATGACCTCAAGAAGGCTGGCCTGACAGGACCTTGGGTGGCTCGTCGCTTCCTAACTCGGCGCATCCAGCCGCTGAAGCTGAGGAGCGCATTTGGCTGGGCCTTTAAAGGCAAAAATGATCCTGACCAAGTAAGCAACGAGTCAGCCAACAAGCGCGTAGTGACCGAGACCCTATTTGGTTATTTCTCTGAGGGGGTGATCGTGACCGAAGACGATAATCGCCAGGTCGCAGCCTATAGCTTCATTCGGCCCCGGACCAAGGTAACCTTTAATCTTCTTCTGTGATGAATGCCTGTGGGCTTGTGATTGTTCAGCACTGCATGATGTATTTTGTTGACTCGTCTGTAGTGGCATGAAGAGTTTGATGAAGACTCCCGCCCATTGTCGGCCGTTGCATCGAAGAAAAGGCCGAGGAGCCCCTCTGCTACCCAGCCCAACTCCAAGAGAGCGGGGAAGAAGCCCATTCTGTATCGGGGCGAGGGGGCCATGATGCCGCACGCCGTGGCAGGAAGCCTGAAGATAAAGGACACTGTCGCCGTGGCGCCTAGGCGATCAAGTCCTAGGTTGAGACCTGTGGGTTTGAGCCCAACATTGCCGAGTTCGGCAACAGCACCGTCGAGGGGCCGGCCAGAGCAGACACCGCCGGGGACGAAGGCGCCCAAGCCAGCCACACCAGAATCGGGGCCAACTTGAGCTGATGTGCCGCCGCCGACTGTGACGTCGACCAATTCGCCGGCCGGGCCGACAACCGGAGGTAGCGTGCCACCAGGACCCAGGTCGCCCGATAGGAAACTGAAGTTCTCCAAGAGGTATGCTACTCCAGATCTTCTGAAATTCTTGTGTGTTGTAGTAGTGTTTTGATGTCTTGTTTCACCATGCAGGAAGCAGGCCGATATCGATCTCAAGGAGACCGATCCGACCTCTCCCCTTGAAGGGCCTGCCCCAGCCGAGCCGGCGGCCGCGAACATACCCGCTAAGCCGGTGGCCAGCCCAGTCGCGGAGACTAAGGTGGTCCCGACCGCAGGGTCGCCATCGCCACCCGACCAAGAGGCAGTTGCTGAGGTTGAGGCCCTAGCCCCTGAAGCGTCGCCCGCCACAGAGGCCGTTGTTGGAGCCCCCGAGTCAATCCCCGAGGCTGCGGGGGACAGCGGCGTGGAGGCCAGGACCCCGTCGCCGTTGTGGTCATCGTCGTCATCGTCGCCGCCGCCAAAGATCCCGAACCTGCCTCGGACTGAAGCTCCTCCGCGTAGGATGCCCCGGACGTTCACCTGGACGGCGCCTAACGGGACCGTGAAGAGCTTCAGGCTTAACGAGGCCGCAGCGAGGAGGGAACGCGAAAGGTTGCTCCGCGCCGCCATTGCTGAGTCTGAGGGGGTCCGGGTATGACCCCTGCGATAAGAGTCCTGATAGTCTTCTCGTTTTGACGTCTTGACTCCAATTTTGACTTGCTCTCTCCCTGAGCAGGAGCTTGTTGACTGCAACGAGGCGATGACCGAAATCCTGGTCGAAATGGCCCCCCATCTCGTGGAACTGGAGCAGCTTCGGGCATTGAAGGCCGAGATGGAGGCGCGTCACGCGGGGAGGGAAGCTTGGCTAAAGAGTGGCGCCGACCAGCTCAGGGAGGAGACTTGGGCCCTAGCCGGAAAGATCAGAGGTAAACTCCCCGAATGCACCTTTCCGACTGAACCATTGACGTATTCATCTAGCCGCGTTGTTCTCGACTGCCCAGTTATGTCTTGACTGCACGGTTGAGCTCGTGGCTAATCTGTCATGCAGCCCTCGAAGCAGAGTTAAAGACCCGAACAGAGAGGGAATCCCAGCTGAAGGAGGCCGAAGAAGCTAGGGCCAAGCTTGAGAAGGTCAAGGCCGACCTGACAAAGGACAATGCCGAGCTTGAACGGGAGAAGGCCGAGTTGAAAGAGGCCATCGTCAAGCTTGGTAAGGAAAAAGCTGAACTAGAGAAGACCGTAGCCGGGTGGAAGGCCGACTATGAAAGTAAGTCCTCAACCCGACCGTGATCTTAACCAATCCATTAGTCATTCTATCTGCAACCGAGCCTGACAAGTTTACTTGTCGGCGGACCTGGGCAGACATGAGAGCCAATGTCTACGCCCAGTATTGGTTTTTACACAGAGGAGATAAGAGTGATCAGGGAGTCACGAGAAGCCCTCGTCGGGTCCGTGAAAGGGCTCCTTGACCTCATAGATCCCAGCCCTATGGGAACCAGTTGCAGCAGGATCCCCCAAATAGAGGCGCGTCTTGAGAATGCACCGAGTGCCTTGAAGAAGTACTCGGATAAGCATGTTGTTGCCGGCGTAGCCCAAACCCTGGCGATGACCAAATCCATCTACCCGAGGGCAGACATTGAAGCCATTAGGGAAGGGTTTGCCGAGGAGACGACGCCCAAGAAGGCGCTGGAGCTAATTGCCCGGGCGAAGCCGACTGCTGAGATAATTACCCGAGACCTGGGTCTGTAAGGGCAACATATTGTGTAGTCGGTATGTATGCACTTTTGTGAAAGAACATGTGTAAATATGTGTGCAATGCCACCAAGCTTGTCACTCAGCCGTCATTAGCTTTACTTGACCATGTAGTCTGCGCCGAGTTAGTCTGTCAAAACATAATAAAAACGTTCAACGTAAGAAGCTGTACTCGGGCAAACGTGACAGTCGTAGTAAGGCTTCATAACTGAAGTAGGATAAGCTCGTATGTTATTGACAGCACGTATATACATGCAGCCCCCGACTCACTACTCGGTTGATGCAAGCGGCGTAGTGAGTCAGAGAAACTGTACACATGAAAAAGTATAAAACTCAGGTATAGAAAGGACGTAGCTGTTCTATGTTCCATGAGTTGTTGATGAGGACACCGTCTTCGGTCTTCAGTCGGTAGGCGCCTGGCCGCGTGACCTCGGCTATAATGAACGGCTCTTCCCAAATTGGGGATAATTTGTGCCTGTCTTTGGTGGTTTGTATTTTCCTCAGGACGAGATCCCCGACCAAAAAAGGCATGGCCACGGACATTGTGGTTGTGGTAGTGACGCAGGCCTTGAAGATACCTTGCCGACTGGATTGTTGCGGTGTCCCTTGCTTCTTCCAACTAATCTAGCTCGACCAGTCAGGTGGTTATTCGAGTCATCTTCTGATAGTAAGCCTGGACTCGCGAAAGAGCCGAACTGTAACTCTGTCGGTAGCATAGCCTCGGCACAGTAGACCAGAAAGAAAGGGGATTGCTTTGTTGCCCGACTAACCGTGGTTCTGAGAGACCAGAGAACAGATGGGAGTTCTTGTACCCACCGGCCCGCATATGGTTGTAGTCGGTCAAATATCCTGGCCTTGATGCCTTGTAAGACCATACCGTTGGCTCGTTCGACCTGCCCGTTGCTCCGCGGGTGTGCCACAGAAGCGTAGCAGATCTTGATGCCGAACTCTTCGCAGAAGTCTTGCAATACGCCGCCCGTGAACTGAGTACCGTTGTCGGTGATGATGCGGTTAGGAACCCCGAACCGGTATAGTATACTCATGATGAAGTCCTTTGCTCGTGCCGCTGTAATTGTTGCGACGGGTTAGCCTCAATCCACTTGGTGAATTTATCCACCGCGGTGAATAGATGTGTAAACCGTCCTGGCAGCTTTCTTGAAAGGCCCGACCATGTCGACCCCCATACTGCGAATGGCCAAGAAATAGGGATAGTTTGGAGTTCCTAGGCTGGGAGATTTGTTTGTCTTGCGTAGAACTGGCAACCCTCGCACTTGCGAACAATGTCCTTGGGCGTCTGTTACATGCTGTGGCCAGAAAATCCCTGCCGGTAGGCTGAGGGCTTATCCAACTAACGTCCTTGATGCAGCCATGGTTGCCAAACATATGCCGAGTGAATCGACTACAGCATCATTGCTTGCCCTCTCGGTGGTGACGCAACACATGAGGACACCGGATGCGCTCCTTCGGTACAGGTCTTCTCCAACTAGTAGGAAGCTTTTGCTTCGACACTTTATCTGCTCAGCTTGACTGCGATCTTCTAGGAGTTCATCGTCTAAGAGAAATTTGACAACAGGAGTCCTCCAGTCTGACATATGTGCGCACCTCGTTTGTGGCTGGGGTAGGTTCGCCTCCCGACTGCTCTAACGCCGGTTTCTTCTTGACTGATGGCTCCATGAGTTGCTCGACAACGATTCCGGTCGGAACTGCTTCTCGCTTGGATCCCATGTTTGCCAGCTCGTCTGCCGCGTCGTTGTATTGACGCATGACGTGTGTTATTTCTAGCCCGTCGAACTTGTTTTCCAGCTTGTGGACCTCCTGACAGTATGCCGCCATGGTGTCATCGAGACAAGTCCAGTCTTTCATGACTTGGTTTACCACAAGTTGGGAATCCCCGCGCACAACCAGTCGACGTATGCCGAGTGATATTGCAATGCGGAGCCCATGGATAAGTGCCTCGTACTCGGCGACGTTGTGGGAGGTCGGGAAGTGGATTTGTAGAACGTACTTCAGTTTTTCGCCAGTGTGGGACGTCAATATGACTCTAGCCCCGACACCGCCGATTCGTAGAGAACCGTCGAAGTACATTGTCCAGTACTCTAGCTTTGCTGTTGATGTAGGCAGTTGAACTTCCGTCCACTCGGCCACGAAGTCGGCTAGAGCTTGTCATTTAATTGTTGTCCGTGGCTGAAAAGTGATATCGAACGCCATCAACTCGAGTTCCCATTTAGCGATTCGGCCGGTGGCCTTGCGATTATGAAGGACATCCCCGAGTGGAAACGCTGTGACCACCATGACTTGATGTGTTTGAAAATAGTGCACCAGCTTCCGGACTGTGATCAGTAGGCCATATAGCAGCTTCTGGACCTGCGGATATCTCGTCTTCAAGTCGGCAAGGACCTCGCTGACAAAGTAAACTGGCCGTTGTATTTTCTGAATATGACCCTGTTCGGATCGCTCGACCACAAATACCGTGCTGACTACCTGAGTGGTTGCCGCCAAGATATAGCATTAGCGGGTTCTTGGGGGCAGAGGTGACGCAACACGGAGGTGATGTGAAAATTGCTTAAAGTCTTCGAAGGCTTGCTGGGCTTCCGGAGTCCATTGGAAGTGTCCGCCTTTTGAGTAGCTTGAAGAAAGGGCATACCCCGTTCGCTCCAGTCGGGAAATAAACCGGCTGAGTGCCGCCATGCAGCCTTCAACTTCTGGACGTCTTTGAGGTAGTTGGGTGCCATGTATTCCTGATGGCGTTGACTTTCTCGGGTTGGCCACGATGCCACGATGTGAGAACGATGAAGCCGAGTAACTTGTCGGATGACACTCCGAAGGATATTTTTCCGGGTTCAGGCTTCATCTTGAATCGTCGAAGGATTTTGGAAGGTTTCTTCTAGGTCAGCGATGAGGTCTTCTTTGGACTTAGTCTTGATCACCACGTCGTCGACGTAGGCTTCCACATTGCGCCCGATCTGAGTGTGCAGACACCGCTGAATGGCCCGTTGATAGGTTGCTCCAGCATTCTTCAAACCGAACAGCATTGTGATATAGCAGTACACTCCAAACGGCATGATCAAAGATGTCTTTAAGCAGTCTTCCTCCCTCAGGCTGATTTGATGGTATCCCAAGTAGCAGTCGAGAAAGCTGAGTAGGTCGCACCCTGCCGTGGAATCAACCACCTGATCTATCCTGGGAAGACCAAATGGGTCCTTGGGGCACGCCTTGTTGAGATCGGTGTAGTCGACGCACATGCGCCATTTACCCTTTTTCTTCCGGACCAGGACTAGGTTTGCCAGCCAATCCGGGTGATAGACCTCCTTGATGAACCCAGCTGTGAGGAGCTTGGTAATCTCCTCCCGGATAGCATCCTTGTGGTCTTGAGCGAAGCGCCGCAGCCGTTGCTTGACTGGCTTGGCGTCTGTCTTCACATTGAGGGTGTGCTCGATCACCTCCCTTGGTACGCCCGGCATGTCGGACGGTTTCCATGCGAAGATATCTTTATTGGCTTGTAGGAAGGTGACGAGCGCGTCTTCCTATTTGGGGTCGAGTCCGGTCCCGACTAGAGCAGTCTTGGAGGGGTCGGAAGGGTCCAGGGGGATCTTCTTCGTGTCAGAGTCCGCTGAAATTCCCGACTTCGCTACTTTTTTCGCCGAAACTTGATCCTGCTCGACTTCAGTTGTGATGGCTTGCCGAATGCTATTGCGCCCGACTGCCGCCTCTTGTGATTGAGCCAGTTCACAGCTCTCCTTGTCGTAGGTGAAGGCTTGCTTGATGTCGCTGTGGAGGGAGAGGACTCCTGCTGGCCCAGGCATCTTGAGAACCATGTATGTATAGTGCGGTATCGCCATGAATTTGGTGAGTGCCGGTCGTCCGAGTATCGCGTGGTACGCGGTCTCGAAGTCAGCAACCTCGAAACAGACGTTTTCCGTGGGGAAGTTATCCCGCGTGCCGAAGGTTACCGGCAAGATTATCTGCCTGAGTGGAGTTGATGACAGACCGGGAACTATCCCGTGGAAGGGCGCAGTACTCGGCCGTAATTCTGAATGAGGAATTTTCATCTCGTCCAAAGTCTTGGCGAATAAGATGTTGAGCGCGCTACCTCCGTCGATGAGGGTTTTCTTCAGCCTAATGTGTCTGACAACCGGGTCCAGGACGAGTGGATAGCGTCCCGGATGAGAAACCCGATCTGGGTGATCTGCGCGGTTGAAGGTAATGGCCATCTCTGACCAGCGCAGGTACTAGGGGGTGTCAGACGTAGAGACCGTGTTGATGTCGCGCGCTGTTAGCTTTTGTTTGCGCTTGGACTCGTACACGGACGGCCCTCCGAAGATGTGGTTGAGCTCAGCCTGAGGATCTTGGAAATCGTCGGCCGGACCCTGATCTGTCTTGTCTTTGTCCTTGTTGGCGCCAGATGATGAAGCCTGCTCGGAGGCAAACTTCTTTAGCATGTAGCAATCTTTGGCCGCATGTTTGCCCTTGGGGTGGATGGGGCATGGCCCGCTCATGACTTTCCAGTAGTCGTTATTCCACTGGGGCCATGACTGAGTGCGCTCCATGTTGGCCACCTCATTGTCCGACTTCCGCTTGTGGCTGCCAGACTTGTTTTGAGACGGCTCGTTGTCAGCTTTCGCCTTTTGGTCCTTCTGTCGGGACTCCTTCTCGTCGAGGGCCTCTGCGACCGCTTCAGCTGAGTCGGCATATTTATTGGCCATGTCGAACATAACCCGGACAGACAGCGGTGGTTTTCGAGTGAACTTCACGATAAATGGGGCGTCCTTTACTCCCTTGCGGAAGGCGGCGATGACAGCCTCGTCGCGGATCATTGGGATCTTGTTACGCTTCTCGGAGAACCTCTTGATGAAATCTCGCAGAGACTCGTTCTTCTTCTGGTGCAGCTGATAAAGATCGTGCTCTGAAGACGGCCTCTCGTAGGTCCCCTGAAAGTTAGCGATGAACCGATCCCTGAGTTCTCCCCAAGAACCGATCGACCGCCTTGGGAGGCCTATCAGCCATGTCCTTGCCGAGTCAGCAGCGCGACTGGGAGGTAGTTAGCCTGGCTTTGTTGTCGCCCCAGCAGTTCGAACTGCTAGGGTATATATGGTGAGCCAGGACTCGGGATTTGTCTTGCCATCATACTTTTCAATCCCAGTGGGCTTAAAGCCAATCGGCCAATGGACGTCCTGTAGCTCCCGAGTGAAAGCTGGGATGCCTTCGTCTTCGTGGGGGCTCGGGCTTCGACCACGGTGGTTAAACCACTCGTGATGGAGGCCAAAGCGCTCGTTTTCATCTTCCAGTTGGCAGCGCTCATCTTCTCGTTGTTCATGGCGCCGGGCGCTGATAGTATGGCAAAGGTCATGTTGTAGGCACTCTCGGAGGTCTTGATTAGGCCGGCGGTCATACTGGTGACGGCGCCGGTTGTTGTTATTGGTATTGCCGAGTGTAGTTTGCCTAGACTCCTCGCGTGGCCGACTTGAGCCGGCTGCCCGACGCCGAGCTGACATGGACGAGCCCGCTGCTGGAGATCCCGTCCGATTAGTCGGTACTAGGGTGTCGCCCGACTACTGTTGTTGCTGTTGGCAAGCAGCAACCGTGATCATCACCTTGATTTTGGCGATAGTTGGGGTGCCCTAGTGATCAGGCCCGAGCTGGAGCGTGTCCAGCAGAGTTGCGGCGTGACGAAGACGTCGTGATCGCCGACTTTAGTTTGGAGAATCTGCTGCTGGGCTGCTCGCCCAGCTCTGCACAGCCCGTCGTTGCGAGTCTCGCGATCAGCCTCCTCCTGTTGTTGCAGTCGGCGTGCCTCCTCCTGTTGCTCCTCTTGTAGTTGGCGCACCTCGGAGGGTGGTGTTGAAGCCACGAAGATCTCGTGGGGGAGGAGAAAACTCGCCAGACTGGAGTCCGAACTAGCGTTCGAACCGTTATCCGACTTGGAGTCGGACTCTGAGTAGTTTATCAGAGTGAGAATGACCCCAACCTCTCTAGATCCAATCTGAAACGGCACTTGGCCGTGTCCAAACTGAATCACAGGAGATCGGGTCTGTTGTGCGGGATGTAAATCCGCAGCGTCGCCGAGTCCGTGTGGGAGATTGACGATTCTCTCCCCTTCTCGGCCCAACCTGGGCTGGCTCAAGGCCTAGCGCAAGTCGGACGCCGAAGGAGAGAGTTGTCCCTATGCTTGGCGATGTGAAGGACTGCCGCAGTAAGTCGTGGAAGGAGATCGTGGCGTCCTGCGGGCCGACTGGCGCTACATCGGCTGGCTCCTCGGCCGACTGGATTAGATCTGTTCCAGCCAAGGTAAGGTTGCCAATCTAGTTGGCAATGAAATCGAGGCTTCCAAAGGAAATCTTGTCTCCAGGGGAGAACTTGTTGCCGTCGACTCCGTTTGTTGGATCCATTGAATTTGCTGATGAAGAATTCGCCGGGGCCCCTACCTGGCGCGCCAACTATCGATGCTTTGCACCGGCAATAAAACTATAGGTCTACTCAGCGAAGGTAAATTCAGTGGATTGCAGAGGAACACAGAGAAGATTTATACTGGTTCAGGCCCTCGATGTGAGGTAATACCCTACGTCCAGTTGAGGTGTTATTCCTCTGAGGTGGTTTGTGATCAATGATCTTCCGTGCCCTCATGGGGCGCCTTGTCTCCCTTTATATACTAGGGGACAGGGGTACATGATAAGGATCCCAGCCGGATACGACCAGGGGATTTCCTTCTTAGAGATAGAAACCTATCCGACTAAGACTGTGTTTCCTTATTATACAAGGCAAGGCCTGCTGGGTGCTATCTTATCTCTAATCACATGATCTGGCCCATACTCTATTCGAGTGGTCCATATACTGGTAATGAGGTACCCGGGGCCCATGGCCTCCACACAACTCTAAATGCAAAAAGGCATATGCAGATGAGAAGTTTCAGAGGGCTCTTAGGGTTTCTATTTATCTAGTCCTACTATCAACCTGGCTCTGATACCAACTTGTAATGCCTAGAAATTTGCAACTAGATTTCTGAACATTTTGTGTCTGAAATCTCTGTCCAGGAAAGCCAGGGTACACAAATACCAAGTTGCCATACAGAGTACATCTTACAAAAAGAATAAAAATTGTCTCAGAGACATGCAGCGAAAAAGATAAACATAAAGAAACCAAGCCGCACAGAGGCTTCCACTCCATAGGCATCTTGACGGCGGACCCAGCCTACTCCTCCTGACGATCCTCGTCGGAGTAGAACTCCATCTTTGAGGAAGGAAAAGGGAGCAAGATTGAGTACCACCTACAATACTCAACAAGCCAAACCAGCAAATATGCAGAATGTACAGGAGACAAAGGAAAGGCTTTGGGTTCATTTCCATAAAGCAGTTGCAAACAGTAGTAGTTCAGAAACTGGTAAAAATGTTGTTTAATTAAGCAATATTAGATCAATGCTACACCACGTTGACCAGGCCCAACCATCCATCCTATCCCTACACAATATTTTAGGTCAATTTATTATAGTAAGACTAATCACGGTGAGTCTTGACCAAAGGCCCCATAACCACGGGCACAGATATTCAAATAGATTTTAACTCTGGCCAGAGGTGTACAACTATACCCACAAGACACAGCCCCACACAAATTTCTATGTGCCAGCGTGTCACCACAACACCCCGCGAGAGGCTGTGACAAGACCATTCACGCAACTTCTCCCCAACCATCCACACCACACTAAAGTTGCACCTACTAACAGGGCACACCATATCAACCAGGCTACCCCCATTGTGCCACGATGGATCCAGAAGCCAATCAACCCGACCCCGAGTTGACCCAACTCTATCACGCCCATCCTCATCAACAGTGCCTAGGAGAGGGAGAAGCTACGCTACAAGCCCAGCCGTTGCCCACACTGGCTTGTGGTATGTACGGTGAACTGCTCAAGGGGTTCCTGTGCAACCAACAAAACCATGCACCCACAGCCCACCATTAGGGTCATGTTTTAGTTAACTAATTATCCGTGACCAAAGTTCCATTATTTCGACACAAAGTCGAACCATAAATAAATATGACAAAAGGTAATTATTTTTCCCAAGATAAGCTAGTTGATTCTAAGCATGGCTAAGCATCCTACAAACATATCCTAGTCATATTGTTACCCAGGCTACACAAGAATAGGGGTCATCAAACTACGGTATTAAACTATATACATATAGGTCATATTCCCCTGCCACATAAAATAATAAAACATGCATGTTTATTTAAGAAAAACAAAGCATTTGGCATAAATTAGGTACAAAATGATCAAGAATACGATGTAACTTGCCTTGCTCTGGCTCAGCAACTTCGGCAACGACCTTGTAGTACACAGGTGGGTCGGAAACATTGGCCTCTACGACATTCAATGCACAAACAAATAAAAACAGTACATGAGAACACTAAAACAGGAGCTAAAACTATTTTTAATGGATTCTTAGCATTTTTTGGATTTAATGAAATTTGAATGAAATTAATCGGAGCTCGTATGAATTAGTTATGAATTTTCAAAGATTCACTGTGTTTACTATACAAAAATAAAGCCTTATTAATTTATTGCGCATTTAAACCGGATTATGGTGTTAGCAAACCGGGAGACCAGTGCCTACAGGCGGGCCCCACTGGGTAGCAACTCACGGGTCGACGGTGCACGGTGGACCAAGTCCACGCACGTGCGGCCACGAGCACGAGCACATGGACGGCCCCGATCTGCCGAGGTAGATCGGACGGCCCGAGGCGAACGAGGCGAGCGGCGGAGAGGACAGGGAAGATGAGGGAGCCTCACCGAGGGTTCGTGGTTACCGGGGAGCGGCGAACAGCGGCAAGAAGAGGAGTTAGGCAGCGGTGATGGCTCAGGAAGACGACAATGGCTTGTTCCGGCGGTGATCGAAGGCAACGACAAATGGGACAGCAGCGAGAAAGACCTGGGGAAGGTTTAGATGTGATAAGGAATGGGGATTGCCGAGGCAAATGGCGAGAAAACATGGCCAAAACCAAAAAGCGGCGCTAGAACCCACCTCGATTGAGGTTACGGCATTTTGGCGGTGGAACAGGGTGAACGACGGCCGGACCGGGTGTGCCTGGGTGCGGCGAAGACGGCGGAGGCAAGAGTGGGGCTCAATGACGGCTACAGCGGCAGCGGCGAGTGACTGGAGGCGGCGAACGGTGGCAGTGTTTTAGGATCTCGATGCGCGAGGGGTTGGAGAGCTCGGCAAGCGGGGGCAATTGAGGGGAAAGAGAGAACGGAGCACGGGGAGGGTTTTTATGCGCTTGGCTGCAGGAGATCGTGGCTGTGGTGAGCGGATTTTGCCGAGAGAGCCAAAGTCAGTGGCACGACGATGTGGACTCATGCATGCGAGGATTCCATGGCGGAGTGGGGGAAATGGAGTGGGGAACGTGGAGGCGACTGGGTTTACGGGCGTTCGAACCGAGGGCGGATGCACGAGGAGGCCGAACAGGCGAGGAATCGATGGCGCAGGGATTTTCCCCTCCAGCCAATTCATCCGGAGGAGGAAGACGACCCTAACATGTGGGTCCCGACCCCACATGTCAGTAGCTAGGGCAAGCGGCCATGGCCGGTCAGCGAGGGAGGCAAGGGAAAGGCGCGGGGCGACGTGGGCTAGACCGCACAAGCAGGCCGCGCACAGGGATAGGCCAGTGGCCCAAGACAGGAAAAAAAGAAATGAAAAGAAAAGGAAAGGGAAAAGAGTTTTCCCAGGGATTTCCTATTAGAAATTAATTCCGATAAGGCATTTTGATTTATTAAAATTACTTCCAGTGCTCTAAAAATTCCAATAGAAATCCTGTTAGTGTATTTTGGCAAGGGAAATACAAGAAAAATACTCCCAGCCATGATGGATTATTAAATAATTTTTTCACCATAAAGTACTTTTCCTAGCCATAATTAAATAATTTCTTTTGGGATTTTCATTCGTATATTTTTTGTGGCTCTATTAAGGGGAAAAACTTAGGTTGTGACAGGGATCAAGCCTCCCTTGCTGGCTCCTTCAACACCACAACGCTGTAACAGCCTACAACAAATGACTGGTACATGGACACAGGTGCCATCGCACACATGACTTCTGACGCTGGTACCCACTCCTTTACCCACCAACCCACCACTCGGGACTTGATTGACATTATTGTTGGCAATGGTTCCTCTATTCCTATCACCTCTGTTGGGCAAACTAACCTTCACCATTGCAATCACTCTTTTACTCTTAAAGATATCTTGTGCTCTCCCTTGATCATTAAGAACCTCATTTCTATTCCTGGCTTTGTTATTGACAACTGGTGCTCTGTCGAATTTGACCCCTATGGCTTTACTGCGAAGGATCTTCGTACCAGGACCGTGATCGCCAAGTTCAATAGCTTCGGCCTTTTGTATGCCCTCCACCAGGCCGTGCCCGCGCCACCTTCGCCAGCAGCTGCAGAGTTCACCACCAGCTCTACCTCGACGTTGTTTGGCACCCCTGTCTTGGCCATCTTGGTCAGGATGCACTTTCTTGCCTTGGCTCCATCCTTCCCATATTGAAAGGTGCCTCCACAGGCCTCTGTCATGCCTGTCAACTCGGCCGGCACACCTGCCTTCCCTTCACCGCTTCGTTCACTAGGGCTTCGGCCAATTTTGAGCTTTTACATTGTGATTTGTGGACCTCTCTGATTGTTAGCGCTTCTGGTTACAAATATTATCTTGTTATTCTCGATGATTGCTCCCACTTTGTTTGGGCCTTCCCCTTGCGCTTTAAATCTGATACTTTTTTTACTTTGTCACACTTTTTTGCCTAAGTGAAAACTCAATTCTCTACTAACATCCGCAGCATTTAGTGCGACAATGGTCATGAGTTCGACAACTCCACTGCCCGCACCTTCTTTCTCACCAATGGAGTCACCATGCGGATGTCCTGCCCCCACACCTCTCCCCAGAACGGTAAAGCTGAACGTATTCTTCGCTCCATCAACAACATTGTGCTCTCTTTGCTTTTTCAGGCTAGCCTTCCCGGCTCCTTCTGGGTAGAGGCCCTCCACACAGCTACACACCTCATAAATCGCCATCCCACCAAGACGCTCCACCACCACACCCCATTCTTTGCCTTATATGGAGTTAACCCGTCCTATCTTATGTCATGTTGTGTTTGACGAGCATTCTTTTCCTTTTGCTGACGGACATTCTCTAGTCAGTGTTACTGACCTTGATTTTTTGGAGGATTTTTCTGCACCTATACCGGCACCCATTGGCAGGAGATCAGCACCTGTTGCTCTAGGCGCACCGTTGGCCTCATCAACTAGGCCGGCCTCTGCATCGCCCAGGCCAGCCAGCTCCTACCAGCACGACCTGATGGCTAGCTCAGCGCCTGGCTCGACGACGGTCCAACCGGCCCATTCAACTAGGACGGCTGCTTCCTCTAGTGCTTCACCATCTGGGCCAGTCTCCCTTTCAAGCGCGTCGACTAGATTAGCGGCCCCCTCTTCAGACACATCGCTTGGGCCATCGTCCCCTTCAAGCGCGTCAACTGGGCTGGCCTCAACCCTATGCACGTCGTCTGGGCTGTGCCTCTGCGCATCTCCACCAGGGCGAGCCGCTCGCTGGGAGGCACTCTGCCATCGCTCGGCCTTGTCCCGACGCGCCGGCGATCTGCACATATTCCCAGTGGGCCTGCCTCACCTCCACTACTGGGGCAGTCTCCTGTGGTTAATGACCACACCATGTCCACGCTCAGCTAGGCCGGTGTGTGCAAGCCTGTTCATCACCTAAACCTTCATGCTGCCGTTCTGTCTCCGGTTCTGCGGATTTACAGAGCAGCCCTGTGGATCCCAACTGGTGCACCGCAATGGAGGACCAAATCACTGCGCTTCTTGCAAACCGCACCTAGGATCTTGTTCCTCGCCCGGCTGGTGCAAACATTGTCACAGGCAAGTGGATCTTCGAACACAAGTTTCAGTCAAATGGCTCTGTCGACAGGTACAAGGCTCGCTAGGTCTTGCATGGGTTCACACAGCGGCCTGGTATTGATTTTGGCGAGACATTCAGTCCAGTCATCAAGCCTGCCACCATCCGCACTATACTCAGCATTGCACTTTCTAGGGACTGGCTGGTTCACCAACTCGATGTCTAGAATGCTTTTCTTCATTAAAGTCTTCAGGAGACAGTGTACTGCATTCAGCCACCAAGGTTCATTGACTCCGCCCGTCCCGATATGGTGTGTCGCCTCGACAACTCCCTCTACGGACTCAAGTAAGCACCTCGGGCTTTGTATAGCAGGTTTGCAACTTTTCTATTGTCCATCGGATTCACTGAGGCCAAGTCAGATACTTCTTTGTTCGTATTTTACCGTGGGGCGGACACAGTTTATCTCCTCCTCTATGTGGACGACATTGTCTTGACTGCCTCATCAACACAGCTGCTTCATTGGACTATCTCCTCCCTCCAATCTGAGTTCTCGATGAAGGACCTTGGAGCTCTCCATCACTTTCTAGGCATCAGTGTCACTCGGTAGTCTTCTAGTCTTCTCCTCAACCAGCGCCAGTACAGCATTGACATCCTCAAGCAAGCAGGCATGGCTGACTGTAAGCCATGCACCGCCCCTGTTGACACCTGTGCCAAGCTCTTGTCTATTGATGGACCACCTATCACAGACCCCATGGATCTCAGCAGCCTTGCTGGAGCGTTACAGTACCTCACTTTCACTTGGCCTGACATTTCATATGCAATGCAGCAAGTCTGTCTCCACATGCACGACTCTCGTGAGTATCACCTCTCTGCGCTCATGAGGATTCTGCGTTATGTCCATGGCACCTTGGACTTCGGGCTCCATATTTAGCGCTCCCTTGTGGCAGACCTTGTTGTCTACTTCGACACCGATAGGGCCGGCTGTCTTGACACCCGCAAGTCCACCTCCGGCTATGCTGTCTTCCTTAGCGACAACCTGGTGTCCTGGTCTTCCAAATGCCAGACACGGTCTCCCGTTCTAGTGCTGAGGCTAAATATTGAGCGGTCGCCAATGCCGTAGCCGAGGCTAGCTGGCTTTGTTAGTTGCTACATGAGCTTCATGCCCCTCCGTCCAAGGCCACTTTGGTGTACTGTGACAACGTCAACACCGTCTACCTCTTGTCCAATCCAGTACAGCACCAATGCACCAAACATGTCGAGATTGATCTCCACTTTGTGCGTGAGAAGGTCGCTATCGGCGCTATACGGGCTCTCTATGTGTCCACATCATCACAGGATGCGGATATCTTCACTAAAGTCTTCCCTCTCCTGTCTTCATCGAGTTCCGCTCTAGTCTCAATGTCTGTTCCACCGACGCTGTGACTGCAGGGGGGTGTTAGACTATATTTTGCATATTATCTCTTCCGGGTCTCCTTTCCTTATCCTCCCGATTCTGTTGCTATAAATCGGTTGAGTGGTTATGGAAGGATGAGGCCTATATGTGTAATCACTCCGTGATCAATAGAAGTATCGCGTTGAGTCTAATCTCGTAACACTTAATCTGCAGGTATGCCACGATCGCCGTGATACTATCGACACCATTTGTAGATACAGGGATTGTACAATATGGATACATGTAAATGTTAACAGCAGAAAAAGAAAACTAGGATATGGCATTATATGGCCGAGTAGTTGTACACGTACAACACACATAACAAATATAATTCCCCCAATAATATTATTTGATAATTCAACATAGTTTCCAAATAAACATAGGGTTCCAGTTTTTATAATGGAGCTTGGTTCCCCAGCGTCCCACCACAGGATTCTCTAACTCCAAAGGGGAAAAAGAAGAGGAAGATTCAGGGAACAAAAGCCCTCAACCAATTTTGGAAAAACCCAACGGTGGCGGCGGGATTGGAAGGGGGAGGCAGAGTAAGGTCGAAGCCGGTCTCCAACTTGAGGAGGACAACGAACCTGACAGGTGGGCCTCACATGTCAGCGACCGGAAACGAAAATGGCCACTGGGCCGAGCTGGGCCAAGAAACGCGAGGCGGAAAGGGGCAGCCTAACAGGCAGGCACGTGGGAGGATAGAAAGGTTGGGGAGGGCTGGGCTGGCTTTCGGCCCAGCGGCCAGAATGGATTTCCTAAACTTTTTCTTTCTAATTTAATCACTAAAATGATGTTTTATTTATTAAAAATAGTTTCCAACCTCCAAAAATTCCTAGAAAAATCTAGGAGGCTCTTTAGTAGTATTGAAGAAAATTTTATGTAGCGCACTTTTAAGTTAAAATTTTCCATAGATTTTAGCCTAAGTTTTCTTTAGAATTTTAAATAATGTCTAAAAATGCATATTAAATGATTTAATAATTTACATGATTTTCAGGCATGACAATCTTAGTTGTAGGACACTCGGATTAGTGGTAATATGCTAAAACACACTATGACCATTATTTTAGTATTTTAGGCTCAATCTGACATGGAAGAAAGGATGCTTCTACCCCTGCCAAGTTGCAGCTAGGGTTCTATATTTTAAACTAAAATTTCCAAATTTTGTGTATTTTGTCTTCTCGATGGAATATATTTCCCCCAAAAAATCTAATTTTTTACTAGACAAAGTTATTTAATGCAGTAAAAATTATTCAAGTTTTATTTTTTTGTTAAATTATTTTAAAATTCCAGATATTTCCATTCTTATGGTCGTCCAAAAAAATTTTGATTTCCACAATTTAGATTGGGTTTTGAATTCAGCAAATTTTGTTTATATTCAGCCAAATTTGTTTAAATTTTATTTTTTGTCCAATTGTTTTTGGCAATTTTGATAGTTCCATTCTATGGACCATCCTTGAAATGCTTTTGATCTCTACAATTTGTGACGTAATTATAATCGGGTTGAGCGTACAACTTGGGACAGTGTAAAGGCGTCCATTCCAAAATTTAGACCAAAATGTTTAAATAATATTCATAACGTGCTTTAGAAAATTACCACCAAACTGAAGTGTCCTATAGCAGATACACATTTTTAGAGTGTCCTATTGTAAATGCCATAAATTTACGATTTCCTGTAACAATTTTTGCCAAAAAAATGGACACATGAATTAATTTCCTACTAGAGTTGACTTGATATGTCGCAGAGGGCACCTCATCGGCCATGATATTCGACGCTAGGCATGCTTGGTATGACCCAAGATGATATTGGAATGATCATATTTTTATTTGTGCTCGAACGATTACATTTTTATTTTAATCTATTGGCTAGGAAAAATAGACCTCGGATAGGAACACATTATGATACTTAAAAAGAGATCTTTTTATGTTTTTTCTCCAATTTATTACAGACTTCATAGATCATAACTGGATTGTCCTGTAGCAAGTACATATTTCTAGAGTGTCCTACTGAAAATGCCACAAATTAATAGCAAATTTTGCCAAAAAAAATGGACACATGCTTTCATTTCCTTCTAGAATTGACTTATATGTCGCTGAGAGCAATTCATGGGCTGTTTTTCTGCCATGGTTCCTTTGTGCAGCACGCGTGCCGTGCGAGGCTAGGCGTGCATCCTACGACCCAATATGATGTTCGAATAATCATATTTTTATTTGTGCTTGAATAATTATATTTTTATTGTAATCTGTTGGCTAGGAAGAATAGACCCTGGATAGGAACACATTATGATACTAAAAATGGGATCTTTTTAAGTTTTTTTCTAATTTGTTAGAGACTTCACAGATCATGTGTATACTTTAGATGTCATGGTCATCTTATGATTGTTTATAATTTATAAAAGCATCAAAGATCAATGCGTATAGGTTATAACCGCCACATATATGTAGAGAGATTAAGTTGGTAGGAAGTCATTAGACATCTAAGAGTCTATAGTAATGAGTCCATCAATTCAAGTCAAAAAAATTAAGGGTGGGATATTTCGATTTTTATTGAGAATTTTTAGGATTTCTTCTAACTTAGTGGAATCCTCAAGATGACATGTGGGTGGAGCGTGTAATAATTTTGTTGGCATTTAAATATAGTCAATATGGGTTTTAAATTATTAACTTATTTAAAAAATACAATGGTTCAAACATATCATAAATTGAATATATAATTTAAAAGCTACTGTCTATTTGAACCCACCAAGATCAATATCAATATGTATGTGGGACTGTCTGTGTCTACTCATGCATGGCCATACAGTCCTTGGAGTGTGCACAATGAGCTCATGCTCCACGTGAGAACCGAGATTTTAGAAATTAAGTTAGCATCGGATATCTTTTAACAACCCTAGGAAAAAAAGGAAACATATCAAAGGAAAGAGCGATCGGGGAGTGAACCATATCGTGCGCGCGGAGGGGTGTATTGTACTATCGTATCGTGCGTGCGAAGGGCCAGTGCATCCATGGGTTGTGCCCTTTTTTCTTAAAAAAAAAAGATAGATCTAATGGTTTAAAATAATAGGCCAACACATCAAGTGGAAATCAATAGCTAGATATTTTGCTTTTTTTCTAGGAACTTCTAGGATTTTTCTAAATTTTAGAGATGTGACACGTAGTGGTCTAGGAGCGCTCTAGAGAATATTTAATGAACCTTGTATTTAATACACTAGGAAGAAAACCCGTGCATATATACGGGCATCTTATCTAATGTTTGATGAAATTTTGTTATGTTTGAAATGTTAATATTTAAAAATGATGGAAGACCTTATCTTTTAATATTCTGTGATATTTTCAAATATATCATGTTTTTTCTTTCTCCTGACTTTGTAAATGTTAGTTCTACGTTCATTATAAATGTCTATTTTTTAAGTGTGTGATTTCTGTGTCTATCGACGGGTGAGATCCTGACTAGGGTATTTGAAGACGTATGGGTTGGTTGGTACCAAAATACACATAAAGATGTAGCGAGAAGCAAGACACATGGATTTTTATACAGGTTCGGACCTCCGATGTGTGTAATAGTCTTACTCCTGTTTATATGTATTGACTGGAAGTATATCACATTGAGTGCAATAGGAAAATAAGCTTATCTAATCTAACCTACCAAGCTAATCTCGGCGGAATAGGCGACGTAATATAATCGGTGGATAGCAGAAGGCTTCTTTCTTGGAGTAAACTCGATGTGGCGTGGATTATATGACTTGTTATTCGATGCTTCCCCTCCCAGGGGACTTTATATTTATAGTGTAGTTTGACCCCTCGTCCAAGTAAAAATCAGGAATATTAAATAGGGTACGGACAAGTAAGACCTTGTTGTTCTTGAATCGGACTATAAAGTCCTTCCTGGTAGAGACATGATACCTTTCTTACTTGTATAATTATCCATATCTAGATATATCCTTCCGTATATAATCTAAGCATGCGGTATTCCCGGTGACGTGCAAGTAGGTATATGGGATATCTCATATCTACAACCCTGACACTACTCATGGGAAGATTGCATGGCTAGCATGAGAATCAATGCTCCTTTGAGCAAAACATTATATATTACAAGTTATGTGGCTTAATTATTGCTTCATCATGTACATGCTATGAAAAAATATTTCGTTTTTCAGAAACTTAATTATTTTTTAAAACTTTTGGCACATCAAAATTTTGTACATTGTTAAAAAATGTGAGGATCTTTAAGAATTCCAAGCAAACCCTTTGGCACATCAATATTCCTTCAACATTTTAATTGCATTTATACAAAGTCCCAAACATAATCCTTAGAAAATTTTTTGGATAAAGGAAGCTAAATTGAATCCTAGGTATTTACACGATCCAATTTTACTTCATTGTAAGATTTTCATGTGCCTAGCTAGAATATGAAGGCGACCGGCTTGTTTTCCTGCATCTGTTGTAGCAACATAATTTAGGTCAAGTTCTATAGGTTTTTCCGGCTGATTTGAGAAAAATTGGAAAAATTAGAAAGGGTTGATATTGCAAGTATTTAGTTATAGGTAGGTTTGTTTGACGTACTTTATGCTATGCTCTCTACACTACATGCACCTAATCACTCACAGAAAATGGACTTCTAATCAATAGTATAGGCATGACCACGATACATGGTTCATCAATCTGTTCCAATTTTGTCTAAATATACTAGTAACAGACACATGCTAATGCTACGGCAATATTTAGTTATATAAATTAAACAATTAAAACATGATATATGTTTTGACAATAAAGTATATAATGAGATAGATTTAATATTCACACGAAAAGAAAAAGAGAGAGTTATAATATTAATAATTACATAGCCACATATATATAAAATAACATCGTAACTTGTGTATCTTTAAATTCTTTATAATTCCTAGTATGGTTAAGAAATTGCGACGTAAATACAAATTAAACCAAACAATTTCTTTTTCATAGCATGAAGCAAGATTAGCATAATTGGCATAATTTTATATGAAGCAATTATGGTCAATCAACACCAACAGATAATATTGTTAGGAATTTGCCAAGCAACAATACAATCAATACTTTAATGTCAATCCCCGAGATGAATTGGGAGAAATACAAATATTTTCTTAATTTTTTGCAATTACATGGGTTTGTTTCATTGAACAAATCTTTTGGAAATAAAAAAGGCTTGGAAAGCAGAACTGAACACCTTGGAAAGCAGGCTTGAGATTCCCCCGTCTGAATATTTGAGAAGAACTTTCATCTATGCTGCAGAAAGCCAGTCATATCTGTGAACTTACATTGCAAATGGCATCGATCACTAATTTTATTTAGCATTAAATGATGTGGTCGTTAAGTCCTCTGGATCCAAACAGTGTGTCTCCTAGCTATGTGGATCGCACTTTTCCCTTCAGATTATCATGTTAGCACAGCATCTCCAAGCCTTCAATGCGTCTTCACAAAGGAAATTTGCACGGATGAAAAATTTTGAGCGGGTGCATGACATTAATGGCTGCTATTTTGATTTCACTGATAACTGTTGTTGTGCTAAAATTCCAGCAAAAAAACATGGAAGCAGCAACAGCTGCTAAGCTGGATCTTTCATTTGGCACATAAATTCATTCACAATAGTATTGTATACATTTCTGCACAAAAAAGGCACGTTTCTGCACAAATAATAAATACATAATACATTTCTGCACAAAAAAAATTGGAACATATTTGAACATGCACATTTATGCAAGCAACAAAAAATTGCAGCACAAAAGATGCACGCATTTTTGCACAAACTGCCATAAAAAATTGCATATTTTTGCACATGATTTCCATTGAGCACTATGCAGATCCTAACATGGAAAATCTAGAAGGTATCCACAATTTCACATACATCGCTAGAAATAGCTGAATGAAACACTGACTGCAGGTGAATCAGGGTTATTGAGTATGTTATCTCCTGCTGCTCCACCCCAATGGCAGTATGCTCTCATGATCTATTGGTAAATGGCAAGACTCTTAATCATAGTGCCGCACCTTCTTCAAGTTTTAACACCAACTTTAAGTTTCACCTTTTTTTCTAAATGCAAGGAACTGCAAGGACAAAGCTTTGGCCAACTCTAAATGAAAACTTTAGCAACAAATCATTACTCTCTTCAAAAACACTTTAATAGTTGCCTGATTACTTCCAATATATCTCCTCCTTCCATTTACTGGTGTGACTGAATTTATAACCCTGATGATGATGCACTGGATTTTTACTACTACTTGATAAGGTACACAAATTGCCCAGATGCATTGGTTTCAGGCCTGGCTTTTCACATGCCTTGAAGAAGACGCACTGGTTAGGTTTGGATATTGCTTAACAACTACCAGAAATCTAATAATCTAATAAACAACCCTTCTGTTTTGATTGTTCCATAAACTCAGATCAAAGCCTAAATACATGGTGAGAAAGTGAGACTGCAATCTAGACTAAGGCAAGAAAGTGAGTGCCAGGGTATGGGCAGTATATATGGTAGTTCACCTAGAAGGCTAGAAGTATGGTAGTTCGCCTGGAAGTAATGCTCCAGCTTAATATGACATCTCTCCATCTATCTATAAAAATTTACTGGCATAATCTGAATTCTTGTTGTCTATTGCAGTACCTGAGGATGTCAATTTAACTCGTGCAATAAAAATTGAGAAATACCAGGGAGGCGCCGGTGAATGGATGTCGAGGATGAGCAGCTCGTCGGTGAAGAGAAAGTTGCCGGCAGCTCTTCACCGGTACAATGAGACTGCAACAGTCCGACAAAACAATTACTTTTTTGTCAATGCACATTCCAAAGTTCACACATTCAGTTCAATGAATCATAAGGCCGCCAGATTTTCTATATTTTTAGTTTAGCCCTAAGTGATTGTCCATGGTTTACTCTAGAGAAGAGAGGACAAATAACTTAAGATAATTTTGCTTAAGGATTTCTCTTTCTTCATTCATCCAACAAGAGGTCATGTCCAAAATACTTTGCTGTGTATCCACATCATACAACAACCCAACCAGTAGGCAGGCACGATCCCAAAAATCTGGTTCAAAATTCTACCAAAAGAACATGGAAGATACTAATTACTATAGTACCCATGTTCATTTTCTACACTCACTTTTACAGTTCTACGTGACACAATTAACCCAATCAGACCTACATACTCCGTACTCCACCATATGCATGTTTCGAAATATTTATTTCTTTCAAAGAAGGGTAATTGTTCTCTCAAAGAAACAGTACAGCATGCATGCTTTTTTTTGTCAAATGTCTAGTTTGCATGATAATATCTGTCTAGTTCTCACTTAAACTGACACAGCGTTGGATTTGCAATTTAGTAGAAAGACCAAATCAGACCTGCTGAGTAATAGGTGATGGTGACCGAAGGACTAAATATGCTGCCAGCTAAAAGTTTGTAATGATAAGATATTCTGGAGACACCCTACATACACCAAATTATTAGATACTGCTCTTTACAAGGTATATATAAATAGATGTTGAATGGAAGCAATATAATGCAGTACAACAAACCATGCAAGCTAAGGTAGCTAGCTAGCCAGCACTGATGAAGCAAAGCAGAGAAGCAGCCTTACATGGATGGCAGTAAGGACCTTATCTCTGATAGCCAAGGATGACTTGCCTGCGTGTCCTCTCTGAAGGATTTAGCAATTTGATGATCCTTTAAGCTGGTTAATTCACGGGCAGTCTCCTTGGCTAGCCTGAGTGGTTCCTATTGCTCATGCTAGGCTAAATTGCATCTCTAATATCATACAGTAGTTTATTCTAAGGGGAAATTACTTATTCCATATTGACCTGTATGATCTTCTTGAAAGTGTGCAGCCTGATCTTGTTTGGGTTTGTAGATATTCAGTAGCACATCAAATGCATGGCACCTGACATCATGATATCATGTTTGACAAGATAATTATATTAATTCTAGCTATAAAATGCTTTGACCCTGATTCTGTCATGTGCAGTACACGTTCTCTTTTAGGTAGTACAACAATTGTAGGAGCAACATATGTACTACACATAGCTATTTGTGTTGGTACCTTCGAATAATGTTTGATGTTTTGGACATTGATAATTAAGATCCAAAATGGACTATATATAGAGACTAATGACGTTTTAGTGTTGTAGCTAACTTTTAGAGAAGAAAAACGACGATGACTATATCTCACTTTTAAAGAATATTCACCATATCATGAACAGCTGAAGATATTGTCAGCTAAAGCTATTAGGTTTGATGCTGTGCTTATAAATTTGAGCTGCATTTGGAATTTAATTTGCATTGATTTATACCCTGAGCATTTGGGAGTGAAAGAAACTTAGGGTGAACAGATGGGCTGATATTCCTCTTCAGAATGGGCCTACGAAACTGTGATAATGGGCTTCAGGCCCCTGAGAGGTAGAGACGCCAAGATAATTAGGCCGCCTAAAATTTTCGCTAACGCAATGTTGACGTAATTATCAAGCTGTCAGTATAACATAACATTCTGGTTATCTTCATGTCAATCAGTACAACACTTTCCTTTTTGTCATTAAGGAATAAACTTTTATTAAGATCACCACTAAAAGGCTAATAACATTAATGAATAACACTGTATCTTCCTTGTTTCTTAATCAGATGGTGAGAAGGATGAATGGATCATGTGCATCCTCCCATCTTCTTTCTTAATCAGATTGAGCATCAGAGCATGTGCATCTTGGGTTAGAAGACAGAAAACATCTTTGTACATAAAGAAACTAAAGTTTAGGTGCTCAACCATGAATAGTTTAGTTAAGATGGTAATCGTTGTCGAAGTATCTCAACTTTCTGAAGGAAAAGGTTGAGATGCTCCCCTATTCTAGATCTGAACAACACTGCAGAACTTTCTCAAAGAGAAGTAATTGCTCCATCTGAACATATATACATGCTTGACATGGAATGCAACTTAGCCAAAGTAGAAGTTCAGGTTCAGGTTCAGGAGAGAACAACCCAATTCATGATTAGATCAATATATCTATATAAATATAAAATATGTATGAAACTGCACTGGATTAGTTCAGGTTCAGTTTGTACCTGTTGCAAGAGAATGTATCATCTTGACCTTTCTGGCATTCTCCTTTCCACTGGGACGGCACTGGCCCCAATCCATCATCTCTAAAGCTCTCTGATTCTGGCCACACACCTTTACATCCACAGAACACATAGTTAGACAAACAATTCATGTCAACTTCCACAAATCAGTACAGATCAAGCTACATCATGCATATAATTCAGCTCAATCAGCCATGGAAAAAGAACAGTAAGGGACAGTGATCACTGAATATCAGTGTGGATCTGAAACCAGATGAAGTTGCGCCGTGTGGATCTGAGCTGTGTGGATCTGAAACCAGATCGAGGAGGGGCGCAAATCGGCAACGGCGATGGTGGGAGACGGACCGACGATGGCAATGAGGACCGGCGGAGGATCGGTAAGGCGTCGATGGGTGACAGGGATGGCGCCGGGTGTGAGCGACGACGGGGACGCCGTGAGGCTGGGCGATGGGATAGGACGGTGCTGGAAGCAGTGGCGTCGGCGACGCGGTTGGGGAAGGCGACCGATGGCGGCGAGGCGATGCAGGGAGGTGGCGGTGTGGATCCAGACGGCGGCGGCGGCTGAGAGAGGAGAGAGATTTAGGGTTTCCGTGCGAGGTGAGGGGGATCCATGGGGTGCGGAGAGGGAGGCATGGCGAAGAGGGAGGTGGAGCGGATCTGGACCGTTGGATTAACTCAGACGAATATAGACCCTCGAATTTAAAGAATAAAAGATGAATAAAGAATGAAAGATGAAGTATGAGACACAAGTAAAAAATAGTTGGTGTATTATAGGATAGATTCATACCCTATGTCAGAATTGGGCGAGTGTGCTGCTTTTTGTAGTGAATAAATATTTTCCTACTAGCATATCACTTAATTAATTGCTCCAACTAAATGTATCTTATTGGTCTAGATATTTTTCTCTTTTCTCCTTAGGGATCCGTTGGATCGGATGAATTTTACATGATCTTCACAAAAAGTAACTTAGGCCTTAATGTTTTCTAAAGTGTATGCTCCAAAAGAATAGTTGAATGTGCTCCAAAAAGTCACATATGAAGACCTAATTTATGTTGTGAAATTGTTTACAATTTTCTTTCACTATTTTGAGGACATGCAAAGGGTGGGGTTGTGGGTCCATATGACATTATTTAAACGTCAAAATGGCCCTTGTGATCGTACCTGGGTCCTTATTTTTTGATCTTGAGATGAGATTATTGCTTTTTCAGAAAGCGGGTTCAATAAACTAAGGTCAAGTGAGTAGCCATGTATTTGAGAATGGAGAGAGTAATTGTTGATAATTTATTTTACGTATGGTCGGATATGTATTTTATAGCGTAGTAGGTCTGATTTAGCTATGCATGTTTGTGAAATGATATATAATAATATGGGTGTTGAATCGTTGATTTAATTGCGAAGAATACAATGATTCAAATAGATCAGAAATTTGATGTGTAACTTTAAAGTTACGGTCCTTTGAAACTTGTTTTCAAAATTTGAGTTTCTATCTCAACTAAAGCATAAAAATAGGAAAGAGGTGAGGGAGGGACTCAGGTGAAAAAGGGGGAGGGGAGCCATATTGGTGGGGTATTTCTTTCCTAGGAAAGTGGGACTACTTAAATTGGAAGATTTGGTTGGTTAAAATTTGTTATAAAACAGCGGAGGTATCATGTGTGGGGCCTCTACTCTCACGGTTGGTTTTACACATGGCGTTTTAAGTGTTTTGGGATTGTACATGTGGCAGCTTGAGAGCGCTCCATAGAAAGTTTAATGAGCCTTTATTATATAATAGATAGAAAGATAGATTAATGTTATCATTTCACTCACATCAAAATAAACATTGTTTCACTTAACATATGGAAAATAATAATCACAATTTAAAGTACATGAAAAATTATTACTGCATTTGTATTTTATATTTTAAAATCAAAGATCATCTCACAATGAAGTATTAGAGCTAAACAAAGCTCAGGTAACCAGATTCAGTCCAAAGTTGTGGACTCTTGCAATTGAACATAATACAACTTTTCCTATCAACAATACACCATGGTTTTCCTGCAGAGTGACAATGCCGTTGGCACAACTTTGTGTCTTGGCTTCTTGGGAAGAAGCAACAGTAATGTTTTCCGCAGTTGTTCATGTCCAGTGTAGGTAACCGAGGCCTGTTTTCTACACAGAGACGGTCAGCTCTTCCTTTGATTTCCTAGAAAGTGAAATAAGTGTTGTCGATGTTTTGTATTGTATCGATAATAAGAATATGAGGCTACTCGTGAGACCTAAACTTGATATATTGCAAAGGAACACGAAACAATTTATCCTAGTTCAAGTCCTCAAGGTGACGTAATACCTTACTTACAGCTGTTGTGTATTGCCTTTGAGGTTTCTCTGGTGGGAGTGTATGGTGTTGTTCTTCTGCTTCTTCTACTCTCAAGGGGCTCCCCGTCTCCCCTTATATACCGATGAGGCAGGGTTACAGGATAAGAATCCCAGTCGGACTCCGACCAAGAGATTTTCTTCTAGAGATACAACTTACCCAACTAAGACTATATTCTTTCCTTATTATACAAGGTAATATTCACCGAGTCCTGTTGCATCACTAATCACATGGTTAGGCCTATCCTCTCTTCGAGTGGCCTTAATGTTATTCATAAGGTACCCCGGACCCATGGCCTCCACAGTAGCCCTTGAGATCTTCATAATTGAGTCATACCTGATGCCGAGTGCTCATCCTCCTTAGTAAAGACTTCCCGAGTGCTTTGCTCCTAAGTACTCATTGTCCGAGTGCTTTTTCTTTTAAGTCCCGCTTTATTTCAGCTGGCAATGAGGCTATGAAGGGCTTCATAAGATAATATAAATAGTGTGCGCCGAATAGATGCACCTATTAGGTGTAGCCCTCAACTTTGTGCTTAATTGTAAAATAATTAAACATAAAGTCAAATATCTTTAACCTTTTAGCCTTTTCCAAGTAGTTTACTACCCAGAAATTAGATTCTTCAGCATCATGTTAATTGAAAGTATTTTTACTCAAGGCAATTTTGTCTAAGCATGTAAGCCGAGTACCACTTCATGGATTTTTAACCCAATATGTGGTCAGGTGTTCTTGAGAGATACCTGTATTCCCAATTTTAATGGAGATCAGTTGTTGATCCTTATAAGAATATATCATCAATACTTGTTAAATAATATAGATATCTGAATACATGTGTCTAGCAATTAGGCTTATCATGAAGTATATCTGATTATTTAATCGGTTTCTGTAAAATAGCATCTGCATTGTGATTTTAACATAGCCAGTAATCGGTCCAACAGGGCATGCCATTTAGAAACTCATATCTTACAGTCTATCACCAAGCTAGTCGGCCTAAGCCCACTAACCCGATTCAGGCCTTATAAGGCGGTGGGAGAGAGAAAAGATTCCCCTTTCTTCCCCAATCCGTCAAATCGCTTCGTCTTCCGATTCCACGCCCAAACTTCGCGCTCTCCGCCTCGCTAGGGTTCACTGCCACTCGCGCCCCCCAACTCGAGACCCGTAGAGCTCTGCTTCCCTACACCAATTCCAACTCTCCGCAAGCCTTTCCGTCGATTTCCCTTTTCTCCAGCAATGCCGAAAGCCCCGTTCGAGATTCCCGACATGGCATCTGGAGTATGGCCGGTATTAGATTGCAGCTTGGTGAAGATGAAGCTCTTGGAGAAACGGATGACCTTGCAGCAACAGGAGGTCGTCCACTAGCGCACTGCCGAGTATTAGTGATATGCCCTAGAGGCAACATAGAGATGTGATATATATCTCACATACTATATTTATAATATATTGATTTGTTTCTTAAAATAGCATTATCATTATTGATCAATGAGTACGTGACTTCTTCATGAGACTCTTAATGTCAAATATTGCTATTTCTAAATGATCCCTGATCATATATCATATGAGAAACAAATATGATTCTAACATCAGCATATGTATTGATTGATGATCATGTCTCATGGATCATGGTATGGAGATACCAAATCGATAATATGGACATATGTTAGTGAACATATGTTGGATAGACCCGCCATGAGATACTGCAGAGATTTCATGTGTCATCAGTTAGTCTCAAATAGTATTTATGTAGAGTTCTTAGACTTGAGATCATCATGGTTCCCAACATACATAGTAGCTTTTTTTGGGACTACTAAACACTACACCGTAACTAGGTAGTCATAAAAGTAGTCTTCAGGTTTGCTATAAAACATGTAGTAGGATGTGAATGATCAAGATAGAATTTGCCCCTCCTTACAGGAGAGATATCTCTGGGCCCCTCGATGTAATGGATTATGGAAATGCATGGCCATGCTAGGGTGATTGAGGTGTCAATCACAAGTTTGTAATCCATCACAGGATCGAGAGAGTGATTGAGTTATTAAGGATGACACAAGTCCCGCCTTGAGCTCAATCGATATCGTGAGGCAAAGGGATTTATACATGAGGACATTATAGGTTTAGCCGATATGATCTTTACGTATATTTTGGGGCTAATATGCCTTGCTAGAGGCCGCTATTAACAGGGTGACCAGAAAGGCGTTTCTAGGTTAGGACAAAATATACATGAACCTACAGGGTCGCACGCTTAATGGGTTGGAACACTTATTCGAATGTGATTCAAATATGGGCTTGATTCGGATAGAGATCTGAGTAGACTCTTATTGGGTCTCGGTCCATGAGGCCCAAGTGAGGAGGTGTATATATAGGGAGGCGAGGGGCCGAGGAGATTTACGTTTTTCGGTTGACCTCGAGCCAAACCCTAGCCGCCACCTCTCGAGCCAAACCCTAGCCGCTCACGAGTGCCAGTACACTCGCAATCGGCGTTCCAGCCCCGGACGTGTGGATACCGGTGGAGGCGCTGCTCGTTGCGGCGTTGATCAGCATCGACGCTGATTAGATCTGCTCGTGGTGTGGTTGATTGCGGTCTGTTCGCGGAGATCGACTACTATCTCGACGTGCGCATGGTTGACTGCTTCTCCAACCCTTCTTCCGCTGCACTGCGCATCTAGTGGTAATGATTCATGATCCCTCTCTCGCATGATGTCCTGGTGTGCACGGTAGAAAAGTTTTGTTTTCTGCTATCGTAGCCTACGCGTACTCCTTCAGGGGAAACCGTTCCAACCCTTAGACCAGGTGAGACTGTTGTCTTCACCTCGTTCTTCGATCATGGCTTGGCCCTCCCCTCTTCGGATTTCCTTCGCCAGCTCCTCGCTTTTTACCAGATCGAGTTGGTGAATGTCAATCCCAACTCGATTCTTCAGATATCTATCTTCGCCACCCTCTGCGAATCCTTTCTGGGGGTAAAGCCCCATTTTAATCTTTTTCGATACCTCTTTCACATCAAGCCCTAGCCCTCCAAGAATACGATCCAGACCATCGGGAAGCAGTCTTCAGCTCAAAAATGAGATGAAGAAAACCTACCTCAATGTCCCCCTAGAAACTTCTCTTAAGGGATGGCATCGAGAGTGGTTTTACTGTTTAAATCTTGAACCCTCTCTACCCCCTTTCTCTGGTTCTCCTCCAACTGTCCTGCCCAGTTGGCTCTTCGTGCCAACGTACGAGGAAATGGGGCAAGTATACCAGCTGATGGAGAAGATCGACCTCCTAAAGAGCATAGGCTTGACAGGTCCATGGGTGGCGAGGTGCTTCTTGAACCGCCGCATCCGGCCATTGAAGCCAGAGTCACTTCGGCTGGGATTACCAGGGCAAAGATGACCCCAGCCGGGAGTATCTCGATGTCGCTGACAAGGACAAGGTAACTGACACCTTGTTAGGCTTCTTTGTCAACGGAGTTGTGGAGACCGAGGATGAGGAGCGAGCCCCAAGCCCTACTACAAGGGCAGGCCCCGCCTAAGGTAATATGCAATGTCATTGCTGATCTGTTATCCATCTGTGATGAATATTATGAATGCCTGTCCAACTCTGCAATGTATGATGGATGTTGTCCAAGTATTTCTAGGACTGCGAGGAATTCGATGCTGATTCCCAGGACCAGCCAGCCGTGGGATCAAAGAAACGCCCAGCCAGCCCCTGCAGCGGTTGAACCGAGGCCCAGGACCCCATCACCGAAGTTATCGTCATCTTCTGAAGAGGGTGACCTCCCTAGGCTCGAAGCTCCTCCGCTAAGCGGCCCCAGAACATTTTACTGGGTTTCTCCTGAAGGGGTGGTGGAAAGTTTTGAACACGACGAGCAAGCAGCCCTAAGAGAGAGAACCAATCTGATGTATATTGCAATTGCTGCGTCGAAGGGGATCCTGGTATGTAGTCAATCCTGCTGCGTTCGCTGATTGATGATTTTTCTGAATTTTGTATTCTGCCTATCGATTTTTACTGATTCTGGTATATCATGAGCAGAAGGTTGTCGACCGTTTTGAAAAAATGGGCAAGGTCTTAACCGAGCTTGCCCCTCAGCTGCTCAAGCTTCGCCAGCTCCAGGTGGCCAAGGATGACCTGGAGCGGACCAGCCAGGAGAGAGAAACATGGCTGAGGGGGTCTGTGGATAAGCTCAGGGACGAAAACTGGCCCAAGCCCGAGAGGATAAGAAGTAAGTCCCCGTGTTGTTGTCTTCCCGAGTGAATCCCGAGCACATTTCTCTGCCTTATCGAGTCTTGTCTGTCTTATGCTGTAGACCTTGAGTTCGAGCTCAGCACCCAGACCAAGGAGAACGAGTGCCTCGAGAAGAAATTGAAGGAAGTCAAGAAGGCCAAGGTGATGGTGGAAACCAATTATGCCAGTAAGTTTCCTGATCGACTGTAGATTAGCTCCGATTGCTTGTTCTAGCAAACTGATATGCTTGTTGATGTGTGAGAAGCGTCCTAGGCCAACTCAAAGATCCAGCTTGGTGCCTTTGCGGAAGAAATCAAGACATCAAGGAATCACGACAGATCATCATCGACTCTTCGAAGACTCTCTTGACATCATGCAACCGCACCACCCTTGGTCCAGCTTTAGCTCGATCGCCCAAGTAGCAGAACGCCTCAGCGAAACTCCAAGTATCTTGAAGAAGTACTCGGAGGAGCGCGTTGCAGTGGGAGTCGCCCGGGCACTTGCCATGACCAAGTCGGTCTACCCCAGGGTAGACATCAAGGCCATCGGCAAGGGCTTTGCTGAGGGGACGACTCTAGAAGAAGGTATGGAGCTGGTAAGCTAGGTGAGGGCAACCACAGAGGCGATAGCTAGGGACCTGGCAATGTAAATATGAAACAATTATGCAGTCGGTGTCTACAAATGAATAAATGTAAATGTTGTAAATGTCTTGCTAATGTTTGCTAAATTCTGCCAAGTACTTGTCCGCTCTGAATCGTCATTAGCTTTACCCAACTAGATAGTTCACGCTAGGGATGAAAACGGAACAGAAATACCCCGAACCGAACCGCATCGTTTTCTATATTTAACCCGACTAAATTCGTATTTTTGGACAAATTCGAATTCGGTTCGAAATTTGGAACACCAAATTCGAAATCGGAACCAAAACGGTTTGGACGTTTTTCGACCGTTTTCTACTTTTCTACATTTAATTCGGAATATCCCGTTTTTGAAATTCGGTTCAAACCGAATTTGGCATCTCCCATGTGTACAAACCGCCAGCGCCTCGCCCAGGCCATGCCCCCGCGTGGCGCCTCCCCACTGCCGACCACCGCCACCCCCCGAGCCCCCGCGCCCCGTGCCTCACCACCGCCTCCCCCCGGGCCCCCGCGCCCCGCGCCTCCCACCGCCGTCCCCCGGGGCGAGCCTCCCCACCGCCTCCCCCGGCCCCCGCGCCCCCGCCTCCCCACCGCCTCCCCCGGGCCCCCGTGCCCCACGCCTCCCCACCGCAGCCCCCCGGCCCCCCGTGCCCCGTGCCTCCCCACCGCCTTCCCCCGGCCGCCGACCAGTTCCACGGCCAGGCGTGGCTCCCGCGGTTCGCGGTGCCGTGGCGGTACGAGCTCCACCTCTGCCCTGACCTCATCGCCTGTAGCTTCACTGGCACCGCGTCCGTCCTCGTTGACGTCTCCGCGCCCACCCGCTTCCTCGTCCTCAACGCCGCCGACCTACTTGTTAATTGTTATGTATTGGATCATGCACTTGTTAATTGTTATGCATTGTGGGTCGGTATTCCATATTTAATTTTCGTATACCGATCGTGTTCGACATAATTTCGCTCGAATTGGTTCGTTTTCGAAATTCTTGAAATTCCGTAAGTTCGTGTTCGTTTTCGTGTCCGGCTTTACCGTTTTTGTTTTCACTTTCGTATTCAAATGTAGAAGTAGAAAACAATTGAGGAGTTTTTCGACCGTTTCCGACCGTTTTCATCCATAGTTCACGCCGAGTGATTCGAGATAAACTTAGGAAAAACGTTCACCTCGCGAAGCTGTACTCGAGCAAACCTAACATAATCGTTGTAGAACTTCATGACTCAGATAGAACAAGCTCGAATTTTATTACCAGAAGCAAGGCATGTAATACATGTAGCCCCCGACTCACTAATCGGTTGAGACAAGCAATGTAGTGAGTTAGAGAAAAAAGAAAATACAAGACTCAAGTATAGAAAGGACGTAGCTGTTTTATATTCCATGAGTTGCTGACTAGGACACCATCTTCTGTCCTTAGTCGGTAGGCGCCCGGACGTGTTACTTCAGCAATAATGAACGACCCTTCCCATAAAGGGGATAGTTTATGCCTGTCTTTAGTGGTTTATATTTTTCTCAGGATGAGATCTCCCACCAAAAAGGTGCGGCCACGAATATTCCAACTGTGATAACGACGTAGGCCTTGAAGATACCTTGCCGGCTGAATAGTTGCGACGTCCCTTGCTTCCTCCAACTGATCGAGTTCGACCAGTCGGTCTTCATTTAATTTATCTTCTAAGTAAGCCCGAACTCGTGTTGAGCCAAACTCCAACTCGGTTGGTAACATAGCCTCAGCACCACAGACTAGGAAGAAAGGGGATTGCCCTGCTGCCTGACTAATCATGGTTCTTAAAGACCAAAGAACAGATAAGAGTTCTTGTACCCACCGCCCTGCATATGGTTGTAGTCGGTCGAATACCCTAGTCTTGATACCTTGTAAGACCATGCCATTGGCACACTCGACCTGCCCATTGCTTCGTGGGTGTGCCATAGAAGCATAACAGATCTTGATGCCGAAGTCATCACAGAAATCTTGGAAAATGCCGCCAGTGAACCGAGTGTCGTTCTCTGTTATGATGTTGTTGGGAACTCCAAATCAGTATATGATACTCATGATGAAGTCTTTCGCCTTTGCCGCTATTATGGTAGCAACGGGTTTTGTCTCAATCCACTTTGTGAATTTGTCCACTGCAATGAACAAGTGTGTGAACCCTCCTGGCGCTTTTTTGAACAGCCCGACCATATCAAGCCCCCAAACTGCAAAAGGCCAAGAGATTAAAATTGTTTGAAGTTCTTGCGCTGGAAGATGTGTTTGCCGTGCAAAGAACTGGCATCCCTCGCATGTCCGAACTATGTCTTTAACGTCTGTAATTGCAGTCGGCTAGAAAAATCTTTGCCTGTAAGCCTTTCCGACTAACGTCCTGGATGTAGCATGGTTGCCATATATACCCAAGTGGATCGATTGCAGAATCTGCTTGCCCTCCTCGGGTGTGACGCAGCGCATGAGGACTTCGGATGCACTTTAACGGTACAGGTCTTCTCCAACTATAAGGAAACATTTGCTTCGACGTCTGATCTGCTCGGCTTTACTGTGATCTTCTGGGAGTTCATCATCCAAAAGGAATATGATGATTGGAGTTCGCCAATCTTGAGAGATAATTAGTACTTCATTTGTAGCCGGGGTAGGTTCAGCCCCCGACTGCTTGAGCATTGGCTTCTTTTTGACCGATAGCTCCAATAATTGCTAGACAAAAATCCCGGTCGGGACCACTTCTCGTTTGGATCCATATTAGCCAATTCGTCTGCAGCTTCATTGCATTGGCGCAACACATGTGTTATTTCCAGCCTGTCCAACTTACTTTCTAGTTTTCTCACCTCCTGACAATATGCCACCATGTTATCATCGAGACATGTCCAGTCTTTCATGATTTGATTGACCACAAGTTGAGAATCCCCGCGTACTACCAGTCGATGCGGAATACCGAGTGATATTGGCGATGCAGAGCCCATGGATGAGTGCGCCATACTCGTGACGTTGTGGATGCTGGAAGTGAATCTAGAGGACATACTTCAATTTTTCGCTAGTAGGTGACATCGGAACAACGCCAGCCCCTGCTTCGCCGATCTGTAGAGAACCGTCAAAGTACATCGTCTAGTACTCTAGAATGGCTGTATCTGTGGCTTCTTGAATTTCCGTCCACTTGGCCATGAAGTCAGCCAGAGCTTGTGACTTGATTGTTGTCCGAGGTTGAAAAACAATGTCAAACACTATCAGCTCGAGTGCCCATTTAGCGATTCTATCAGAAGCCTCGCGGTTGTGCAAGACGTCCCTGAGTGGATACACAGACGATGGGTTATCTGATGTGACTGAAAATAGTGCACCAACTTCCAGATAGTGATGAGTAGACCATACAATAGCTTTTGGACTCGAGGATATCTTCATCTTGAGTCAGCTAAAGACTTCACTGATGAAGTAGACTGGCCTTATATTTTCCGTATTGCCCTTGCTCTAACTCGCATCGACTACAGCACCGTGCCTGACTACGCTGAGTAGTTCCGCTAGTACAACATTAGTGGCTTCTGGGGCATAGTGATGCCAACTGGTGTCTGTTTTTTGGGGGGGTGACGTGAGAAACTTTTTTGAAGTCCTTGAAGGCTTGCTAGCTTTGGATGTCCATTGAAAATTGTTCGCTTTCTTCAGTAGCCTGAAAAAGGGCATGCCCCGTTCACCAAGTTGGGAGATCAATCAGCTGAGTGCAGCCATGCATCCTGTCAACTTTTGAACGTCCTTCTGGCTAGTCAGGGGTGCCATGTCATAGATAGTGTTAATTTTCTCTGGATTGGCCTCGATACCTCGGTGTAATATGATGAAGCTGAGTAATTTTCCTGAAGGTACTCCGAAGACGCATTTTGCTGGGTCACTCATCTTGAATCTCCGTATGGCTATGGAAAGTTTTCCTCTAAGATCGGCGTGAGGTCTTCCTTGACTTTGTCTTGATTACCACGTCATCGACATATGCCTCCACATTAGCGCTCGGATTTGATACGTTGCGCCAGCGTTTTTTTCAACCCGAACCCGCATAACATGAGCAGTATGCTCAACTGGGCGTGATGAAAGAAGTCGTTGAAAGGGCAGTCCTCCTCCTTCAGACTGGATTTGGATATATCCCAAATAACAGTCAAGAAAACCTGATAACTCACACCCTACGGTGAATCAACCACCTGATTATTCTCGCAGACCAGGAATGATGAGCCTTGGGGCATGCTTTGTTCAAGTCGGTTTAGTCGATGCACATGCGGTTAGTTACCGTTCTTCTTCCGACCAGAACTGGGGTTTGCTAGCCAATCGTGATATACCTCTCATTGAACCTAAGCTGCAAAGACCTTTATCTGCCTCCCGAATAGCATCTTGCGTCTTGTGCGAAGCACCGTAGCTATGTTTTAACTGGTTTGGCTCCGGCACGTTAAGGAATGCTCGATCACCTCCCTTGGTACACCAAGCATGTCGAAAGGTTTCTAAGCAAAAATATCCATTTCGAGCCTGGAGGAAGGTGATGAGTCGTCTTTCCTATTTGGGGTCAAGTCCGATCCCGACGGCCGTAGTTCTTGAGGCCGGAAGGTCCAAGGATATCTTCTTTGTTCTGAGTCCGCTAAAATCCCGACTTAGCTGTTTGCTTAGAACTTGGTCATCCTCGCTTGCATTGTCGCGGCTAGTGGATGTTCCGTACCCGACTGCCGCTTCTTGAGATTAGGCCAGTCGCCAGCTCTCCTTGTCGCAGGTGAAGCTTGCTTGACAGTTGTTGCCAGGAAATACTCCTGCTTGCCTGGATCTTGAGCAACCATGTATGTGTACTGAGGCACTGGCAGAACTAACTTCCTACTGCTGGCCGCCGAGTATGCAGTGTGATATGAGGTCTCGAAGTCGACAACCCCGAAGCAAGTATTCTCGGTACGAAAATTCTCCCCGCGGCCAAAAGTTACTGCAGAGGATCTTGAGAGTGGCGGATAGATAGGATGGGATTAACCCCTGGCAAGGCGCTGTCTCGGCCACAGCTCGATCGAGAATCTTCATCTTGTTGAGCGTCTTGTGAACAATAGTTGAGACGCTTCCTCCATCATAGAACCTTCTTCATGCTATACTTCTTGATACTGCGATCCAGGAGACTGGGTAACGCCCTGGTGCATACTCGGTCAGTGAATCTGCGGACGGTCAAATGTGAATTGTTGTCTCTGACCATCGCAGATATTGGAGGCGTCTATAGACCGATTGACCTCTTGCTGTTAGCTTTTGTTTTCTCGTGACTCGTAGCAGACAGCCTCTGAAGATGTGTTGAGTTTAAGATGCATAATCTTGCATCACTGACTGCGCCCAAGTCTCGCTTTCCATGTCTTTGTTTGCCAATGTTGAATCTCTGCTCGGAAGCAAACCTTTCTGAGCATGAAGCAGTCCTACCCACGTGTTTCCCTTAAACTGGAAAGGGCATGCCTGTTCATAACTTTCTAGTACTGACTTGTCCATCAGGGGGGGTTCTCATCATCGAGTGCGCTTCACAGCATCCACCATGTTGTCTGACTTGCGCCTATTGCCTACTGTTCTATGCTGCTCCTCGTCTTCTTTTTGTCCTTCTGCGTGCTCTTTTGTCGTCGAGGGGTCTCAGCTACTGCATCCTGAGTTAGCGTATTTGTTTGCCATGTTAAATAGATCTTCACAGAAGAGGGAGGCTTCCGAGTAAAACTTGTGATGATGAATGGTCCTTGACTCCTGGCGACAGCCGGGATGATGACCTCATCCATGATCTTCGGATTAATGCCTTTTCTTAGAAAACTCTTGATAAATCACAAGAACTATCTTCCTTTGATGCATTGATATAAATCGTACTCGGAAGATACCTTTCGTATGTCCCTGGAATTCGCATAAAGCATTCTCTGAGTTCTTCCCCAAATGAGTTGATTTGACTGCTTGAAGTCTTTTAGCCAATGTCCTCGCCGAGTTCGGCTAAGGTGTCTCATGGGAAGCAGTTGACCAGAGTTTCTAAAAAAGCCTTGTTATAGATCCTTGGCCACTACACAATGAGAAGTTGACATTGCGCATAGCCGTAAGAGATATATCTTATGGTAAAGCCTGTAAACCTCTGCAAAGTTCAACAATCTATTAATAGCCGCATCTCTTCGATGGGACATGCTCGGTGATTTCAAATGAGGTAGTTTGCGAAAACAAGAGATGCAATATGCTGTGTAGAAAATGAATTAGCTATGTCGTCCGTTGGACAGGTCCTGTGTGATTGGATAAGGTAACTGCAACCTGCTTACTGCTTTGTTATGCAAAATAGCCTTACCTTTCTTTGTAGCTGTGCATATGCATATATTTCGCTGCACTTGCTAAGTATACACTACCTGCCTTGCAATTCCCCCAATTCCGAAAGAAAGGTTCGCTGTTCTGGAGAGTTTCCTTGCTGAAACTACGAATAAGCCGGTGTCCCTAGTGACTCCTGTGCATGTTAAATGGAGCTTCACGTATTATTTTATTTCCTTCCTATCTTGTTTCTTAGGCCCTCGTGGAAATAATAATGTAAACTTTAGTCCATAAGCTTTGTCACAGTCAATTTATAATAAATAGTTTGGTTTCCTTCGTGATGTTGGCCGTGATATATTCTTTACTAGTGTTAGCGTAGCTATCCCAGCTAGTAGCGTTACAACAAGAGGGTCAGCGGATGTTTTGGGCCCACAAGGTTAGGTATCAAGCCACGTCATTGTATGCTGGTAGCGCTTAAGTTAGCCTCGTACTCAAAACCATTTTAAAGGACACACAAAACATCTAAATTTTCTTATTTACCTACTCTTTCTTGACTCTTCCCCTTTTAGAAATCTTCCCTTACCTGCTTTAATTATCCTACCGTCAGCCGTGGAAGAGGACACTAGTATCGATTAGGTCTCAGTGAAGCTTCGTTCGCGCAGACCAGGGTTTAGCGTAGAAGTGACTCTTGTTTTTGGGCCATTTGCCTGTAGTTAGCAGTTCACGTTAGTAAGTCGTTAAGGTTGTGTGTTAGATGCGTTGCTTTAAGTTTTGATTCTTTCTTTTTCCGTTAGTGACATTTTTTTGGTCGGACAAAAGTGCTTTCTACCCCATTATTGCCTTTCTCTTAGAGCTATTCCCTCCTAGTCGTAGATACCTCTCTAATGGGCCACATGTTGAAATAGATGCGTCAACACCAGATTGAAGGTCACAGTGGAGGTAACCAGAACAATGATGCTCAACCCGAATGGTCAAAACAACCACCAAGCACCTCAAGTGAACCAACAAAAAATTTTCAAGCCTTCATGCAGGTCCAGACCGAGCTCCATGAGGATATGAATGCAAACAACTTCAGCAACCAACAACAGCAGTAGCCGCAACAGCAGACCGTAGGGCCCATGTGTCATGCTCCCCCACCACTTCAGAGTAAGATGTCCCTTGCAAATTTCTGCGTACCAAGCCGCCAGTTTTCAAGGATTTAACTCCACTTTAAGCGGAAAGACTGGAATGTTACCTCATCGAACGCAAGTTAGATATCACTACAGTGCTCTGATGGAGGGAAAGTCCTTTCAGCACCGAAACGCCCTCTACAGTTAGAAGGAGCTGCCTTAGACTGTATGAAATCTTATGGGATTTGGATGCCCTGAAGCTCTAACTTTTTTGAGGAAGTTTCGTGTACATTTTCGTGATCGCGGTTACTATGTCCCAGCTGCTGGAGTCAAAGAGCTGAAGGAAGATAGAGTTCCGTACTCTTCCAACAGGTGTTGACACCAAAAATCAGACCGATCAGCGCTGAAGACGAGTGGATTGATCTGTTCGGTGCACTAGAACACGCGAAGGCCTAGGAGATCTGCTTAGCTCCAGTGCAGTCCTAAAATTTGAGGTTCGTGGCGTGCCAGTTCAATTGACCCAGCAATTGACAAGGAGATAGAAAAAAGTTAGATCATTATCCAATCGACCAACAAGCCGATAACAGAGTCTCCAGCCGATTGCCGATGGCACTTGTAGCATCGGCTAAGAGACTATAATATTAAAAAGATATGAAACCAGGGCCGACTTTCCGAGACCGACTGCCTGACTACCACAGATTGTTATCGGCTAGAAAAACGATAACATATAAATAAATAAATCAGCCGACTACCAATAGAACATGTGCATCACTGGAAAGCCGAATGATAGTGTAGATAAATCAAAATAATAATCAAGGACAATGCAGTCGGCTTTATCTAGTAAAAGATAACTTATCGCGTAGGCACTCCGATAGAACATGCATAGCACACCCATCGGCTTACACAGGATAAATCTATCATTATCAATCTAGTAGTCAAACTTAACTGATGCAGGCACGATGTAATAATGATAAAGAACCTCGATGCGCCCATAGATCTAATGCAATTGTGTGTATATGGACGATAACTTATCGGCTATACATCCCGCGAGAAACGCTTGCATAAAATCTATCAGCCTAGCAGGAATAACTTATCGCATGCAGTCTTAGTAGGTCGGACCTAACCGATGGCAGCACAAAACTGATGATAAATTATCCCCAGAAGCGATAAAATCTCAATGGCACGCGTGATGTGATAGTATCCACTAGCCCTAAGAGAGATCAAAAAACTTAACTGCAACCAGCTAGACAAAAAAATAGTACCACCGTGGTAAGCCCGAAAGCCGCACCACTACCAGATCACTAGATCTCGGACCTAACGAGAATTCTAGCCAGATAATAGTCGGTAGATCATGCAAAATGTATGGGTAAACGCAGACTTACCCTCTCACAGGGATCGAATCGACAAACTAACCGCGTGCACCCTCGCTCAGATAAGACAAGAATGCCCTGTCGATAAAGCCAACAAGGCATGTATCCGACGTGAATTGATTAGAAGCCACGGTCAAGCGCGGACGATGTGCCCGAATTTGTATCGTTAATCTCAGAGAAAGCATCAATCTACATAGGTACTCGGCATACATATTTTATACCCCGAGATTATACAAGTCCTTAATCGACACGAAAACAGGAGTTTCCTAACTATAAAAGGAAAATTAACAAGCCTTGATCGAGCAGAGATCAGTTTCGCGCAAGAAAATTATATCCCCTGCGAACCTAAGCTTTATAGATACAAAAATCTAAACCGCCATGTTTGTAGGTCTTACATGAATTCCTTTCCAAACTAGGAGTCTCTCCTATTAGCTTATTATTGAACTTTACACAATATTTCCTTTGCAACCAAGTCAATATGCCCAATTTTTGTTGCATTTTGGCCAAAATTTTGCACTCCGATGAACAATCCAATGCATAACAACCATTTAACATACCCAGGACAAGAAGACCTGTTCACCATAGTACCTAACCCAGTTCACCTACTCTAGCCGCTATGCCCAGGAAATTCTAGAAATGCAGATCTCAGAGCACTTCC
>RYFJ01000728.1:0-86165 GCA_003991445.1 Oryza meyeriana var. granulata | reverse complement strand
TGTCACGAGTCCGCATCATTATATCACTCGGCATACGTCGACTGTGTGCCGGGGATTCTCAACTCGTGGTAAACAAGTCATGAAAAGACGGACTGTCTCAACAATACCCCATGACAATACTATCAGGAGTCCGCAAGTTGTGGAAAAAGGTTCGACGCGCATGTGACTTTAAAATAACACATCCTGCGTCAATACAACACCGCAGACTAGCTGGCAAACATGGATCCAACGAGAAGCAGTCCGAGGATCTTGGTTGAGCAAGTTATGAGCACAGTAAGAAGAAACCCGGCGCCGGAGTAGTCAGCAAACCTACCCCGGCCACACGAGTGCTGCACATATTCAAACTGGGACTCTTTGTCAATTTCTCTGACGATGAACTCCCAGAAGATACGGTCAAGCGAGCAGATCAGCCGTCCGAAGCAAAAGCTTCTCTAGGCGGAGAAACCTGTACGAAGGAGGTCCTGTTCCTCAGCGCTAGTCACCACCGAGGAGGGCAAGCAGATTCTGCTTCGATTCACTCGGATAATGTGCAACCACTGCCGCATCCAGGACTTAGTCGCAAAGCTACCGCCAGATTTTTCTGCCCACACCAGTAACAGACACTAAGTGACATTGTTCGCAATCGAGTTGCCATTACGCAAGACAACAAATCTCCAACCCAGGAACTCCAAACTATCCCTCTTCTGGCCAATTCGCATATGGGGCTCGACATGGTCGGGCTTCAGAAAGCCAGAGGGTTTACACATAGCGTCGCGTGATAATCCAAGTGGATTGAACTAAACCGTTGCAACAATACAGCCGGCAGAGCAAAGATCATTCATGGTATACTTACCGGTTCGGTCCCTAACCGCATCATCACCGACAACGGTACTCAGTTCACGGGGGCGTATTCCAAGACTTCTGCGAAGATTTCGGCATCAAGATCTGCTACGCATCTGTGGCACCCACGGAGCAACGGCAGGTCGAACGAAGCCAACGCAATGGTCTTACAAGGCATCAAGCCAGAATATTTGACCGACTACAAACCTATGGGCCGGTGGGTATAAGAACTCCCATCCGTTCTGGTCTCTCAGAACCACGGTTAGTCGGCAACAGTGCAATCCTCTTTCTTTCTGGTATATCGGCCGGCGTCGGCTATGCTATCGACAAAGTTACAGTTCGGCCCCGCGAGTTCGGGCTTACTTAGAAACATCTCAACAATAACCCGACTGGTCGAGTTAGATCAGTTGGAGAAGCAAGAGACACCGCAACAATCTAGTCGGCAAGTATCTTCAAGGCTACTATGCTACCGCCACAATCGCAATGTCTGTGGCGCCGGCCTTTTTGTTGGGGATATTGTTCTGAGAAAATACAACACCAAAGACAGGCATAAATTATCCCAAAATCTAGGAAGGGCCGTTCATTATAGCGAGTCACGCGGCCGGGCGCCTACCGACTGAAGTCTGAAATGGGTCCTCATCAGCAACTCATGAACATAGAACAGCTACTCCTTTCTACCTGAGTTTTAATTTTTCATGTGTACATTTCTCTGACTCACTACGTCGCTTGTATCAACCGAGTAGTGAGTTGGGGGTTGCATGTATATATGTGTTCTGTCAATAACAACGAGCTTATCCTACTTCAGTTACAAGCCTTACTTATGACTGTCATGTTTTGCCCGAGTATAGCTTCTTTCGTGAATGTTTTTATTAAGTTCTGATAGACTAACTCGGCGTAGACTACACGTCAAGCAAGCTAGTGACGACTAAGTAGCAAGAGGCGGCATTGCACACATATTTACACATGTTTTTTTTCACAAAAGTCTATACATTCCGACTACATAACATGTTGCCTTTACAGACCTAGGTCTCGGTAATTTTTCAGTAGTCGGCTTACCCGGCAATCAGCTCCAGCGCTCCTCGGGCGTCGTCTCTCGCAAACCCCTCCCCGATGGCTTCAATATCTGCCCTCGGTAGATGGCCTTGGTCATCGCCAGGTCTGGGCCACGCCGGCACGACATGCTCATCCGAGACTTTTTCAAGGTACTTGGTGCATCCTCAAGACGCGCTCTATCTGGGGGATCCTGCTGGGCAACTGGTTCACACAGGGCTGGATCTATGAGGTCAGGAGCCCTTTATCCGGACCCGACGAGGGCCTCTCTGACTCCTGATCACTCTTATCTCCTCTGTGTAAACGATACTAGGCCTGGACATGGTCTCATGTTTGCCAGGTCGCCAGCAAGTAAACTTGTCAGACTCGGCTACAGATGGAACGACTAATGGATTGGCTAAGATCATGGTCAGGTTGAGGACTTACTTTTGTAGTCGGCCTCCACACGGCCAGTCTTCTCTAGTTCGGCTTTTCCCTTGCCGAGCTTGACGACGGCCTCTTTCAACTCGGCCTTCTCCCGGTCAAGCTCGGTGTTGGCCTTTGTCAGGTCGGCCTTGACCTTCTCAAGCTCGGCCCTAGCTTCTTCGGCCTCCTTCAGTTGCGATTCCCTCTCCGTTTGGGTCTCAACTCTGCTTCGAGGGCTGCACGACAGATTAGCAAGAGCTCAACGTGCAGTCGTGACAAACTGGGCAGTCGGGAACAATGCAGCTAGATGAATACGTTGGCGGTTCAGTCGGAAAGATGCACTCGGGGAGTTTACCTCTGATCTTTTGGTAGGGCCCAAGTCTCCCTTGAGTGGTCGGCGCCATCTTCAGCTCAGGCTTCCCTCCCGCATGACGCTCTCCATCTCGGCCTTCAATGCCGGAGCTGCTCAATTCCGCGAGGTGGGGGCATTTCGACGAGGATCTCCGTCATCGCCTCATTGCGGTCGTGAGCTTCTGCTTGGGATAAGAGACAAATCAGGATGGAGTCAGACATCAAAATGAGAAGATCGCCAAGACTCTACACAAGAATCATACCCGACTCCTTGGACCCGCTGATAGCGCGCGAAGCAAGCTTCGCGTTCCTCCCTCACGACACTTCATCAAGCTTGAAGCTCTTCACGGTCCCGTCAGGCGCCGTCCATTGTGAATTCGAGGCATCACACGCGGAGGAGCTTCAATCCGAGGCAGGTTTGGGATCTCTGGCGGTGGCGACGATGACGATGACGACCACAACGGCGATGGGTCCCGGCCCCACACCGCCGTCCCCTGTGGCCTCGGGGACTGGCTCAAGGGCTCCGACGGCGGCCTCCACAACGGGCGACGCTTCAGGGGCTGGGGCCTCAACCTCTGCAACGGATCTTGTCGGTGGCAACGGCGACCCTGCAGTCAGGACCACCTCGGTCTCCGCGACCAGGCTGGCCACTGGCTCAGCGGGTGTGTTCGCGGCCACCGGCTCGGCTGGGGCAGGCTCTTCGAGGGGAGCGGTCGGATTGGTCTCCTTGAGATCGATGTCGGCCCACTTCCTGCACGGCGAAACAAGACGTCAAAACACTGCAGCAACATGCAAGAATTTCAGAAGGTCCGGAGCAGCACACCTCTTGGAGAACTTCAGTTTCCTGCCAGGCGACCCGGGTCCTGGCGGAGCGCTAGCTCCAGTGGTCAGCCCGGTCGACGTTACAGTCGGCGGCAGCGCATCAGCCCGAGTCGGCCCCGATTCCGGTATGGTTGGCTTGGGCGCCTCCGTCCTCGGCGGTGTCTGCTCTGGCCGGCCCCTCAGCGGCGCTGTTGCCGGGCTTGGCAATGTCGGGCTCAAACCTGCAGGTCTCAACCTGGGACTTGATCACCTGGGCGCCGCGGTGACGGTGTCCCCTTATCTTCAGGCTTCCCCCACGGCGCGTGGCGTCATGGCCCCCTCACCCGATACAAAATGGGCTTCTTCCCCGCTCTCTTGGAGTCGGGTTGGGTAGCAGAGGGGCTCTGATGAGGACATCACTCCTTCGGATGCACCCGCTGATCCTTCAACCGTTATGCAAGGTCCAATAACCCGAGCTCGAATGTGACAATTAAATCTAGAGGTGAGCTCATTCTTAAGCGATCCTTTTCATAGTTTTGAGAATAGATTGCTACCTAATGATATTATCTTGCTTAGGAACATTAGAGAGGATCATGAAGTATTTGGAGAGAGGTGTGGAGGTGGAGAAGAACCGCAAGGATACCCAAGACAAGCCGGAGGCCCAGTCCAACTCGAGTTCGAGTCTGCCTCGGCCTTCAGGACCAGCCTGCAGTAAAACGGACGCCCAGGATGCATACGGACTCCGTTTTCGACGATCCACATATGCATGGAAAGATAATTTCATAAGCTAACCAATGGCTTTGGTTTGACGTCCAAATTCCACTGGAGCCAATGGGAATAGTTGAAACAAGTCAGCATCCAGAATCTGCCAGGGTGCTACGTCACTGTCTTTTGGTCCGTTGGGCCGAGCCCATTAGAGGGCGCATCCAGGGGGTGTGACGACCCTTAGACTATATATTCAGTAGCCGCCGTCCACGTTAGGGTTTGGGTTTTGCTTTAGATCAATCTGTCTTCGAACAGTTGCCGTCATCGGTTGTGAAACCCTAACTTCGAGTGCTTAATCATTCATCTGCAATTGTCACTTTAATTGAGTTGCGTACTTTCGGGTTCTTGCTTGTGTTCTTCATTTCGCAGGCAAGGATTAGCCTTCTTGGCAAGGTCAACCGGATTTGTGACACGGTTGATAACCAGAGGAGTCATGGTGCTAAGGTTGCAGGGATCGGGTCTGTTGATCTGAAGCCGGATCGGTGTGTCGTGTTCCACCAAAACGATAGTGATTGGGAACCCCCGTCTCCCATCAGGCTCCTCGGCCTCTTCTTCGATGCGACGGCCGACAACGGGTGGGAGTCTTCATCAAACTCTTCATGCCACTATAAGTGAGTCAACAAAATACATCACGCAATGCTGAACAATCACAGTTCCACAGGCATTCATCACAGAAGAAGATTAAAGGTTACCTTGGTCCGGGGCCGAATGAAGCTATAGGCCGCGACCCGGCGGTTATCGTCTTCAGTCGTGACCACCCCTTCAGAGAAGTAGCCAAACAGGGTCTCGGTCACTGCCCCCTTGTTCGCCGACTCGTTGCTTACTCGGTCAGGATCGTTTTTGCCTTTAAGGGCCCAGCCAAATGCACTCCTCAGCTTCAGCGGCTGGATGCGCCGGGTCAGGAAGCGACGAGCCACCTAAGGTCCTGTCAGGCCAGCCTTCTTGAGGTCATCTATCTTCACCAACAGTTGATGTGCCTGGCCCATCTCTTCAAAGGATGGCTCTGCTGACCAGTTTGGTGAAACCACGGGCGGCAAGCCGGTAAATGGGCACAAGGAGGGAGCCAGATCTACGCAATAGAACCATTCCTTGTGCCAGCCTTTCAAAGAAGATTTCAAGGGGAGATCAAGATATGTCTTCTTCCCATCGCTCCTCAGCTGGAGACCAGCCCCCCCCAATCACATTAATATTATTCTTGGAGGGTTGGGGTTTGATGTGGAACAGATGTCGGAAGAGGATAAAATGGGGTTCAACACCCAAGAAGCACTCACAAAGAGTAACAAATATGGAGATCTAAAGAATCGAGTTGGGGTTCAAATGCACCAACTCCAGCCCGTAGAAGTCAAGGACGCGGCGGAAGAAATCAGAAGATGGAAGGCACAAGCCCCGATCGAAAAAGAGGCGAAAACTACCGTTTCACTAGGTTGGGGATTTGGGATCGACTCACCCTTAGCCGACCGCTAGCGAATCACCTCTTGGCTGGGCAACTTCAGTTCACTCTCCAACCGCTTCAGCTTCACCGAGCCGCAATCTGAAATCGGCTAAGAACTTCCCGGCGCACCCGCAAGATCCGAAGCTTTCGCATGATGGAGGCGGTGAGATTTGAGGGAAAAGCAAATCGGGTTCTTGGAACAAACGAAGAGGATTGGAATCGCCTGAGTTCGGGTGGGAAATAGTAGCAGCTAACCCTAGCCGAGCGGGAAGCGAAAAGTTGGGCGCGAAGGTGGAAGACGAAGCGATTGGCTGATTTGGGGAAGATGAATGAATCTTTTTCTCTCTCCCTGCTTTTATAGAGCCGATGCCGACTAGATGGGCTTGGGCCTACACAGTCAGCACTGGGCCACCAAGATATGAGTTCCAACAGTAGCATGCTCCATGTGGGCCTCCCGTGGGCTGAGTTGAAATTATAGCGCTGGTGCTACCAATAGGAGCTGATGAGATAAACAGATATGCTTCATGAGAGCCTTGTTGCTAAACATGTATGTTTGGGTATCTATTTTATCCACCAGGTCTCGAGGATATATCCTTACAAGGATCACAAGCTGGTCTTCATTAAAATTGGGGATGCATGTATCTTTCTCGGGTACACCTGACCACGCCATGGATTTATTTTCATAAAGTGGTACTCGGCCTACATGCGTGGCCATCAGTTGCCATGAGCAACATTTTACCCGCTGACATGATGCGGAAGAGTCTAACTTTCGAGTGGTGCACTACTCGGGAGAGACTATAAATATCTTTTCTCGCTGACATGATGCGGAGGAGTCTAACTTTTGAGTGGGACGCCACTCGGAAAAGACTATAAACCCCCTTTTTCCAGCTGACATGATGCTGAAGAGTCCCATATACGAGTAGCATCCTACTCGGCAAGACTATAAACACATATTCCGACTGACATGAAGTCGAAGAGTCCTATATACGAGTAGTTCCCTACTCGGCAAGACTATAAAGTTTATTCCGGTTGACATGATACCGAAGAGTCTCATATACCAGTATTAATCTACTCGGGAAAGACTTCCAGGTTAAAGATCTTTGACTTTATGTTTAATTGTCTTCACAATTAAGCACAAAGTCGGGGGCTACACCTAATAGGTGCGCCTATTTGGCGCATACTATTCATATATCTCTACGAAGCCCTTCATAGCCTCGCTGCCAGCTGACATGAAGTAGGACTCGGAAAGAAGACTTACTCGGACAAAGAGTACTCGGGAGCATTGCACTCGGGCAATCTTCACCATGGAGGATGAGCACTCGGCATCAGCTGTGACTCAACTATGAAGGTCTCAGGGGCTACTGTGGAGGCCATGGGCCCCGGGTACCTCATTACCAGTATATGGGCCACTCGGATAGAGGATGGGCCGAACCATGTAATTAGAGATAAGATAGCACCCGGCAGGCTTTGCCTTGTATAACGAGGAAACATAGTCTTAGTCGGATATGTCTCTATGTCTAAGAAGGATATCCCTTGGCCGTATCCGGCTGGGATCCTTATCATGTACCCCTATCCCCTAGTATATAAAGGGAGGTAGGGCACCCCTCAGGGCAAGAGACAAGATCATCGATCATCAAACACCTTAGAGGAATACACCTCAACTGGACATAGGGTATTACCTCACATCGAGGGCCTGAACCAGTATAAATCTTCTCTGTGTTCCTCTGCAATCCATCGAATTCACCTTCGCCGAGTAGCCCTATAGTTTTATTACCGATGCAGAGCATCGACACTCCTTGTTGCCGGGTTCATCAAAGAGGTCTATCACCCGGATTGGCTGGCAAACCCTGTCTTTGTCCAAAAGGAGAACGATAAATGACGCATGTGTGTCGACTACACAGACTTAAACAAGGCATGCCCCAAAGATCCATTTGGTCTACCTAGAATAGATCAGGTGGTTGACTCAATTGCGGGGTGCGAGCTACTCAGCTTTCTCTACTGTTACTCGGGATATCACCAAATCAGCATAACGGAGAAAGACTGCCTAAAGACTTCTTTCATCACGCCGTTTGGAGCATACTGCTATGTCACTGTATCGTTCAGGTTGAAAAACCCTGGAGCAACGTATCAACGAGCAATTCGGCGGTGTTTACACAATCGACTTGGGTGCAACGTGGAGGCGTATGTCGATGACGTGATGATCAAGACAAAATCCAAGGAAGACCTCATCGCCGACTTGGATAAAAATTTCCAAAGCCTTCGGAGATTCAAGATGAAGTTGAATCCAAAGAAGTGTGCCTTTGGAGTACTGTCCGGGAAGCTACTTGTCTTCATTGTATCACATCGAGGCATCGAGGCCAATGTAGAGAAAATCAACGCTATCATGAACATGGCACCCCCAACTAGTCAGAAGGACGTCCAAAAGCTAACAAGCTACATGGCGGCACTCAGCCGATTCATCTCTCGACTTGGTGAACGGGGCATGCCCTTTTCAAACTATTGAAGAAAGCAGACAATTTTCAATATATACTCAAAGCCCAGCAAGCCTTCGAAGACTTGAAAAAATTTCTCACCTCACCACCTGTGTTGGCATCACCCATGCCCCAGGAACCTCTAATGTTGTACCTAGCGGCAACCACTCAGGTAGTCAGCACGGTGCTAGTAGTCGAGCGAGCAGAGCTAGGGTATATATAGAAAATACAAAGGCCAGTCTACTTTGTAAGTGAGGTCCTAGCCGACTCCAAGATGAGATATCCACAAGTCCAGAAGCTGTTGTACGGCCTACTCATCACTATTTAGAAGTTGGTGCACTATTTTCAGTTGCATCAAGTAATTGTTGTCACATCGTATCCACTTAGGGACGTCCTACACAACCATGAGGCTGCTGGCAGAATTGCTAAATAGACGCTCGAGTTGATGGCGTTTGACATCATTTTTCAGCCTCGGACAGCAATCAAGTCTCAAGTTCTAACCGACTTCGTGGCCAAGTGGACAGAAGTCTAGACGGCTACAAACACGGACAAGCTAGAGTACTAGACGATGTACTTTGACGGTTCTCTACGGATCGGCAGTGCAGGGGCTGGTGTCGTGCTGATGTCACCTACTAGCGAAAAACTAAAGTACGTTCTCCAGATTCACTTTTTGGCTTCCCACAACGTTGCCGAGTATGAGGCACTTGTCCATGGGCTCTGCATTGCCATATCACTCGGCATCCGCCGACTGGTTGTACGCGGGAATTCTCAACTCATGGTCAACCAAGTCATGAAAGACTGGACATGTCTCGACGATAATATGGTGGCGTGTTGTCAGGAGGTACGAAAGCTGGAAAATAAGTTCGATAGGCTGAAGATAACTCATGTATTACGACAATACAACGAAGCTGCAGACAAATTGGCCAACATGGGATCCAAACGAGAAGTGGTCCCAACTCGGATTTTTGTCGAGCAACTATTGGAGCCATCAGTAAAGAAGAAACCAGTGCTTGAATAGTCGGGGGCTGAACCTACCTCGGCAACAAATGAAGTACTAATCATCTCTCAAGACTAGCAGACTCTAATTTTCAAATTCCTCTTGGACGACGAACTCCCAGAAGATCGCAATGAATCCGAGCGGATTAAACATCGAAGCAAATGTTTTCTTGTAGTCGGAGAAGACCTTTACCGTCGAAGCGCATCCGGAGACCTCATGCGCGGTGTCACATCCGAGGAGGGCAAGCAGATTCTGCAGTCGATCCACTCGGGCATCTGTGGCAACCATGCTGCATCCAAAACGTTAGTTGGAAAGGCTTGCAGGCAGGGTTTCTTCTGGCCGACTGTGGTAACAGATGCTAAAGACATAGTTCGTACATACAAGGGATGCCAATTCTTCGCAAGGCAAACACATCTTCTAGCTCAAAAACTTCAAACAATTCCAATCTCTTGGCCCTTTGCAGTTTGGAGGTTTGACATGGTCGGGTCATTCAAGAAAGCGCCAAGAGGGTTTACACACTTGTTCGTCGTAGTGGACAAATTCACAAAGTGGATCGAGGCAAAACCCGTTGCTACCATAACAGCGGCACGAGCAAAGGACTTCATCATGAGTATTTTATACCGATTTGGAGTTCCCAACCACATCATAACGGACAACGGTACTCAGTTCACTAGTGGCGTTTTTTAAGATTTCTGTGACGACTTTGGCATCAAGATCTATTATGCTTCTGTGGCATACCCGCGAAGTAATAGGCAGGTCGAGCGTGCCAATGGCATGGTCTTACAAGGTATCAAGGCTAGGGTATTCGACCGACTACAACCATATACAAGGCGGTGGGTACAAGAACTCCCATCAGCTCTCTAGTCTCTAAAAACCACGGTTAGTCAGGCAACAGGGCAATCCCCTTTCTTCCTAGTCTTTAGTGCTGAGGCTATGTTACCAACCGAGTTGGAGTTCTGCTCACCACGAGTTTGGGCCCACTCAAAAGATAAATCAAACAAAGACTGACTAGTCGAACTCGATCAATTGGAGAAAGAAAGGGACATCGCAACTATTCAGTCGGCAAGATATTTTCAAGGTCTACGTCGTTACGCCTTTTTGGTGGGAGATCTCATCCTGAGAAAAATACAAACCACCAAATACAGGCATAAACTATCCTCTTTATGGGAAGGGCCGTTCATTATTGCTGAGGTAGCGCATCCGGGTGCCTACCGACTGAAGACAGAAGACGGTGCCCTAGCAAGCAATTCATGGAATATAGAACAGCTGCGTCCTTTCTATACCTAAATTTTGTATCATATTTTTATGCATGAATAAATCTCTTTACTCTGATTCACTGCATCGCTTGTCCCAACCAAGTAGTGAGTCAGGGGCAGCATGCATTGTGTGCCTTGTTAATAAAATCCGAGCTTGTTTTACCTAAGTAGCGAAGTTATATAACGATTATGCTAAGTTTGCCCGAGTATAGCTATTAGAGGTGAACGGTTTTTTCCTATGTTTGTCTCAATTTACTTGGCGCAAACTACGTAGTCGGGTAAAGCTAAAGATGACTCAAAATAAGCAAGTACTTGGTAGCATTTCACAGACATTTACAAAAGTCTTTACAAATGTTATATCTGTTCATCAGTGGACACCGACTGCATAATTGTTCTGTTTTTACATGCCCAGGTCCCTGGCTATTGCCTCCGCGGTTGGTCTCACCTGGCTGATTAGCTCCAACGCCTTTTTAGGAGTTGTCCCCTAGCAAAACCCTCACCATTGGCCTCGATGTCTACCCTAGGGTAGAAAGATTTGGGCATTGCGAGAGCTTGGGCGACACCGACAACTACACACTCATCCGAGTACTTCTTCAAGATGCTCGGGGCTTCGCTGAGGCGTTCGTGCACTTGGGTGATGGAACTGGAGTTGGTCCCAGTATAATGAGGTTGCATGATGTCCAGGAGCGTCTTCACGGATTCAACAAGGACTCCCCGTGATTCTTTGATCATCTTAATCTCTTCCGCGAAGGCGCCAAACTGAATTTGGGTGTTGGCTTTCGAAACTGTTCAGATGCATCGACAAAGATATTGGTTAACCAAGACAAGCAGTCGGAGCAACAAGCAGTTGGGCTAAGATCATGGTCAAGCAGGAGACTTACTGGCATAATCGGCCACCACCTTGGCTTTGGCCTTCTCCACCTCCTTCAGTTTTTTGTCCTGCTTTTCCCTCTTCTTTGTCTGGGCTTTTAGCTCGGCTTCGAGGGCTGCAATGCAAAACAGTCAAGAACTCAAGATTGCAGTTAAAACTCAATATGGCAGTCAGGAATCAATAATGCTAGGAAAATCTACTCGGGATTCACTCAGGAGGACAATACAAAAGACTTACTTCTGATCTTTTCAGCTTGGGCCCAGTTTTCATCCCTAAGCTTGTCCACCGACCCCCTCAGCCATGTCTCCCTCTCTTGGCTGGTTCGCTCCAGGTCGTCCTTGGCTACTTGGAGCTGGCGCAGTTGTTGTAGCTGAGGGGCGAGCTCAATTAGGACTTTGTTCATTTTTTTCGAGCGATCAACGATCTTCTGCTCAGTATAAACCAAGGGTAATCAGAGTCAAAAGGCAGAATACCAGATCAACAGAAACTGTCAAGCACTCAACATGGCAAGATTTGCAATGTACCTAGATTCCTTTGGACGCAACAATTGCAGCATACATTAGATTTCTTTGCTCTCTCAGTGCTGCTTGCTCGTAGCTCTCTGCAACCCCCTCGGGGGTGACCCAGTAAAATGTCCTTGGGAAATTGCGCGGAGGGGCTTCAAGCCTGGGGAGATTTCCTTCATCAGAAGACATCGATACTGTTGGTGATGGGGTCCTGATCCTGAACTCAACAACTGCAGGGACTTCGGGGATCAGCTCGGGGGCTGGAGCTGCAACTTCGGCATTCGTTCCCTAGTTGACCGGCGCTGGTAGCTCTACTGTCAGGACTGCTTCAGCTTCAGCAGCTGGGGCAGCCTCTGGCTCGGCAGGTGACACTACTGGCTCTGGCTTGGATGGGATGGGCTCGGTGATAGGAGCTAGTGGCATAGTCCCCTTGGGATCTATGTCAACTCGCTTCCTGCACAATATGTCAAATATCAAGACACTACCACATCATTCAAGATTCTTAGAAGATTGAAGATTTTTTATTATTAACTCTTGGAAATCTTGAATTTCCATATAGGTGCTCCTAAGGACGTTGGTGAGGGGCTCGAGAGCCTGCTCGGCAACGGCGAGCTGCCGACTGTTGGGCTAGTCGGTGCAGCAGTCGGCGGTGGCGAGTTGGCTGTGGTTGGCACGGTGCCCGAAGCCGCCAACTGCAGAGCTAGGGCACTTGACTGTGCTGCCTTTGGGCTCGGCGGCATTGGACTTGCACTTCACGGCCTAGGGGATCTTCAGGCTCCCCGGCGTTGCATTCGGCATGCTCTTCTTCTTGCCTGGGTCTTTAATTGGTCTTTTCCCAGCCCGCTTGGAGCTGTGTTGAGCGGCAGAAGGGCTGGCTGGCCGCTTATTCGATTTTGTGGCTAGCTGATCTTGGGAGTCATTAACAAACTCCTCACAGTCCTACAAGTATTTCAACAATATATGTTTCACACATTGCAGAACAAGCCAGGACAGATATCAACATATATTCATCACAGGTGAATAACAAGCTAGCTAGCATCAATATCTTCAATGATACCTTTGGCCGGGGCTTGCCCTGGCAGTAGGGCTTGGGGGCGCACTCCTCGTCCTCGGTCTCCACCACCCCATTGACGAAGAAGTCGAGCAAGGTATCAGTAACCTTATTCTTGTCGGCTACATCTGGATATTCACGGCTGGGGTCATCTTTGCCCTGGTAGTCCTAGCCGAAATGGCTCCTGGCCTTCAGTGGTCTAGTGCGGCGATTCAAGAAGCACCTTGCCACCCAGGGACCCATCAGCCCCGTGCTCTTCAGGAGGTCGATCCTCTCCATCAGCTGGTATACCTGCCCATTTCCTCGTAGGTTGGCACTAATGACCAGCTTGGCAGGATGGTTGGTGGAGCCCTAGTGAAAGGGGGTAGAGAGGGTTTAAGGTTTGAGCAGTAAAACCACTCTCTGTGCCAACCCTTGAGTGATGTCTTCAGAGGAACATTGAGATAGGCCTTCTTCATTTCGTTCCTAAGCTGAAGTCCGGGCCCCCGATGGTTTGGATTTTATTCTTGGACGGCTGGGGCTTGATGGAACAGGTACCGGAAAAGATTGAAGTGGGGTTTGACCCCCAGAAATGCTTCGCACAGAGTAGCAAAGATGGAGATGTGAAGGATAGAGTTGGGATTCAAATTCACCAACTCTATTTGGTAGAAAGACAAAAGTTCGCAAATGAAATCCGAGGAGGGAAGGGCAAGACTGCGGTCAAAAAATGAAGTGAAGACGATGGTCACACCAGATTTGGGAGCCGTCATAGACTCCCCCTCCGCAGTGTGCTAGTGGATGACGTCTTGTTGCTGCAGAATCAACCACTTCTCCAGCAGCTTCAGCTTCACCGGGCTGTAATTTGACATTGGCCAGACTACGGCGGTCATATCGGGGATCTCAAATAGAGCCCTCAGCATTGTCGAAGGCAAGAAATTTGGGGGAATGGCTTGTGGAGGTTAGGAATGGATGCGGCGGAGCAGATTCTGGTGAGTCTCGAGCGAGGGCGCAAGCTACAGTGAACCCTAGCGAGGCGAAAAGCACGAAATTTGGGTGTGGAACAAGAAGGCGAAGCGATTGGCAGACTGGAAAAGAGGGGGAATCTTTTCTCTCTCCTCCCACTTTATAAGGCCGTAACGCCTAGAAATTCGCCACCGAAATTCTGAATATTAATGTGTAATAAATCCCTGCTCAGGAAAGCCAGGGTACACAAGACCAAGTTGCCATACAGAGTGTCTTACAAACAGAGTAAAGTTTATATTACATAATGCAATGGAAAAGGTAAAATAACGTCTATGAACATCAGGTCGAGCAGCAGCTTCCATCCCACAGGCACCTTGACGGCGAAGCCAGCCTATTCCTCCGGGTGGTCCTCGTCAGACGCGCTCTCCAACACTAGGGGGGAAATGGAGCAAGGCTAAGTACCACACACAGTACTCAACAAATCACACCCACAATTATGCATATGCACAGGGTGCAAAGATGGGATAGGGTTTATTTGCAGAAAAGCAGTTGCAAAAGGTAGTAGTTCGCAAACAGTAAAAAGTTGATTTATTTACCAATATTATTTTCCACTGATTAATGTTACACCACGTTAACCAGGCCCAACCATTCCCAACTGATTAACGCTACACCACGTCAACCAGTCTCCACTAATTAACGTTAAACCATGTTAACCAGACACCTCCGGTTACCGTTACACCACGATAACCGGTCTCCACTGATTAACGTTACACCACGTTAACCAGTCACCACCGGACAACGTTACACCACGCTGACCAGCTTTTCCTGATCAACGCTACACCACGTTGACCAGGCCGCGCTGATGGAAGTTACACCACGACCACCAGGCGTCACTGCTGAGCGTTACACCACGCTCACCAGTCTCCATCGACTAGCGTTACACCACGCTAACCGGTCACCCCCGGTCAACTCAACCACATCGACTGGACTCAACACCTTCCACAACACCAGTTTCATAAAACCAGATTAATTATCTAGGGTGAGGCTAATCACGGTGAGTCTTGGCCAATGTGCCCATGACCGCGGGTGCGGCTATTCGAATAGTTTTACTCTGATCAGAGGTGTACAACTGTACCCACAAGACATAGCCCCACACACGTTCCCGTGTGCCAGTACATCACCACGATGTCTCGTGAGAGGCTGTGACAGGACCGTTCACGAAACCCCTCCCTAACCATCCACACCACGCTGAGGTTGCACCTGCCGACAGGGCACGCCATATTGGCCAGGCTACCCCCCTTGCGCCACGGTGAATCAGACAGCCGATCAACCCTACCCCGAGCTGACCCAACTCCATCCCGCTCACCCTCTTCTTCGGTGCCTAGGAGAGGGAGAAGAAACGCTTCAAGCCCAGCCATTGCCAACGCTGGCTTGTGGAAAGTACGGAAAGTTGCCCAAGTGGTTCCCGCGAACCGGTCCTTAATTGCCATGGGTGTGACAAGCAAAACCATACACCCACAGCCCACCATTTAGTTCAAATTTTATTAATTTAACATCAGCCTATCTAGAATTCCATTCTTGCGACATAGCATTGAATTATATGAAAAGGTAGTATTTAAGCCCCATGTGAGCTATGTTGCTAAGCATGGCTAAGCATTCCTAAGAGTAGTAATGTAATCATATTGTAAACCAGGCGACAAGGATTCAGATTCCAAAGCTAAGGCAAAGTCCTAACATTACATAGGTTATAGCCCACCCACATGAAATATAGAAATAATACAGTTTATTTATGAAAACAAAACAACTTAGTGAAAAACAGGTGCAAAGTGATCAAGGTAACAGTGCAACTTGCCTTGCTCCAGCTCAAGGTACTCTACTACGATCTTGAAATACGCGGGAGAATTACCGGCGTCGGATTCTACAGTAAACAATGCATAAACAATTAAAAATAGTACATGGGGCCAACAAACATGGACTGAAAGTATTTTTAATGAATTCTTGGCATTTTTTGGATTTAATGAAATTTGAATGGACTAAATCAGAGTTCGTATGAATTAGTTATGATTTATTGAAGTTTTACTACTATTTTTAGTGTAAATATAATTAACCAGCAATTTATTGCGTATTTAACCGATTTATGACGTCACCCGAGGGAGAGGCGGCGCCGACAAGTGGGCCCCACCAGTCGGCGGTGCATAGAGGCGGGCACACGGTGGACCAAGTCTACCGCAGCCGAAAGCGGGCGCACCACGTGGCGCCACCGCAGGTGACCACGTGGGCGAGCGAGCGGGCGGCCCCGATCTGCCACCCGGCAGATCGGACGGCCCCGGAGAACGGCGGCCGAAGTCGGCCGTCCCAAGCGGGAGGCGGCGGCGTGCACGTGACCCGATGGTCGCCGGCGGCAACCACACGAAGGGGTGGAATGGAACGGGAAAATGGAGGGGGTTCTCACCAGCAGCTCGCGACGGTGAGCGACGGCGCGAAGATGACGGCGGCGACAAAAAAGCAGCGGCGGCTTCGGGACGACGTCGGCGGCGGAGCTCCTACGGCAGTGAACGGGCGAGAGGCGGTTGCCAAGGCGTCCTGGAGGATGAGGAGGACGAAAGAGGAGTTAGGGTGGAGAATGGAGAAGCGGCGTGGCAGGAATTGCCGGCCGGAGAGGAGAAGGAGGGCCGGAACCCACCGTGCGTGAGGGCGAGGCGTTCCGGTGTGCTTCGGCTTTCACGAAGTGGCGGCCGAGGTGCGACGTGGCACGGCGGAGATGATGGTGGTGGCAGAGCGGCTTGGCAACGTCCGGAATGGCGGCGTGCAACGGCCGGAGTCGGCGAAACGCGGCGGAGGTTCGGGTGTGTTGACGCCGAAAACCCGCCGGGGGCCGTCCGGCGTCTGGGAGACACGCGAAGGCCTGGGAGATTTGCTTCACTCCAGTGCAGGTCCTAAAGTCTTGAGGTTCACAGGCATGCCAGTCAATTTGACCCTGCAATTGACAAGGAGAAAAGATGTCAAATTCGTGAGCCAATCGGCTGGAAGCCGGCTTGGACTCATCTCATCGGCCGATGGCCGATACGCACTGTAGCACTTATACATCGACTGGAGGCCGATGATGGCGTGAGCGATAACATAACAATAAATAAGAATTAAACTAGCCGATCATCGAAGGGATGCTCAAAAACCGGCTATAAACTTGGTAAAATAAACAATCAGGATGCGTAAGTAAATAGATTAAATAAACTCCAGCCGATCATAGTTTAAAGTTACTAGTATCGCCGCGAAGATACTGCCCACGCCCGTGCCCGGGCCCTTGCTTGTATCTGCGCCCGAGATCTTCATCCGTTGTTCGTGTCCGTGCCCGGGTTCTTAACTATGCTCGTGCCCGGGTCCTCACCTGAGGTCGTGCCCGGGAACTTGACTGAGATCGTGCCCGGGAACTTGGCTGAGGTCGTGCCCGGGAACTTGGCTGAGGTCGTACCCGGGAACCTGCTTGTGCTCGCACTCGGATTGGCAGAATAGATCAATTGGCTAGCCCTTAGCCGATCGTAACAGTAATGCAGGCAAGAATGTATAACAGGGCAAGCAATAACATAAATGATAAGCAATTGATGAGCCAACCGACTACCGAACAGAACACATGGGCATCGGCTAGAAGCCGATGATAAAATAGATGGATAGAATAATAAATAAGTGCAGTCGGCTTCAATAGATAACTTGTCGGCTAAGCACTCCGATAACAACATCGCATCAAACCCATCGGCTTATTAAGAGTAACGTTATTATTGTCAGTCTAGTAGATCGGACCCAACCGTTGCAGCATAGACTGATAATGATAATGAGATCTTGATAGGCCGATAGATCTGATGCGATTGTGATGCTAAAACATGATAACTTACCGGCTATACACCCCGATAAGACGCTTGCGCATAAAGTATCAACTTAGCAGGAACGAGTCATCGCTAGCAGTTTAGTAGGTCGGACCTAACCGATGCAGCACAAACTGATGATAAACCGCTCCCAGTAAGCCGATACAATCTACGCACGCGTGATGTGATATACCTAGTCAATCTATGAGATCAAACTGAACTGATGCAGCCATAGATAAAATAAATATATCGTGGTAAGCCGACTACCATAAACCGACTAGAATATCGGACCTAACCGAGGAAGTCCTAGCCGATAGGTATCCGGGGTGACGAGACTTACCCTCTCGCAGGAGGTCGGACCTAACCGATGCAGCCCGGCTCGAGAAGCAAGATCCTGTCGGAAGGGTGGCGATGGGCCGAATTTGTATTGATCGAGTGATAATTTACAAGGTCCCTGGGCGTACGTATTTATACCCCGAGTTACATGAGTCCTTATTAGACACGGTACATGATTTCCTAATTATAACAGAAAATGCTAACAAGTCCTGACCGAACACGAGGTCAGGTTTCCTAAAGATAAACACTTGCCTAATTAATAGATACAGTAAATAACTGCCAAACAGCGGTCTTCACGGCTCCGTCCCAGAATTGGTCTCTTCTGGATCAATCTCCGCCAGTTGACTGCAATTTTCCCTTTGACCGAATCTGATACAGGGCCTTACCAAATTTTGGCGTTAACAGGGTGCACGGTGGCGACGGGGTTCTAGGGCACGGGGAGGCTCGGCGTGTTGGGGAAAAGGCGGAGGAGAGGGCGGAGAGGCTTTTTAAGCACGCGGGCGAGAGATATCGAGGCCGAACAACTCCAATCGTGCACGGGAGAGTGGGTGGCGGCGTGGAGGTCGTGCACGTGATTCGCGAGAGAGAGGGGATGTGGACGCCGAAGAACTCGGGGAGTGGGCGCGAACTCGGTCCCGCTCCGTTTGAACGAGAGGCGAGTGCGGGAGGAGGCGGGAGGCGGCGCTGGATCGGACGGCGGAGGGATTTTTCCCCTCCGCCCGGTTCGGACGGAGGAGGGAGACAATGGTGACAGGTGGGCCCAGCCTGTCAGCGGGGAGGAGCATGGGTGCGCGGGCGACGCGGCCTGACGAGCGGGCCCCGAGCGCAGAGAGAGAGCGGGAGGCAAGCGCGGGCGCGGGATGGGCCGGCCCTGCGCGGGGAGAGGGAGGCCGGGGAGAAGCAGGCCGGCGGGCGTGTGCAGGATGGCAGCACAGGAGCGGGCCGGCGGCCCAGAAGGAGAAAAAGAGAAAAGAAAAAGGAAAAAGAATTTCCCAGGGTGATATTTAATTCCAGTGAACGTTTTTGATCCATGACATGCCATCCGATAGGCCCATAGTGAATCGGCTAATGTAGTATGCCATCGCCGCGGCTGCTCATCAATCTTCCGCTTAATCAACTTGATCAGACTTTTATTAGAAGCTTCCACCTGCCCATTGGCCTGAGCATAATAAGGCGATGAATTTAATAACTTCATTCCCATACTGGCAGCAAACTGTTGAAACTCATCAGACACGAAAATAGACCCCTGATCAGTAGTTATTGTCTGAGGAATCCCAAACCGATAAATTATATGCTCCTTTACAAACTCGATTGCTTCCTTGGACGTAACTTTCTTCAAAGGAATCGCCTCTACCTATTTGGTAAAATAATCTGTCGCCGCCAATATGAACTTATGTCCTTTACTTGATGGAGGAAAAACCTGGCCGATCATATCAATTCCCCAACCTCTGAACGGCCACGGTTTGATGATAGGATTCATAGCCGACGCTGGTGCTCGCTGTACATTTCCAAATTTCTGATAGTCTTGACACCCTTTATAGTATCTGAAGCAATCTTCCAACATCGTCGGCCAAAAATATCCTACCCTTCTCGGCAACCACTTCATCTTATGAGCCGATTGATGAGTCCCACAGACGCCCTCATGTACCTCGCACATAACCACTTTGGCTTCTTCCAAATTCAGGCACCTAAGCAGAACTCCCTCAAAAGTCCGATAATACAGCTCCCCATCAAGCAACACATACTTAGTAGCTTTATACCGAATTTTCCTGGAAACCGATTGTGACGGATTTTGCAAATAATCAATTATCTCTTGTCTCCAGTCATCGGCCTTGTTCTGAATGTCAATATCGGCTATTTCAACCTCAACCTGCCTATTCAGCCGATACCCTGAAGCAATCTGTGCAAGATCATTGGCTTCTAAATTCTGCTCCCTGGAATATGATCTATTGATACCATCTTGAAATCCTTTAACAAATCCGTACACTCCTCATGATATGACCTCAAAACATCATCCCTGCACTCATATTCTCTAGACAACTGCTTGACCACCAATAAAGAATCGCCAATTATCTCTATGACATCGGCTCCGATCTCCTTTAAAAGTTGTAGCCCTTTTAATACCGCCTCGTACTCTACTTGATTATTAGTCCGATAAGGTTTAATTGTAAAAGCAAACTCAAAACCTGCCCCGCGAGGCGATATAATAACCAAGCCGATACCAAATCCATGCTTGCAAACCGATCCATCAAAAAACAAAGTCCATGGGATCGGCTCCACATAATCTTCGTGAGACCCTCTATGTTGTACAATGAAATCGGCCACTGCTTGTCCCTTGATTGCTTTAGCCGATTCATATCTTAAGTCGAACTCCGTCAAAGCAAAAATCCATTTACCAACTCGCCCTTTCAAGACTGGAGCCGACAACATATATTTGACCACATCGGCCTGGCAAACTACTGTACACTCAGCCGATAGGATATAATGCCTTAACTTTGTACATGAGAAATATAAACACAGGCATAACTTCTCCACCGCAGGATATCTTGTTTCAGCATCTAAAAGCCTTCTGCTCAGATAAAACACAACTCGCTCCTTTCCCTCAAATTCCTGTATCAAAACAGACCCGATGGACCTCTCATCGGCTGACAAGTACAACTTGAACGGCACTCCCTTCTGCGGTGGAATTAAAACAGGTGGGGAACTCAGATAGTTTTTGATCTCGTCGAATGCCTTCTGCTGTGCTGCCCCCCACACAAACTCTTGATCGGCTTTCAACTTCAATAATGGAGTAAAAGACTCAATCCTCCCTGACAAATTTGATATAAATCTTCTTACAAAATTAATCTTGCCGATCAATGATTGCAGCTCTGTCTTATTGCTTGGTGGCTCCGTAGTCTTGATGGCTCTGATGCTTCGCTGACTAACTTCAATTCCTCGCTGATGAACCATAAAACCCAAAAATTGCCTAGCCGATACACCAAAAGCGCATTTATTGGGATTCATTCTTAGTCCATATTTCTTGGCCCTTTCCAGCACTTTTCGCAGATCAGCTATATGGCTCTCCTCACTTTTAGACTTAACCACCACATCATCAATGTAAATTTCTACCAACAAGCCAATGAGATCATGAAATATATAATTCATCGCTCTCTGATAAGTCGCACCGGCACTTTTCAACCCAAAAGTCCTTACTACCCACTCATACAAGCCGATAGCTCCAGGACACCGAAACGCAGTCTTATGTATATCTTCTTCAGCCATAAAAATCTGATTGTATCCTGCATTATCGTCCATGAAGCTGATAATTTTGTGGCCTGATGCTGCATCCACCAATAAATCCGCTATCGGCATTGGGTATTCATCCTTGGGGATAGCTTTATTCAGATCCCGGAAATCAATACATATCCTCAATTTTCCATTTTTCTTTTCCACCGGGACGATATTAGAAACCCATTCAGCATATCGGCATGGCCTTATGAATTTGGCGTCATACAACCTTGTGATCTCTGCTTTGATTGGCTCATATAACTCTGCCTTGAATCTCCTTGGAGCCTGCTTGAATGGCCGATATCCTGGTTTAATGGGCAGCCGATGTTCAACAATTGATCGGCTTAATCCTGGCATCTCATGGTACTCCCAAGCGAAACAATCCCGATACTCCTTCAACAATATTATCAATTCTTCTCGAAGCTCAGGATTTAACCTTTTGCTTATGTACGTCGGCCTTGGCTTATCTCCTGGTCCTATGTCGATCTCTTCCAAATCATCGGCCGACATAAATCCTTGCCCCAGCTTCCCCTCGAAGTCTTCAATGGAGCCCATCAGAGTAATAATTCAGAGCCGACTTGCTGAATCGGCTGTATCCCTTGGCTAGTGACCTTAAGGTAGTCTCCTTCCCATACTTTCCCGGACAGGCAATCAACACCATCAGCTTCCCAGACTGGCAAATCAGTCATTGCAATGTTGGTTGATCGATCTGCTAGGACTACTTCGACTTGATCTCCCTGCCACTGTATCAAACATTGATGCATTGTCGAAGGCACGCAACAGTTCGCGTGAATCCAGTCCCTGCCGAGAAGCAGACTATACGACCCCTTTCCGTCGATGACGAAAAACGTGGTGGGTAATGTCTTATTCCCCACTATCAACTCCACGTTCAATACGCCTTTCGCTTCTGATGAATTCCCACCGAAGTCTTTTAGTACCATATTTGTCTTGATCAGATCTTCGGCAGTCTTCCCCAATTTCCGGAATGTGGCATGAGGCATGAGATTAACTGCTGCTCGCCCCATCAACCAACATCTTTGTCATCGGCTTTCCCATTCACATAGCTCTTGATATAACGGCTTTAGGTGCCGATGCTCTGATTCTTTAGGTTTATCAAATATGGCCTGATCGGGTTGCAACGTCAGTTGAGCAAAAATTTCCTCATCGCCTTCTTCATCTAATGAAAGTGCTTTATATTCCCGAGGCAAAAGGAACACCATATTTGCTGGGGCCGATTGATCAGCTTCATCGTCTTTTCTCTTCACGCGCCATACTTGTTTAGTTTTCTTGTGACGATGATCGGCCTCTTCCTGATCTTGTCTCTGTTCTTCCTGTTGCTCTCGGTGTCGTAGTCGTTGTGCCCTCCTCTTTTGATTCTTCATGAATATCCCACTAGGGCACCATTGAGGATTCTGGACTTGTTTTTCATGTACTTCCTCTTCATCCTCTTCAAAGAACTCTTCATGGATCGGCCCTAATCGGCTATGAACCGATGCTCTTTTTCCAAGCGACCGATCCTATGAAAACCTCTGCTGCTGATCATGCTGACTCCCCATATTACCGCACTCGGGGCAATCTTCAACTGACGGCAATCTCATCCCTTGATCCCAGCAGAATCGGATGAACGGGCAGTTCCAATGCGGATTATATCTTTCTGGTTCATCCCTTTGTTCCTCATATCTCGAATATTTTTCTATCATGTCTGATGAAGTAATCCTTGATTCATACCTTTGACGTCTTGCTCCATCGGCCTGATTCCTTGACGATGATCCCGCATAGACCATGTTTATGGGAAACGGGTGTCCATCAATCTTCATCGGCTTCTTGTCCTCGAACTTGATTCTTCCCTGTTCGACAGCCGACTGAATCTGTTGCCGAAAAACCTTGCACTCGTTAGTATGATGCGATATAGTATTGTGCCACTTGCAATATCTTTTCTTCTTTAGTTCTTCGGCTAAAGAAATCACGTGGTTTGGCGGCAGTTGTATCTGCTTCTCTTGTAACAGTAAGTCAAAGATTTTATCGGCCTTACTAATATCAAAATCATACCGCTCCTCCTTGCCGATATCCTTGACCCATGGGCATGATACTGATTTCTTATTCCTGGCCCACTCCGACAATCCAACCTCAGCATCGGATCCCTCATCGTCTGAGCTTGATGAATAAACTTGAACTTGAGCAACCCTTCTCTGATATTTATCCTTTTTCGCCTCTTGGAACCGGCTTTCATGAGCCGATACCTTTTGTACCAGATGCGCCAGGGACTCGAACTCTTGTGATGAAAACCTTTCCTTAATTGGCGCCAAGAGACCCTGGAAAGCCAGATCGGCCAGATGCCCATCGCTCAAGTTTAAACTGTAACATCGGTTTCTGACGTCCCGAAACCGCTGAACGTATTTCGGTACTGTTTCATCTGGCCGTTGCCTAACCAATGTCAAATCTGTCAGTCTCATTTCGTGGATTCCAGCAAAGAAGTATTTATGAAACTGTTTTTCTAGATCAGCCCACCCCCGAACAGAATTCGGTGGTAACAAAGAGAACCATGTAAAAGCCGATCCAGATAGTGACCAAGGGAAAAATCTAACCCTCAGAGCCTCTTCAGCCGATGCCTCCCCGCACTGTGCCAGGAATTGGCTGACATGTTCCACTGTAGACGTGTTGTCCTGCCCTGAGAACTTAGAGAAATCCGGGACCCTATATCGGTGTGGTAATGGAACCCTGTCGAACCAATTAGGATATGGATGCCGATACATGAATGTTTGTTCCTTGGGCTTGATCCCGAACTGCTCCCTTACTATTTCAGCAACCCTAGTTGATAGATCTTCTTCCCTCAGGTTGTCTTGTTGGTACTGGACAGGTGGAGTTTGTTGCCGATTCTGTCTATGATACTCCCTTTGGTAAGTGCCTGGATCGCCCCCGCCTCTTGGATAATTTTGCTGATATCCCCCATAGTAAGCAGACCGATGATATCCAGCAGGAATATCCTGTTGCCCCCCAGCCTGATTCTGTGTAAACAGGTTTTCTGGTATGTCTCTGCTGACGTTGTAAGCAACTTGGTTTGGCTCAACTTTTGGTGGGAGGAAAATAGGACCCCGAGTAGGCTCTTGAATAATCGATCCATCCACCATCTTCTTTATAAGATTATGAAGTGTGTTCACCAGAATTTCGGACTGATTGATGAGCGCGTGATGAACTGCTTCATTCACCATCTCTTGTAAGGGTTTTACCGGTGGACTCTCAGGTGGCGTACGGCTCGATTCTCCAACCAGTACTGGCTTCGGAAACTGGGATTTTTGAATCGGCCCTTGCCTTGTCATGCTGAAGGATTCTAAGCACAGCTTCTGAAAGTTGGCCATAGTTTGCTCAATTTGTTGTTTTTGTTCTTCTGTTAAATCTTCCATGCTGACCGGAATTATGTTGTCTGTTTTGACTTCCTTCCCGGCCATGTTGCAGATCTGATTATTGAAACTTCGCGTCCCACCGGGCGTGCCAAAAACGTGTTGACGCCGAAAACCCGCCGGGGGCCGTCCGGCATCTGGGAGACACACGAAGGCCTGGGAGATTTGCTTCACTCCAGTGCAGGTCCTAAAGTCTTGAGGTTCGTAGGCGTGCCAGTCAATTTGACCCTGCAATTGACAAGGAGAAAAGATGTCAAATTCGTGAGCCAATCGGCTGGAAGCCGGCTTGGACTCATCTCATCGGCCGATGGCCGATACGCACTGTAGCACTTATACATCGACTGGAGGCCGATGATGGCGTGAGCAATAACATAACAATAAATAAGAATTAAACTAGTCGATCATCGAAGGGATGCTCAAAAACCGGCTATAAACTTGGTAAAATAAACAATCAGGATGCGTAAGTAAATAGATTAAATAAACTCCAGCCGATCATAGTTTAAAGTTACTAGTATCGCCGCGAAGATACTGCCCACGCCCGTGCCCGGGCCCTTGCTTGTATCTGCGCCCGAGATCTTCATCCGCTGTTCGTGTCCGTGCCCGGGTTCTTAACTATGCTCGTGCCCGGGTCCTCACCTGAGGTCGTGCTCGGGAACTTGACTGAGATCGTGCCCGGGAACTTGGCTGAGGTCGTGCCCGGGAACTTGGCTGAGGTCGTACACGGGAACCTGCTTGTGCTCGCACTCGGATCGGCAGAATAGACCAATCGGCTAGCCCTTAGCCGATCGTAACAGTAATGCAGGCAAGAATATATAACAGGGCAAGCAATAACATAAATGATAAGCAATTGATGAGCCAGCCGACTACCGAACAGAACACATGGGCATCGGCTAGAAGCCGATGATAAAATAGATGGATAGAATAATAAATAAGTGCAGTCGGCTTCAACAGATAACTTGTCGGCTAAGCACTCCGATAACAACATCGCATCAAACCCATCGGCTTATTAAGAGTAACGTTATTATTGTCAGTCTAGTAGATCGGACCCAACCGTTGCAGCATAGACTGATAATGATAATGAGATCTTGATAGGCCGATAGATCTGATGCGATTGTGATGCTAAAACATGATAACTTACCGGCTATACACCCCGATAAGACGCTTGCGCATAAAGTATCAACTTAGCAGGAACGAGTCATCGCTAGCAGTTTAGTAGGTCGGACCTAACCGATGCAGCACAAACTGATGATAAACCGCTCCCAGTAAGCCGATACAATCTACGCACGCGTGATGTGATATACCTAGTCAATCTATGAGATCAAACTGAACTGATGCAGCCATAGATAAAATAAATATATCGTGGTAAGCCGACTACCATAAACCGACTCGAATATCGCACCTAACCGAGGAAGTCCTAGCCGATAGGTAGCCGGGGTGACGAGACTTACCCTCTCGCAGGAGGTCGGACCTAACCGATGCAGCCCGGCTCGAGAAGCAAGATCCCGTCGGAAGGGTGGCGATGCGCCGAATTTGTATTGATCAAGTGATAATTTACAAGGTCCCCGGGCGTACGTATTTATACCCCGAGTTACATGAGTCCTTATTGGACACGGTACATGATTTCCTAATTATAACAGAAAACACTAACAAGGCCTGACCGAACACGAGGTCAGGTTTCCTAAAGATAAACACTTGCCTAATTAATAGATACAGTAAATAACTGCCAAACAGCGGTCTTCACGGCTCCCTCCTGGAATCGGTCTCTTCTGGATCAATTTCCGCCAGTTGACTGCAATTTTCCCTTTGACCGAATCTGATACAGGGCCTTACCAAATTTTGGCGTTAACAGGGTGCACGGTGGCGACGGAGTTCTAGGGCACGGGGAGGCTCGGCGTGTTGGGGAAAAGGCAGAGGAGAGGACGGAGAGGCTTTTTAAGCACGTGGGCAAGAGATATCGAGGCCGAACGGCTCCAATCGTGCACGGGAGAGTGGGTGGCAGCATGGAGGTCGTGCACGTGATTCACGAGAGAGAGGGGACGTGGACGCCGAAGAACTCGGGGAGTGGGCGCGGACTCGGTCCCGCTCCGTTTGAACGAGAGGCGAGCGCGGGAGGAGGCGGGAGGCGGCGCTGGATCGGACGGCGGAGGGATTTTTCCCCTCCGCCTGGTTCGGACGGAGGAGGGAGACAATGCTAGCAGGCGGGCCTAGCCTGTCAGCGGGGAGGAGCATGGGCACGCGGGCGATGCGGCCTGACGAGCGGGCCCCGAGCGTAGAGAGAGAGCGGGAGGCAAGCGCGGGCGCGGGATGGGCCGGCCTTGCGCGGGGAGAGGGAGGCCGGGGAGATGCAGGCCGGTGGGCGTGTGCAGGATGGCAGCACAGGAGCGGGCCGGCGGCCCAGAAGGAGAAAAAGAGAAAAGAAAAAGGAAAAAGAATTTCCTAGGGTGATATTTAATTCCATTGAACGTTTTTGATTTATTAAAAATAGCTCCAGTGCTCTGAAAATTTCACTAAAAATCCAGTTAATGTATTTTGGCACAGGGAACAGAAGAAAAATATTCCCGACCACAATAATTTATTATTTGCATTCTTGCACATTTAATTTAATTCCTCTAGCCTTTGAAAATTATTTTTCTCGGGTATTTTTCACAGGTATTATTTTGTGTGGCTAATATCAGGGTGTGACAAAGGCTGTGCTGATAAGTGGGCCTTGGCTGACTAATTCAGTATTGGGCCATAAGATATGAGTTTCTAAATGGCATGCTCTATTGGGTCGATCGCTGGTTGTGTTAAAATCACAGTGCAGATGCTACTTACAGAAACCGATTGAATAATCGGATATGCTTCATGAAAGCCTAACTGCTGGACACATGTGTTCAGATATCTAAATTATTTACCAGGTATTGAGGATATATCCTTAAAAGGATCAACAGCTGGTCTCCATTAAAATTGGGGATGTAGGTATCTCTCAAATACACCTAACCACATATTGGGTTAAAATCCATGAAGTGGTACTCGACTTACATGCTTAGCCAACAATTGCCCTAAGAAAAAATTCTTCCAGCTGACATGATGCTGAAGAGTCTAATTTTCGAGTAGTATACTACTCGGGAAAGACTAAAAGGTTAAAGATCTTTGACTTTATGATTAATTGTTTCATAATTAAGCACAAAGTCGGGGGCTACACCTAATAGGTGCGCCTATTCGATGCACACTATTCATATTTTTTTCCACGAAGCCCTTCATAGCCTCATTGCCAGCCAATATGAAGCAGGACTTGGAGAAGAAGCAACTCAGATGACGAGTACTTGGGAGCAAAGCACTCGGAAAATCTTCACCAAGAAGGATGAGCACTCGGCATCAGCTGTGACTCAACTATGAAGGTCTCAGGGGCTACTGTCGATGCCATGAGCCCTGGGTACCTCATGAGAAGCATTAAGGTCACTCGGACAAAGGATGGGCCTAACCTTGTAATTAGGGATACAATAGGACTCGGGATACATTACCTTGTACGACAAGGAAAGGATATAGTCCTAGTCGGGCACATTGTATTCCTAAAAGGAAACCCCTTGGTCGGAGTCCGACTAGGATTCCTACGTTGTAACCCTATCTCCTCGGTATATACGGGGAGGCAGGGTGCCCCCTCAAGGACAGATCAGAATCTCACCAGAGAAACCTCAAAGGCAATACACAACAGCTGGAAGTAGGATATTATCTCACCTCGAGGGCCTGAACCAGGATAAATCGTCTCGTGTTGCTTTGCAATCCATCAAGTTTAGGTCTCATGAGTAGCCCCATAATCTTATTGTCGATACAAAACATCAACACCTCTGATGGTCCCTGTCTACGCCCAGTTCTCGTCCTTGAGCTTGTTCACTGAATCCTTCAACCACTCCTCCCTCTCCTTGCTAGACTTCTCTAAATCATCTTTGGCAATCTAGAGCTCGTGGAGTTGAGTGAGCTGAGGGGCAAGCTGGGATAGAACTTTGCCCATTTTCTCGGATCGATCGACCACTTGCTGCACAAGATACATTGGAGTCATACAACACAAGCAATGATGGCCAAAAATTCTGAGGAGTTGCAGATCAACAAACACAATCAGATGGATTATATACCTGGATACTCCTTGATGCAGCGATGGCGGCCTCCATTAGTTTGACTCGCTCCCTCTGGGCGGCTTGCTCGTTATGCTCGAAGGTTTGTTCTTCCCCCTCTGGCGTAACCCAATAAAATATGCAGGGGAAATTTGGTGGAGGAGCCTCGAGCCTGGGGAGGTCATCATCATCGGAAGATGAAGAAAGTGGCGGAGAAGGAGTCCTAGGCCGTGGATCAATCGGCGGTGCTGATCTTGGGCGAGCTCAGGGACTAGGACGTTCTCTACGGTGTCCAGACTGGGTGAGGCCTGCGGCCCGGCCGAGTGGGTTGCCTCAACCTCAGGGGCTGGGACAACACTCAGCTCGGGCTGCGGCACTGTGATCTCGACCTTAGTCGGGGTGGCAGCAGCTACTGGGGTTGATGGCGCTATCCCCTTGGGATCAGCGTCACTAGGCTTCCTGCAAACATATTTATCAATCAGGAGACTACTCAAGATTTCTTAAAGATTGAGGATTTCTATACCTTTTGGAAGTCTTAAACCTCCATCCCTGTGTGCTAGGGGTGGAGGTAGTCGACGATAGGGCCGAAGGCCTGATTGGCGGTAGAGCACTGCTGGCTGTGGGGCTTGTGGGCGCAGCAGTCGGAGGTGGAGATCTTGGCCCAGTCCGAGCTGTACTGGATGCAGCCGACTGGGGCATGGTGGTACTCGGTGGTGTGGCTCTGGGGCTGGTTGGTCCAGGGGCTGCGCTGATGGGATCTTTGATCACCGAACAGCTTGATGCCTTACTCGGCGCAACTTTCTCCTTGGCCTGGTCCATCACTGGTCGCTTCCCAGCTCTCTTGGGTCTAGGTTGGGCTGCTGAGGGGCTGGCTGGCCATTTTCTAGTCCCACTGGCCGACTAGCCTTGTGGGTTAGAATCGAACTCAGCGAATTCCTGCAAGCAACAAGTATCCAGGAAAGCTCGATTGAACAACATTCATACAACACATCATAGACAGATGTCAAGACAAGCATTACATCAAACATTACCTTCGACCGAGGCTTGTCTTTGCAGTATGGCTTGGGGGCTCTCTCGGCGTCTAAAGTCTCGACGACCCCATTGACGAAATAGCCAAGCAAAGTATCGGTGACGACATCCTTGTTGACAAAATCATTGCACTCCCGAGTCGAATCATTCTTCCCCTAGTAGTCGTAGCCAAGGTGAATCATGGCCTTCAAGGGTCGATCCGATGGTTTTGGAAGGTCCTGGCCACCCAAGGTCTGGTTAGCCCTGTGTTCTTTAGCACATCGATCTTCTCCAGCAACAATTGCACCTAAACCATCTCAACCTGCGACAGTATGGTAGTCCAGCTCTCCAGAACTGCAGGGGGATTTCCAGTGAAGGGTGGCAAGGAGGGCTCGAGATTGGAGCAGTAAAACCACTCCTGATGCCACTCATTCAATGAAATCTTTACGGGAACATCTAAGTAGGCCTTCTTCATCTCATTACGGAGCTGAAGGCTTGCTCCCCCAATCACCTGGATTTTGGATTTGGAGGGTTGCGGCTTGACGTGAATCAAAAAATGGAAGAGGTTGAAATGGGGATCGATCCCCAGAAAGGCTTCACAGAGGGTGACAAAAATCGAGATGTGAAGAATGGAGTTGGGGTTGAGGTGGTAGAGCTTGATCTTGTAATATTCAAGGAGCCCACGGAGGAAATCAGAAGAAGGAAGGGCGAGGCCGCGATTGAAAAAGGAGGCGAAGACCACGGTTTCGATGGCGGGACGCTAGTTGATGATCTCTTTTGGTTGGAGGTTCTTCTTCCTCTTCAGAAGGGCCAGCTTCGTCGCACAGCAATTCGATGTCGGCTAAGCTCCAGACGGCATGGCCGGGATGTCGACCGGCACCCTCGGCATGATTCGGGTGTGGAACTGAGCGAGAAAGCTTCTGGATGATGGGAATCGACGCGGGAGCGGAGATTTTCACGGAATTCTGGGAGGAATCTCGAGCTACATGAAACCCTAGCTGGGGCGGAGAGAGCGAAGTTTGGAGCTGAGTGGGAGCTAGAGCGTTTTTGGTGAATTAGGGGAGAAAGGGGAATCTTTTCTCTCTCCCACCACTTTATAGGCCTGCGCTGGGTAAGCAGGCTTGGGCTGGCTTGCTTAGTCATGGTGTAACACCCTGAATTTATCCCCATATAAAAATAATTGTGAAAAAGGAATTTTAGAAATTAAATTAAAAGCCGCAAGGAGTAAAAACAATAAAATCAGAGAAAAACCTATAGCAAAATGGGCTTGGAAATAATTTTATAAAATTCTTTGCTTAATCATCTATTTTCTAGAATTTTCTAGGATTTATTTGATTAAGGGAAGTATTTTTGGTAAATTAAATAGTGTTTATTGCATTAAAATAAAAAGAAAAGTTAAAAATCCCCTCCTCCGCACCCAGGCTGAATTCGGCCCAACACTGTGCACTTAACATCTCTCCCCTCGCGCACATGGCCCACGGCCTACGGCCGCCGCTTCGCCCGCGCCTCGCCGACAGGTGGGCCCTACCTGTTGATCGTTTTCAACCTCCCGCCGCGGAGTCCGAGCCACCCCTGAGCACCACCGCCGCTGAATCCGCTCCAAATCCATGCGTCTCAACCCCGATCTCGTCCAATTGGTTGAGGGCAAATGGAGCCCTGATCGTCCTCTACCATATCCCCTAGAAAACGGAGCCCTAGCGCCGTCGATTGAGGAGACCCGAAGCTTCCCGACTCGTATCTTATCCCTAATCCGCCTCCACCGCGTATCTCACTGAACTCCGCCCCTCTCTGCCTTAAATAGCAAGCCCTAGACCCCTGGAAGCTATCCCGTGCACGAGTTTGAGCCCTAGCCGCCTCCCCGCGTCCCGAGCTCGCTCCGCCATCGCCACCGAGCCCCGGTCGCGTGTTGTAACAGCCCACTTTTGTTCATTGGTGCATAAAACCATTTTTCATCTACATGCACTGCATGTCATCTTTCGTGCATGAAAAATTCCAGCCAACAAGTTAAAGATCGTGCGATCTATATAAACTTTTCCCACCGCCCTCTCTGACCCTTAATTTTTAATCTTCACCAAAAATTCTGGAAAAATTCCTAAAAATTCCATACCTTACTACCAGCCTTGCCTCCAAGTTTCATTCAGTTTGAAGCAAGTTGCCCCCATATCGGACCGTCCGCCTAGGGATCAGACCGTCTGAATCCCTCCAATCGGACCTTTGCCTCGCCTGTGCCCGCGCCCTCTTCCGAGCCCGCGCCCTCTCCCGAGCCCGCACCCTCGTCCTCGCCCGCGCCCTCTCCCGAGCCCGTGCCCTCGCCCGCACCCGCGCACTCTTCCTCGCCCGTGCCCTCTCTCGTGCCCGCCCGCGCCCTCGCCCTCGCCCGCGCCTGCGCCCTCTCCCGAGCCTGTGCCCTCTCTCGCGCCCACGTCCTCTCCCTCTCCCGAGCCCGCGCCCTCGCCCACGCCCTCGCCCGCGCACTCTTCCTCGCCCGCGCCCTCTCTCGCGCCCGCGCCCTCGCCCGCGCCCACGCCCTTTCTCTCGTGCCCACGCCCTCTCCCGAGCCCGCGCCCTCCCCTGCGCATTCATCCTATGGGTCTCGTGTTTGGATCGTATTGTTGTTGGAGATAGTCCTCAAGTGTGAATCTTTGATATGTGGTACTATTATTTGTGCCCCTGTCCTCCATTGTCCAAACGAGATCACGCGAGGATCTCTCTCCGCCCGTGCGGCTCGACCAGGTGGCTTCCCCTGCGCGCCCCAGACCACGTGAGAGGGAGAGGCAGAGCCGCCTTGGGACCTCGCGAGATGCCCCCGATAGCCTCAGCAGCGCCCTGTCCTGTCCCATCTATCTGCTGCACGCTTGCCCGCGCACACACCATCGCGAGACCGATGGAGAAGACCAGCGCCCCTCCCCTCTCCTCTCCCTTCCCTGTCTTCCTTCTTAACCAAGCCCATATCCTCCTGCCTCCCCAGCTCGCCCTCTTGCTCACACACCCAAGGACCCAAGGGATTGCCCCTTGGTTCGCCGGGAACGTGAGGTGCCACCCACGGCGCCGGCGAGCACACGCCTTCCGTCTGGGAGCTCCGGTGAGTTTTACCTTGTCTCAGCTATGTCACCATGTGTTCCTGCCCGACCTAACTCCGTTTTTGCCCTCGGCAAGCAGCAGGCACCACCGCAGCCCAATCGTGTTTTGCGACGCCGGCCGGGTGCCGCCGTGACCTTGCAGCCGCTAAACTGCGCCCTGGTGAGTTAGCGCTGTCCTGGCTGTATCACCATCTTCCCTTCACTCATTGAACTCATCACAGCGCTTGTCTGCAGCCTTCATCACGAGCAACCCTGCCGCCGAGCCGACCATCGCCTCAACGTTGCACCTCACCGCCCGTACTCTTCGGTGAGCTCCTGTTTCTGCATGTGCTTTCTTTTTATTCCTGAGAGGCCACTAGTTCTCCCCACGTCCTTGGCTTGGCCTGTCATGCCATTGTTTTGCCATCCACCCAAGCGTCACCACCGTGGCCACATGTGTGGATGAGGCTCAATCGGAGCATGGCCGCATGTGTTAGAACCCTACGACCTTGCATGCAGGACCCCTAGAGCTTCCCCACGCCCCTGCATCACTAGCCATGCACTAGAGCATGAGAGGACAGAGGTAGACAAGCTGTACTTTAGCTTGGCTTTTCACCGAACACCTTAGGTGCGCTTGTGTTTGAGTGAGTGGCAGCCACCCCATCAGCCCTATGCAAGCCAGGTTGGCCCCACTAGCATTAGAACGAGATAAAACCACGAGTAGAGCAGCTGCTGTTGAACTCCCGATTTTGCCGGTTGTCGTTAACGTGCGAAGACGTGTAGTTTGCGCGTGCGAAGACATTGTTTTTGGACCGAGGCGTTCACCACTACCGAAGCCTTCCCATAGGTTCCACTTGTACATCCAATGACCCCTAGGCCCTAGAAACCCTCCACGCCCCCAAATGCCTTAGATTAAAACTTCACGCCCGGTGGATTTCACGTGTTAGGCCGTTTTAGTGACGTGTGAGCGTGTGCGATTAATATCCTAGCGAGTTGGAGTATATCCACTTTTGGGAGTTGTCCTCAGGTTCACAGCAACACACATGTAGGTTTCGTACCATAAAAATGCCCCTAGAACCAAAAATGTCCCAAAGAGACCACCCGTTAAGTCGGTAGAATGTTTTCAGCCGTTTCAGCAGTTCGGTCGAGCGAAAACGCTGTTTCTCAATTATTTTCGATTTTAGGACAGAGCAGACTTCGTTTAGCCATATCTCCCTCATACGAACTCAGATTCAAGCGATTCTTTTTCCTAAATTCATCTAAAATCATGCACTTCCATATTCTGCAAAAATATTTGTACTTCCTATACTTCCAATATTCGGATGTTGGGAAAATGAAGCGTTTGCGAAATTATGGAAATGAACAGTGGGTAATTTCCCTATGCTCTTGGTGGAAAACAAAAACTGAAAACATGCTTTTGACTTGGGCGAGTGGATGTAGTGTTTGGTGCCTTGTTTGTGGTACCGATTAGGTGGTTGTCTCGCCCGGGTCGCTAAGGACCGATTCTATGGTATAGCTAGAACCAAGAAACATAGTACAAACCACATGTGGCTCTTATGGGGAGTCCCTGGCTCAGTATAATGTTGATACCTAGCAATAGACCCGCCGGTGGTAGTTGTAGGTCATTATTGTTGACATTGGGTTAGTGCGGGTTATGGTTTTTGTCCATGGCCCGAAGGTACCTTGATTATTGTTCAAGGGTGACCAGCACATCGTGTGAGCCTTGGGGTTTTGGGAGGCCTACCAACTCCCTAGGGATAGATCATAAGCGCGGGATATTGCTAGGTCAACGATAGAAAGGCTTTGTCATTGATGGTGTGAGCCTCCTGTGTGGTAGCTCATGTTGTCCTTGTCATGTGGGTACAGTTGTACACACTCTCAAGAGTTAAAACTATTCGAATAGCCGTGTCCTCGGTTATGGATGACTTGGAAAATTCTCCACCGTAGTAGATTTAAATTTTGGGAACTGTTTTGGGGGAAAATCATGGTGCGAATGGGGAGTTCACTAGGCTGGTTGTGGCAGCGTGTTGCCACGGTTGGCTGGCATGTGCCAGGAGCCTAGATGGTTGGAAACACTTGGGGTCGATGCTTATATACTTGATTTTCTGTGCTAGCCTGATTTACGAAAATTTCGTTGCAAAACCGCAATGTTTTCGCTATGTATATTATGATTTATGCAAAGTGCAGGACCTGAACCATTCCTCGTTTATCTTCGCATATTATGGAATACCATTGCAAACACTAAAAGTCTTGCAGAGTACGTATTGTACTCACACACGCTTGTGTGACTTCTTTTTTTTAGAGATGATTGAGGGGGACCCGACAATCGGGTACTTCTATGCAGCGGGTTTTGGAGACGACGATGACGGTGCTTACTAGGGCTTACCGGTTGGTTGCCTGTGGGTGGGCAGAGGCACACTTGCTGGTTTTTGGTGCCTATATTATCTTGTTTCCACTGTTGAACTCTTTGTTACTTCGTTGTTCTATTTGGCCGGTTGGCCTCTATGTAATCGCTAAGTCTAGACTCTTGTACGACTTATGTTTGGACTGCTATGAGCTAAACCTGTGATGTATGGATTATGATGTCAATGTTGAATGTGTGTGCTAGCAATTGATCGTGGGACTAGCACGGTACACACATAGGGTTCGGGGTCAAACCCAGGTCCGACACGTGTCGCCGCCGCTTCGGTCGCCGTTAGAGCTCACCGTCGCCTCTGTGAGCTTCACCAGAGCCCAAGGAAGCTTGGCCACTGCCTCTGGACTGCCAGAGATCGCCGGAACACCATCGCCGCCAGGAACCCAAAGACCGTCGTCACTAAAAGCTCGTCACCAGTCGCTCTCATCTCCAATCCTCGCCGTTGTGCCCTCAGTAAGCATAGCCGCGATCTCCTCTATCTGTTCCCGTCCTCGTCGTGCGCCACCGTGCCGCCGATAGCCGGCGACCATTGGTCCCCGTGCCACCGCCGTCGCCGTGCTGACTTGGCCGTTTGAGGTGATTCAACTTGCAAAATTCTTTAAAAATCAAGATCTACCCATTAAAAATATAATATTGTACTGTTCATGTGTGTTGATGTACTGTTTTGCTCGTTTTTGTTTATTGCCTTTAGCCACCGACGTTCAGGAAGAGTCGCAGTTTCTCGAGGAGAGTTCTGAGACTTGTGAGGACAGTAAGGCAAGTCACACAGATTCCTCAATACCTTTGAGCATATTGTTCCTGTGTTTAAAGCAATATTTCCTTTCAACTCTGCATTTATTTTAGGAATGTCATCGGTAAAGGGAAACCCTAATCCTTGTTTATGGCCCCTTTGACTTGATTACTGGACTTTGTACCTATGGGATAATTGTGACTAGCTAGCTTATTTATTGGTTAGCTAGAATAATTCTAGGACCCTGCTTAGCAAACTATAAAATAATTTCTGGGCCGTAAGATATGAGTTCCTAAATAGCATGTCCTATTGGGCCGACTGCTGGCTATGTTAAAATCACAGTTGTCGGAGGATGAAACCTCGACGGCGGGAAGTCCGGAGACCCCCCCTTTGAGATTTGGCCAGGGGAGTGGTTCTCAGGCGTACGAGGCGTCCGGTGGAAGAAAGGTCGAATGATGGAAGAAAGGATGGCACACGAGGGACAGGAGGATTAGACAGGTTCGGGCCGCTCGGAAGCGTAATACCCTACTCCTGTGTGTATGTTATGTGGAGATGAATGTGGTATGACTGTTACAAGGTGAGCTCAGCCCGCTTGCCGGAGCTGAGGAAGAAGAACAGTAGCTAGAGAGTGAGCTCGGGAGCAGAGAGCCGAGAGTTAGAGGCCCTTAGTTGCTCATCCTGGAGCCTGGTCCCCCCTTTTGCTTGTCGGCTTGGATCCTCCTTTATAGAATTAGGGGAGTCCACAGTGCCGAGCCGCCCGGAGAGAGCTAGGCATGGTCTGTCTTGTCGTGTACATCCGCCTGCTGCTGCCACGCCGGAGCTGCTGCGGTGGGCGGCCGGAGCACGGAGATGTGACGTGCACGCCCACAGCCGCCTGCTGCGCCGCGCCTGGAGGAGCGCCTAGTCGCGTGCTGCGGGCGGCTGGTCTGGTCGTCTGGTCGGTTCCTTGTCGGGCGACCAGATTATGGAGATGTGACAGCGTACGGCTCCGCTCTCTGTCGGGAGACAGGCGGGAGGCGCCCCGTCGCCTCGCCATTAATGCGGGTAGCTGGAGAGCTGGCGCAGAGGCTGTCGGGGACCGACATGTGGGCCCCGGGCACGGGGGTGAGACGATGGCGCCCCGGAGGCAAGGCACGGGCCCGAGGCCAATGACGCCCCGGGGCCGAAGCCGATGGAGACGATGCCCCGGGGCCAGGGCCGATGGAGATGGCACCCCGGGGGCGAGGCCCGGGGCCGATGGAGATGGCGCCCCGAGGACGAGCCCAGGGCCGATGGCGAGATGGCCCCCCGGGGGCGAGGCCTATGCCGCCTAGATCCGGGCGGTGCTCGGGCCCCGGTGCTCAGCGGGACGGCGACCGTAGCTGGCCATCGCTTGTGCAGATTGTGGCCCCGGGGAACTGACGTGGCCGAGGACCCACGCGTCCCCGGCGACTGTGGGGACCCCCAATCCCGTTTCGCCAACAGTGGCCCCTGGCCCTGTTGCTCGGCCGGAACTGCTCCGGGCAGGAACAGGGCCACGTCTTTGAAGAAACGAGGGGACGCTGGGTCCGCCTGGTTCATCTTGAGCTGGTGGAGCTTGGTTCGCCGGAAACAGATATGGGCCGAGACCCGGAGGCCCCGGTTGTAATGCGGCAAATATGTACCCGGGATCCAGGGACCCGGGTTGGAAGTTTGGAGTGAAGCGTTGAGGAAGCCTGGCGGCAGCGATCGCGATGGCGATGCAGCAGCTCGCCGCCCGTACAGTTGCCACTAAGTTCTCCGTGGCAACCCGCTGGCCGGAGATCGCGGCAGCAGAGAGGTGCGTCGTCCGATCGAAGGCTGCCACCGAATCTGCCACCGACGAGGCCTCCCGCGCCTGGTCCGAGATGGAGACGCGGGAGAAGGAAACATTCTCCCGAGAGGAAAGCGTCTAGGCCCAAGAGGCCGGGTTCGCGTCTCGGGGGTGTGAGTTCGCCGCGCGCGAGGAAGTCGCGGTGGTTCGCGAGGAGGCGCGGGAGGACGTGGCCGAGTCCGCTGCCCCAAAGGCAGGGTTCCTCGACCGCGGCGAGCACCTTGTAGAGCCGATGCCTGACGAAGAGGTCGAGGAAGACGCCGGTCCCCTTCTGACGCCACCCGGGGTCCGGTCCGAAGAAGGCCAGCGGCCTCTCCCCGCACGACGGCGTCTCTGGGCGCGAACATCTGGTGGAGCCGATGGCTGCTGAAGAGGTCGAGGAAGACGCCGGTTTCCTTTTGACGCCATCCGCGGCCGCCCTTGGGGCCCCGGGGCCCTCCATGCCCCCGAGCGCTCCCCTTCCGACGTCGCCCGGGGTCCGGTCAGAAGTACACCGGTGACCGCCCCCCGTGCGATCCGGGCCTCGCTCGTGCTTGCGCTCCGGTTTTGCCCGTCTTGTACAAAGAGAGATATTTGTATAGATATATGATCATGTTTATATTTTCGTACCTTTGCTTATGGTGTTGTTTCGGGAAATGTTCGCGTCTGCTGTTGGGGACGCTATTGATTTCCCGGGAAGCGTCGAGTGCCAAGCGCCCTCCGACTCGGGGCGCCGGCAGCCGCGGACGGCCGGAGCATCTCGGGTAGCCGCCTACCCCGGGAGCCCGGCTTCCGAGAGCGGCGAGAGTCGCCCCGGGAACTTGGTCCCCGAGGATTGTGAAGGGCCCGGGGACGAGTCGCGCGGAACGGTTGAGTCGTTGCCCGTGCCTCGGGAACTTGGTCCCCCAGGATCGCGAGCTTCCGAGCGCGGGTCTTGGCGAATCGATTAGGTTCGCAGGTTGGACTCCTTCCGTCTACCGGATCCGGGGGCCCTCCGTGCCCCCGGGCGCCATTGGCCGTAGGAGCGCTGCGAGGCCGGGGGAACTGGCTTGACCGGGCACGGGGTCATCAGGCAGCGGAGCATCCCGTGCCTCGGCGGTTGCCGGGGAGGAGCCGGCCAGGCCGGGCTCCGCAGCCCGCGTCGGGGTTCGGAAAGCCTGCCTAAAACCTGCCCGGAATTGGTCTAATCTGCACATGACGAACTGTGAGAGCGTCCGGTTCGTTCCTTTATCCACCCCATGCTACGAGCCGTGGCGTCAATCACCTCCCAAAGGCGTCCTCGTGGTCGCGCCCGTATGGCGGCTGGGTTTTGTGCATAATCCAGCCGTCGTACGGGCGCGGCCCGATTGTACCCCCAGGGGGTGAGACTGCCGCGAACGCAACACATGGAAAAAGACGAGAGGAACGAGACCGGGAAGGATATCAAAAACGCTGCTTATGTAAAGTGTATATACATGGGGCCCCGGCCAGCGCTGAGATTTTAGAGAAATCCGGCGCTGGCCCGTGCTCACCGCAACTTACAGGATGTTTATACAGATAGATTTGTGAAGGTGATTGATGTGCCTAGGGATGGAGCCCGGACTCGCTTCCCTCGCGAGCCTCGAGACTAGGGAGAGGAATGTGCTCGGGACCCGGGGGCCCCGGCTGTCATGCGGAGGATATGTGTCCGAGACCCGGGGGCCCCGGACTGGAATATGGTTTTGATATAAGCCGGGTTCCGGGGGCCCAGGCTTGAATATGGAATGTGAGACGACCTTCCGGACGCGTCCTCGCCGGGGCGGCGCCGTCCAGGCTAACGCGCCCTATTCCGGGTGTCGCGTTCCTAGGCTCGCACTCGCCTTGGCGAGGGCTGCCCTGGTTCGGCCTCCTCGGTGTCGGGCCCGGGGCGCGGATTCGGGAATCCGCGCCTCGGCTCAAATATGTGCCCGGGACCTAGGGGCCCCTGACTGAAATATGATTCGATATGTATTGTCAACATGTGCCCGGGCACGGGGCCCGGGTAAGGACATGGACCATATCGGGACGACTTCCCCGAACCTGCCCTTGCCGAGGCGGTGCTGTCCGGGTACTCGCGCCCTGTTGAAGCTGTTCCGGTTCGGGAGCGGGGTTCGGACCGTCCGCATAAGGGTCGGAACGTCCGAGTCGCTACGACCGGACCGCCCGGCGAGGGATCGGACTGTCCGAACCGCCTCGGCCGCGCTTGGCCTGCTACTGCTCCTGGCGGAAGTACTTGACCTGCTTGGCCAAGCTTTGGACGGCACGGCACTCCGTGAGATCGTGCGAATCCGTCTCGTGGACGGCGCACCACTTCCGGACCGCTGTCGGCGGAGACGACGCACGCGCGGGCCTTCGCCGCTTGTCGCTGTCGTCGTCCCCGCAGGTGCCGTCGGCCCGGGGGGTGTCCGTGGCAGCCAAGGCGTAGGCCCCGGCGGCCGCCTTGGACTTCTGGCGCTTCCTCCTGTCTCGACGCGACGCGGAGCGTGAGGACTCGCCGTCTTCTTCAGGGCCCTTGTCAGGGTCCTCAGGGCATGGCCTGTTCCACGCCCGGGCTTCCTCCTTGCGGGCGCAGAGGTCGGCAAGGCTGAATAACTCTGCTGTGGTCTGGATGTCGCGGGTGCCCAGCTTCTCCAGTATGCGCTCGTCGCGCACACTGAGCGAAATGCATGGACAACCGCGTGAGGAGCGATGTGGGGGATAGTGTTACGGACCTGGCTGAAGCGCTGCAGGAAATGCCTCAGGGACTCGTCCCTGCCCTGACGCAGGTCGTGGAGGTCCACCTCGGACCCAGGGCGCGGGAAAGCGCCCTAGAAGTTCGCCACGAACTGGTGGCAGAGATTCTCCCACGAGTAAATCAAACCTTCGGGGAGGTTCATCATCCAGGAGCGAGCCTGGGCCTTGAGGGCGATGGGGAAGTAGTTCGCCATCACCTTCTCGTCGCCGCCAGCCGCCTGGATGGTAGTAGTGTAGAGCTGCAGGTATTCTCTAGGGTCGATGGAGCCGTCGTACTTCTCCGGCAAGCTGGGCCGGAACTCGGCCGGCCAGCGTACTTGCCGAAGGCCTGGGGAGAGCGCCAGGCAACCCGAGCCGCCATACTGAGCAGGCTCGGGCGCTGGGTGATGGTTCTCCGTCAGTAGGTTGGAGCTGGAGACCTGGGCCTCGGAACGCCTGGCGGCGTCCGCGCGCCGCTCGCGTTGCCGCTCCATTGTGACACGGGCATCCTCATGAGCTCGCACCCGGTTTCGCCGGTTACGGTGGTCGCCCTGGCCATTCTTGGTCCCGGGTGTGGCGCGTGGCGCCATGCCTTGGGCTTGACCCTGGCTCAGGGCAGCGGGCCGGCTCACGCTAGAAGCCGTGCGGCTGGCTCTCCTGGCCCCTGTACTGCTGTCGGCGGCGACCTGGCGATGGGCCGCGCCCACAAGGTGGGTGACCTCATTGAGCCAGCGCCGTTCCCGGCCTCCGGCTCCGGTAAACACCGGGGGGTGGCGCAGGAGGGCTTCCACCGCTAGGAGGGCTTCCTGCGGTGACGCAGGCTGGAAGTTGAGGTTGCGGCGCGCCGTGAAGCGGCGCGTCCATTCGCGCCTCATGGATGAGGCCGCGGCGGATCCAGCGGGGCGCTTGCCAGCTCCCTCCGCAAGGGGAGGGGCCGAAGCCGGGTACTGAGCGAACTCGGCCTGCGCGGCACGCATCGCGCGCCCCCAAGAAGACGTAGAGGGAGAACGCGGCGGGCCTACCGCGGGGCTAATGTTGCCCGGCGGGGTGCAGCCGCCGGACTCCTCGCTGTAGTCGCGCGGACGATGGCCTCCTGCCATAGAGTGCGCCAGTCTTGGAGACGCCGGCGTAACACCTAAAAAGGAAACTCCCCCTACCTGGCGCGCCAGCTGTCGGAGGATGAAACCTCAACGGCGGGAAGTCCGGAGACCCCCCTTTGAGATTCGGCCAGGGGAGTGGTTCTCAGGCGTACGAGGCGTCCGGTGAAAGAAAGGTCAAACGATGGAAGAAAGGATGGCACACGAGGGACAGGAGGATTAGACAGGTTCGGGCCGCTCGGAAGCGTAATACCCTACTCCTGTGTGTATGCTATGTGGAGATAAATGTGGTATGACTGTTACAAGGTGAGCTCAGCCCGCTTGCCGGAGCTGAGGAAGAAGAACAGTAGCTAGAGAGTGAGCTCGGGAGCAGAGAGCCGAGAGTTAGAGGCCCTTAGTTGCTCATCCTGGAGCCTGGTCCCCCCTTTTGCTTGTCGGCTTGGATCCTCCTTTATAGAATTAGGGGAGTCCACAGTGCCGAGCCGCCCGGAGAGAGCTAGGCATGGTTTGTCTTGTCGTGTACATCCGCCTACTGCTGCCACGCCGGAGCTGCTGCGGTGGGCGGCCGGAGCACGGAGATGTGACGCGCACGCCCACAGCCACCTGCTGCGCCGCGCCTGGAGGAGCGCCTAGTGGCGTGCTGCGGGCGGCTGGTCTGGTCGTCTGGTCGGTTCCTTGTCGGGCGACCAGATTATGGAGATGTGACAGCGTACGGCTCCACTCTCTGTCAGGAGACAGGCGGGAGGCGCCCCGTCGCCTCGCCATTAATGCGGGTAGCTGGAGAGCTGGCGCAGAGGCTGTCGGGGACCGACATGTGGGCCCCGGGCACGGGGGTGAGACGATGGCGCCCCGGAGGCAAGGCACGGGCCCGAGGCCAATGACGCCCCGGGGCCGAAGCCGATGGAGACGACGCCCCGGGTCTGGGGCCGATGGAGATGGCACCCCGGGGGCGAGGCCCGGGGCCGATGGAGATGGCGCCCCGAGGACGAGCCCGGGGCCGATGGCGAGATGGCCCCCCGGGGGCGAGGCCTATGCCGCCTAGATCCGGGCGGTGCTCGGGCCCCGGCGCTCAGCGGGACGGCGACCGTAGCTGGCCATCGCTTGTGCAGATTGTGGCCCCGGGGAACTGACGTGGCCGAAGACCCACGCGTCCCCGGCGACTGTGGGGACCCCCAGTCCCGTTTCGCCGACAACAGTGCATGTGCTATTTTACAGAAACCAATTAAAATTATCAGATATGCTTCATGTTAAGCCTAATTGCTGGGCACATGTGTTCAGATATCTGAATTATTTACCAGGTATTGGGGATATATCCTTATAAGGATCAATAGCTGGTCTCCATTAAAATTAGGGATGTAGGTATCTCTTAAGAACACCTCACCACATATTGGGTTAAAATCCATGAAGTGGTACTCGGCTTACATACTTAGCCAAAATTGCCTTGAGTAAAAATATTTCCAGCTGATATGATGCTGAAGAGTCCAGTTTCTGAGAAATATACCACTCTGGAAAGATTTAAAGGTTAAAGATCTTTGACTTTATGTTTAATTGTTTCACAATTAAGCAAAAAGTTGGGGGCTACACCTAATAGGTGCGCCTATTCGGCACATACTATTTATATTTTTGTATGAAGCACTCTATAGCCTCGTTGCCAACTGATATGAAGCAGGACTTGGAGAAGAAATACTCAAACAATGGGTACTCGGGAGCAAGGCACTTAGGAAATCTTTACCAAGGAGGATAACACTCGGTACCAGCTGTGACTCAACTATGAAGGTCTCAGGGGCTACTGTGGAGGCCATGGGACTTGGGTACCTCTTGGGTCGCTTTGTGGCCACTCGGATAGAGGATGGGCCTAATCCTGTAATTAGTGATACAATAGGACTCAGTGCATATTACCTTGTATGATAAGGAAAGGGATATAGTCCTAGTCGGGTACATTGTATTCCTAGAAGTAAATCTCTTAGTCAAGTCCGACTAGGATTCCTATCATGTAACCTAATCTCTCCAGTATATAAGGAGGGGTATGGAGCCCCTCGGGGTAGAGAACGATCTCATTAGAGAGAAGAGACACAATCTCACTAGAAAACCTCAAAGGCAATACACCACAGCTGGAAGTAGAGTATTACCTCACTTCGAGGGTCTGAACCAGGATAAATTGTTTCGTGTTCCTTTGCAATCCATCAAGTTTAGGTCTCACGAGTAGCCCCATATAATCATTGCCAATATAAAACATCGACAAATAAGCACCTGAATGGCTGCAACAAAGATATAGCACTTGACCTCGAGGACATCGAGGCCTTTAGGACCACACTGGACTCCCGACAGAGCTAAGGCAAAGTTGCAGGAAGGGCATACTCAGATCCAACCTCCTCGACAAGGTCAAGGACGACCGCTTCTTCGCCTTCCAGGAGAAGGTTAGGGCCGCCATGGAGTTCGATGGCTGCTTCATGGTCGACATCGACTTGTTTGCTCGTAGGGAACTGGTTGTACCAAAGTTAATGATGCATTGGCAAAACTTTTTGATGGTCTCCCACTCTCCGATTCCGACAGCGATGAGGAGGACGAGGAGTGAAAGTGCATCTAGCCCCTAAGTAGGTTTTGGTGGATTAGTGACAAAACAGTTAAGAGACTAATGAGTTTATCGAGAAATGTGCAGAGATTAGTCCCCGGTTGCTTGGGGTGGTACTAAAACTAGTTGGAAGAGCTCAAAAGACCTTAGGAGAAGCTAAGAGACAGTGGAATAGGAGTGGAATGGCCAAGCAATGGCTAGAAACAAAGTTTGGACTTTATAGACATTGGCATACATCACTTAGCCGTTACTCATAGATTTTGTCCTGGAGATTCCGACCCCAGGGGTAGGAACCTCCGGCCAACACTTATTCTCTGGCCGAGAAGGTTGGTCGGAGCCTTCGACCCTAGCGGTAGGAACCTCCGACCCTGACACTAAAACTAGCCCAACCCGAGTGTATGTGTTGTGCTAAAGTGATATACTCTCAGCTATTTGGATCTTTAGCACTTGAGTAGTCTTGGAACACTGTTTGTAGCCCCTCTTGATAGTACGTCTTTCCTACGACTCAAAAGAATTTCAAAAGAAATTAAAATAAACTCCGAGTCGCTTCGCCATTTTGTGCCATATTTTTGTGGGGATTCTCCATGCACCACCTTTATGATTCTTATGAGGATCTAATGGGGAATTGAGTGATTTTTCTTGAGAGAAGGCTAGGAGGATCTTGTGCACTTAAGGAGGATGCGGATCGGCTGCTTAGAGCTTATTTCTCTTGGAGGGAAACCTCCTAGACGGTGAGACGTCGCCCGCGAGCTTCCTCGAGTTGTGGATTGTCCTGAGAAGAGTTTGTGAAGGTTAAACTCATCTCCACAAGGAAAAAAGGTAAATTCGAGTAGATACTAAGCTGATCTTCGTGGTCGTTTGGTGAGGCAAGGGGTCAATCAAGACCCAGCTCTTCGAAGCTCCTCAACGGAGACGTAGGATCTTTATGATCCGAATTTCGGGAAAAAATCTTTGTATTTCCCTTGTGCTTGCTCGTTATTATATTATTTTATCTCTACACTTGCGTGCATCCATCTCTTACCCTATTATTTGCACTACACTTGATCTTTATCATTTAATCCATTATTAAAGTGTCTTGGTAGAGTCAGAATACTAGGGTCGGAACCTCCGGCCAGCCCTCTTGGCCAGACCAAGAGAGCCGGTTGGAGCTTCCTACTGCTAGGGTCGGAGGTTCCTACTAGAATTTTACCGCTTCATTTTAAAAATTTTCACGAACGCCTATTCACCCCTCCCCCCTTTAGGCGACATCAATGGGTTTTCAAGGAGGACATGGCTTATTGGCTACAATGGTCTGGAATTTGATTGAGAAGAGGATCACCAATGTTATAAACTATATTCAGTTCGGCTGAAAAGAGTGTTGCCAATAATGTTATATATCTGTCGACTCTGCTATCTATTTCTGTATGTGGCTTAGTTGTTGGTTAGTTGATGGCCATCTACTGTTATTGGTCGTAATATATACTTGTATGGTACTTTTGGTTTATGTTGCATGATCTAAGTTGAAAATTAGAGTAAGTTGCAGCTCTTTCCCTGCTACTACAGTATGGTTCTCTTCCTGGTTGTGATCAATGATGTGCTGTTCAACTAGGTGAATGATACGTTGTTCAGCTTGCACAGCTCAGCTTGAGCAAATAGGAAGCACTGCAAGATCTTTGTCGTGCTTCCATTTATCTTGTTTGGTTCCTTCACAAAATTTTTTAAGTTGTTTCTTGTTGGGTGTATTTTTTTTCTTCACAAATTTTTTTGCCATGTATGTAGAGTCATTGCCTATGAACTAGACTGGAACCAATCGTGATAAAGCCTATACACATGCTCTGGAATTCTGTATAAATCTAAGGCCCTGCTATCGTCAACCACACGAATTCATAGAGCGAGATGATGTTTTGTTGGTGTGTTCTCATGCTCCCGTCATTTAAACTAGCTCATAGAGTGGACTGCTGATATTTGATCATGGTATGTTGGATGATTGGTAGATAGAATTATCGTCTTCTTCTTCTTGAGTCAGTAATCCTTACTAATTTGCTACTACTTCATATGTATTGGTAGCATGTTACACTGTAATGGTATTTTGTCGGTTGCTCTGGTACTCGTGTGAATTTTGACGGATACTATAAGTTCAGACTGAACTTCAGCTTAGAGTGTCAGACTATCCATGCCTTATTGTTCTGCTGAAGGCATGATCGGTTTCTGCTCATGTGTGCATGCAGTAACTGAAAAATTGAACAAAATTGGTTATTTAATTCTGGACTGAGATATGGTGGCAACAATTCCTAATTATGACAAATGGCATGAAGTTGAACGGCTCTGAGCTGAAAGAAATGCAGTTGCTAACAAGATGAAAGGGAAACTAGAGCCATCTGTGCGTCAAGCCCTTGTTGAAGAAGGTAAAATGGCTATGAGACTTATTTTAAAAGATTCAAATAGGGATACCAACACAATGATTTTTTTTTTGAAAAAAAATTCATGGTTGCACGTAAGAACCTGAAAGAAGGGCTTATTGCTCTAGAAGAGGACCTTGTTCAGCTGACTGATAAGCTTCAACTAGAAGCACAAAGTATTCCTAATACCACAAATCCAGATGTTCCTGTAGTAAATTATTCAATAGCATGGTTGTATTTGAACTACATGAAAGTCACTACCTGAATGTTGACTGAAGAATGATCTAATTAATATTCATTACAATTATAGGTCTTATATGAGTAGTAGTACTTCTTTTCACTCTCTTTTTACTAAGGTTTTATACTATCATTTGCAGGTTAGTGGCTCAAAGTTCTACTACTTAAAGAATGAAGCGGTTTTGTTGGAGATGGCCCTTGTTAATTGGGCCATTACAAAGGTCTCAAAGAAAGGTTCCACACCACTAATAACTCTAGGGATTGTAAGATCATCTGTTGTTGAGAAATGTGGCTTCCATCCAAGGGCCCAAAGTACTCAGGTAAGTGATCTTCTAAAATGATTTATGTTGATGGCTTGATGCCATTGCCAAGCATATCTTATTGTCAGCTTCTCTATTATCTATGTTTTCATCCATCCATTCCTTAAATTCACGGAGCCAATCAGTTGATTTTTCTTTCTTCAATAATTCAGCTGTATTGATCTAAGAAGTAATTTTTATGTCATTATCAGGAGCTGCAAATTCATCCTTCTTGGAACTGTCACTTTCGTGGGGAGTGGTTTACTGGCCCACACCTTCATCACAAAGACCTCTCTTCCTCCACAATTAAGGCAAGTCGGGAAATCTTTTTCTACAACAAATAGAAGTGTAAACAGACTATCATTAAAGAGGCATATAGCAAATTCAGTTGCATTCATAGCACAAATCCTGGATGCCCTACTTTTGCAAAGCTGTTGAATTTAGTAAAGTTCAATAGATGGTGTTATCTTGCATTTCTAGAAACAAGGTTATCATAATATGTCAATGGCACTATCTCTGTTGAATTATGCCAAAAAAACTGAGAATATAAGAAAACCAGCTTCTGCATAAAATGTGAAATAAACAAATGATAAGCATGAGAAGAAATCACTAAGCAATATCTGTACTGGATTATAAGAATAATGAGACAAACCGCTCTAACAGTTATTGCATATTTGCCGTGGCATATAATAGATAAATTTTGCGGCAGATGTTAACTTACTATCTTTGAATTTGAAGTGTCTTATCCTCTCTGACAACTTAGAGGCTGGCAATGTTTCGCAGGCGGGCAATCCATGCTAAAATCCTAGACAGTTCATCATTTAGAAAAGAGATGCATCCATCATTTTTATACAAAAATATTATTTTGTGTTTCACCATTTAGAAAAGAATAAGTTGTGTTTTGTAGAGCTCATTTTTAGGCTCGGTGGTATTCATAGTAAATATTCTGTCTTCCATAATAAAAAATTTCTAGTTCATCTTTTCTTCTGAAATTTATACGCCAACCGAGATTCTTATGAATTTGGGAGCTTTTTGTATCTCAACGTTTTTAGCCTCTGTTGCATGCTGCTCTTTCATGTGAGTTGAGGCAAAGTGAAATTGAAGTTTGATGATGATTGATTTATTATTTTTATGTTATTCATCATTTACAAACGCTTATCGTAGGTTTAACATCAACGATGAGCTTTGTATCTCTAAGAGCAGTAGGGGGTGGTGGTGCAGAGAAGAATATGCTTGCTAGACGAACAATTCAGTATTTCGTGTCACCTTACCTATTTTCAGGAGTAATATTTGTAATCTCATAAAACCTTTACACTGCGATGTGATTATATAATGAAACCATATCGTTAGTAGGGTATTCATTCGATGACGATTTAAGCTATTTGATGTCATCTAAATAGTGTTAGTTACGGTTGTTATTTTTTCCTGTTGCAAAGCACGGAAATAGTGTTAGTTATAGTTATGTCATATTTTCTCGCTGCAAAGCACGGGCACCTAACTAGTATAGAAAATTTTTAAAAAAATATATTGTTTAGTAGTTTTAGAAGCGTGGTTACGAATAACGAGGATTTTTTTTTCTTAACCGGTAAACTGAGCCTAAAACCTTTGTTCCCCCCTTGTCTGTGTATCCTCGCCGTGTAAAAAGGCAAGCAAATCAAGGCCCGCTCCCTGTCCCATCTACACTAGTACTAGGGTTTACATCCGCTGGGCGGGGCTGGCTCTCCTCCTCTCGATTTCGCCAGATTCTCTCCGCAAGTCTTAGGCGCATAACGCGGGATGTCGCCGGCGCTCGCGCTGCGGCGCGTGGCTTCGTGGTTGTCTCGGGGATGCGTGGCCGACGCCGGTGCGCCAAGGGCCGCGTGCGCCGGTGCGTTGCTTGGCCTTCGTGGCGGGGCGCAGCCGTCCGAGCTCGGATGGCAGGCGGCCGCCGTCGAAGGTCGCAACGCCGGGTGGAGGGACGCAAGCAGGTTCCTTGGGATTCGAGGTGGGCCGGACGACGGAAGTGGCAAGTCGCGGTGGTTCCGGTGCGCCGCGAGCAGCGTGTTTAGGCCGGCCTTGTTTCTGGAGCAGCGGTTCGCGCGCTCGTTCGCCGCCGGTGCTGCGCCCCAAGAGGTGTCTTTCGGAGCTGCGGCTGCTTCAGCAGCCTGCGAAGCGAGGGATCATTCTGAGGAATCTTCTGCAGAGGCCTCTGACAAGTATGTGTTTCTTCTCTTCTTTCCTAATTGTCATCGACTCATCTTAGGTGCTTTTGCCGATGTTGTTCGTTTCGGTAATCAACGTATTGTTATTTCGTGAATTCAGTTTGTGTGAAAAAAGAACCTGGGCAGTTGCATTTTTGAGGTTTTAGCTGGTCCTCATGAAATGAATTTAGATTATGGACATGTATAACAAATACTTACTTAAAAGTTTTATTGGCTTGATTCCGAAATTCAACATGATCGATGTGTTATTATTTATTTAGATTTTACAATTATAAAAGTCGAAAGTAGTTATTAGTACCAAGTTGTGCTTGAAAATTGACTTTCAGTCTACTGTTTTTTGGTTGATTTTCCCCCAATTTAGAGTTATATATTTAATAAGATGTGGTTTGCAATATCAGTATTTTTGTGATTTAGTAATTTCGAATTACAATATATTTTTTCCAACTTGGTACTCAGATGTAGTGTATAATTTGGTTCTTTTTGCCTTCTCTTGTTGACGTGGACTTTTCATCAGTCTCTGGATACATCACATTTGCATTCTACTGTTTGTTTGGAGTCTTTGCCTGGAGCTTGTGTAAAAGCTCTTGCTTAACCAGGAAAACTAAATATTTTAGTGGAAAACATGCTTTACAAGAAGAGCAGTTCAGATTGGCCCGAGTTACAGTATGCTACTAGAGAGGTGTCAGAATGTTGTAATAAAAAACCAGAAAACCAGATTACACAATCTGGTCTGTTGTATATTCTAGTTTTGAATTCTGAATTCACAAAAATATGCTGAAGAAGGCACTCATTTCGATTTTTTATCTTGCCTGCTCCATGGTTCATATACTTTGTGTATGACACCCCCATCAATTGACTGTGCCTGAGTTGGGTCAGTGGGTAATCCCCTAGTGATGTGAACTTATTTCACATGTTTTTACCTATCTTGCATAAGATATTGCATGGGAAATTAGAGTTTTCAGAGACTAGAGAAGGGGGGTGGATAGACATGAACTAGGTCCAGTGGGAGAAGAGAACATCTGGGAGGGAAAAAAAGACTAATTGATTATTCATGCTTGATTTGTAATAAATAAACTATTATCCCTTTTAGAGCTTGTGTTGGGATCTCAATGACCAAACTAAATTGGCTTGGCACAGATTTGGCTAGTATCCTATCCAGAGTGTATCTACATTTTATAGGGTCTTTACATGGACCCTAAGATGAAGCATATGTGCTATGCATAACAGCCCTATCTAACTCAAACCATAGAAGACAGCTTTCTTGATAAAATAGCAGATTGGAACGGAACCAATCAATATTGCTTGCCACTGTCTCATGCTGCTGTAATTATGGTATTGTAATAGCTGCCCCACTATTGCTGTTTGTGGGGCCCATGCCCATGAAACCTTGGAAATTGGAAAGGGAAGTACTCTGCCAGAATTTTGAGAGGGAGCTGGATGAGGGTATTTAAAATCCAAAAGTGCTGATGGATGTCACTTATGTAGAATGAATGTTTACTTATGAGATAAAGATGCTTTCCCATGGCTTACAAGCCTTGTGCACAATCTCAAGGTTCATCATAGAGGTCCATTTTTTCCCCATATTAGTAGGAAAGGTACTAGCTGTAGTCTTTTGCCATTTTAAAACACCTCGGTATTTCAGGGAATATGCCATTGAATCTGCTTTGACTTTATGGTCTTATCTTGTTGACAAGATTAACACATGAAGATACGCCTGAGTGACATATCAACCTTCTGATATAATCTCTTCAACTGAAAACGAAATATTGTGTATTGGATTTACTAAACATTACCGTGTAGCATTTGTTTATTTCACTGTAGTTACAATAAAATTGGTCATAGATGGTTAGAACTATGGACTTATTTTTTGGACTCATTCTGGTACTTCTTTTTCTTTCATCCGAAGTTCAGAACTTTCAAAGCTTTGGGAGCTGTGGATTACTATGAACTTACTATTATGCAAATGATTTTACATGAAAATTGTTATCCCTTTGACCTTTCTTGAATGGACATGTATTTTTATGTTCTAAAGCATTGGTCTTGCTATTTCAGAAATAAGTTTGGGGATAGGTCCTTAAAACTTCTGTCAGGATCATGTTATCTACCACATCCAGATAAGGAAGAAACTGGTGGCGAGGATGCCCATTTTATCTGGGATGAGCAGGCCATAGGGATAGCCGATGGTGTTGGTGGTTGGGCAGGCTATGGTGTTGATGCAGGTCAATATGCTAGGGATCTTATGTCCCATGCAGTAACTGCAGTGCAAGAAGAGCCAAAGGACTCTATTGATCTTTTGAGGGTACTAGAAAAAGCCCATAGGAACACAACAGTGAAGGGCTCATCGACTGCATGCATCATTGCTTTAACAGATCAGGTTTGCTACCAATCTTTGTTTATTTTTATGTATGACATGATAATGCATCTTTATCTATGGCTTTTGCATATATAAGGGAAGTTAATAGTTGATCACTCTTCCTATATAATAGGGATTAGTGATGTGATGTACTTCTTTTGTTCTTTGAAGGCTCGCCAATGTGTGAACCCTGTTTATTATTTTATTCTTTTAAGGGCAGAATGTACAGAAAATTAATATGTGTAAAGAACATTAGGGCTCAGCTAGATAACAGAACATGTTGAAGATCTTTCTGTAGCTTCAGTAGTTTTCTAGTCTTGCTTCTTTAACCCTTTTGCATTAATATTCCCTCGTTCCATTCTAATAACATTTGGTTGATTAACAATAATATTTTATGATTGATTAGCAAAGAATTGGCGTGCCTATGCCCATTGAGAAGAACCATAACTATTAATTGGCAGTTGGCACTTGGCACTTGGCACATATAGACAGTTATTGGTACAACCTACACTATCTCTTTTTCATTAAAAGATATTCTGTACCTTTTGCAATACTAGTTCAACACCCTTACTTTTGCAATGGTAAATAGTCATATTACCCAGAATGTTGAGCCATCATCAGACACAGTTTGTTGGGGTTGGGTTTTCCATATGCTACCTCCGTCCCAAAAAGATTTCATCTTTCTCCATCTCACACATACCAATACGGAGCTAAAAAGACTACAATGCCCTTCACTTTAGCAAACTCCAATGCATTTGTCCCCCACTTTCACAAACTCCAATACATTTGTCCCTCAACAATGATTGCTTTAAAGTTGAAGTCTCTGTGGGACAAATGAAGAGGGCAAAAAATGAAGTCTTTGTGGGATGGAGGGAGTATTAGAGAGTAGGTTATAAGTCAATTTGTTTTCAGAATAGTGAATGAACCACTTCCATTAATTCCATTGTGAGTAGCTAGTTGAATGTTCTTGCTACAAAATGAATACAAACTATCCCACCAAGCACATCAAGTCACCTTCGTCCTCCACCATCCTGAGTCAAATTTTTAAGTGGTTGGGAAAGAATTTATTTTGTGTTTACTAATTTATTTGATAGGAGTAAGGGCACAAGGCAGTCAAAACAAAGGGCACACTTGAGACACAAGGTGCTAAAGTTGGGAATGTTCACCTAATGTACAACATAATTTGACCAAATCACATAACACCCTCTCTTTTATACTCTTTTGCTGCCAGCATAAATTCTCCTCATCTACCACAAAGAAAAATGTTTGCCTACAGCCCTACATGCTATGTGCATGTCTTCAATGGCTATGAGACTCTCTCGTGCCCTCCTCATCTGTCTCCATCAAATCAGTGATCGCTGACTCGGTAGCATTCTGGTGGCCATGCAAACTGGCAGTCTTGATGGGTGCAATTCTGCACCACGGCACTTGTGCTTAGGATTTAAAGGCAAGCACTTCACCAATTCTGCTGCACCTGGTGCATTCTGTGGTGGTTTTGCCTAATTGTGCGTTACCCCTGAGTGCCTAGGCAGGAGCTGTTTGGGCTTTTAACTGCCTAGGATAATATGCTATGTTGTTTTTCTATTAAAACTTTCTAGGAATGTGGAAGAAATATGTTAGAGGGAGTGAGGGACGAATGAGTAAGCACCACTACATTTTATTGTAAATTATTTTGATTAAATAAATGTAACCAGTATACTTAGATGTAGTAGAATTATTCATGTGAAGGTTAAGTAGGGTTTATATAATGTCATCTCGTTTATAGCAGTAGAGACCATATCCTAAAAAAATTGTATTCACCCTATATAATTATAAGAATATGTTTATTCAATTGACTAGCAAAGATTGCATTTGTAGGGCTCTTTACATGTACCTGTCTTTGTCATCCCGCAGGGACACGTTCTAGCTTGTACTACCTAATTGTGACCATTGTGCATGCTGAATTCAATCGCTCAATATGTTGGTTATGCAAGGGCTCTGATAGTTTGCTATGCCACAGATATGAAGGTCATTCATAATGGTGATGTATGCTTTAGTTAGTACTCCCTCCGTCCCAAAATAACTTTATTTTTGTCCATCTCATTTGTCCCACAAAGACTTCATCTTTGGAACAATTAATGCATTGGAGTTTGCAAAAGTGGGAGACAAATACATTGCAGTTTGCGAAAGTATGGGACAAATGCATTGGAATTTGTTAAAGTGGGAGAAAAATGCATTGAAGTTTGATTAAGTGGAGAGCATTCTAGTCTTTTAGCTTTGTATTGATGTGTGTGAGATGGGTTAAAAGTGAAGTCTTTTTGGGATGGAGGTAGTATCTTTATAGTGGTAAGTAACACACTTTTATGTGATCTGGTACTGAGTAGCTCAATTGTCCTGAAGGAAAACGAGAGGAGAGTTACCATGGCTAGGTTACCAGCTCTAGAAAATTAACAATCCCGTGAGAAGAGTGGAAGGGAAGAGGGAGAGCGCACCGTAGCCAGCGTTTCTTCTTGTCACCACATGTCTGCCACCATCATAATTTTGCACCACTGCTCACTGAAGCAGCATTTGTCTCTGCTCTCCAAAGCTACAACGTGAAGGACACAAGGCTGCAACAGATTGACCTCTAGGTAATGTCCAAAAAACGGTCGCACAGGAAGGGAAGGGAAAAGGGAGGATTGGAGGAGGAATAATTTGGGGAGGTGGTGCTAGGGTAAAGACATATGTGGGTTGGATGGCCACAAGTCAGACCAACAGGCCCATTGCTTTTCTATTTTCCCTTTCCTTTTTTTTTTGTTGATTGCCACGTGTAGCATGAGCTCGAGCTATCGTGCCGCCGCCTGGACCCCGAGCTCGCGACCTCTGGCACCGGTCCCTGGCTCCCTCTTGCTGAGGAGCCACCAGCAGCCTTGACGCGACACAGCAGCTGCTGGCTGCTGCTGGCGGCGCTGCTGCTAGGTCTCAAGAGGAAGAGGGAGGTGACAACACTGCTGCTGGCAGTTGCGGCTAGGTCAAATAGGGGAATAAAAGTCTGGTGCTGTGCTCCTGTGCAGTGGGATTTTGGGCTAAAATGGCACAGCCTGCCTGCATGTGGCTAGAATGGGCCATACTGGCCCATCTCTTTTCTGCTACACTTTTTTCTTTTCTTTTTTTGTCGTATGATCGCACGATGGATCTTCTATATCCACTACTACATGGCTTAACATATATCATGGCTGCAATATTTAACATAATATGTATATACTCGCCGTATTGCCATATCCTTGTTTTTGGAAAAATGCGCATCGCTGTATATTTCTATATTTCTGTGTTGTTTAATAGGTTGGAATTTATTAATCGCATCTCCAATTTGTGTATCACATTTCCAATTTGTAAATTTGAGTTGTATACCCCTGGTGAATCTTATTTTGTTGAGTAGCAAACCACATGGCACAAACCCCATGTACCGTGATTCCTGTAACTATGGTTATATGTCGGGCCATGTGTACTTACTATGATTTTAGTTAGCTCACTCCCACCTTTTCATCCTAACCAGTTGCTAGTTTGCTACAATATCATGAAGGAATTGCTCTGCTAGGATTAGTGGCTCTTATCATTCTTGCTATGACTACATTGTGGTGATGCCATCTTTGCTTTGCATGATTTTTTGTTGGCTCATCTTAAACTACTGGACTCTCTAGAGTCTAGACTTTCGATTATCAAGGTCCAGGAAATAAAGAGAACAGAATTTTTGTTTGCTAAACTTGATTTAAGTCCACATTGTCCTTGCAGTGATGTTCTAGGTGATAACAGTGCATCCCTTACCACTTTTATCTCCATAGCAGTATAGTATAAAATCACTTATGTTGACCCTGTTGTTTGTCTTAGATATTGATAGTGTTACTCATTGTTAAGCAATAGTTCTACACTTTATTTCAGGGAATACAAGCAATTAATCTTGGTGATAGCGGTTTTATACTCATCAGAGATGGCTGCACATTGTTTAGATCGCCTATACAGCAACATGATTTCAATTTCACCTACCAACTTGAGAGTGGCAACTGTAGCGACTTGCCTAGTGCTGCGCAGGTAAGTTTGTATTTTGGTTTTAGGTCTGCTTCATATCCTCATCAGTCATGCGTTTTTTCACTTACTAGTTATGTGTTCTTTTATATCTTAGACAATAATCTACTCAGTGATAAATACATGTAGCTCATGTTATTTTTATGGAAAATATAGTTTGTGTTGTCAGTTGAAGTTACACAAAGAAACTTTTCTTGCGTTTCAGGATCACTTTAAAAAACTAACCCTCTAGTAGGCTCAAGTTTACGAGTTCTGTAAGGCTAACCAATCACTGACATGGTATCATCTGGGTTCCAAACCATTTTGGGGGAGAAATTCATAGTTTGTGTGGTCTAACATGAAGCTGCAAAGAAAGCCTCTGTCATTAGTGGACACTAGGCATTACTGACATGGTATCATCTAGGTTTCAAACCATTTTGTGGGAGAAATTCATAGTTCGTGTGGTCTAATGTGAAGCTGCAAAGAGAGCCTCTGTCATTGGTGAATACCAGGCAAAAGGTTAGGAGTTCTGTCATTAGTGGATACTAGGCAAACCCATTACTGACATGGTATCATCTGGGTTCCAAACCATTTTGGGGGAGAAATTCATAGTTTGTGCGGTCTAATGTGATGCTGCAAAGAAAACCCCTGTCATTAGTGCATACTAGGCAAAAGGTAGGAGTTATGTCATTAGTGGATACTAGGCAAAAGCCCATCATAATCATGGTTTAGTTCCCAAAACTATTTCTTGGACAATACACAATTGTAATTTATCTGCACTTAGCTTACATGTGAAAGACGATTTGCATTGCTGTCATTGAGTGACTACAAGTTCTAATATTTGTCAGCATCCTCCACGCCGTCCTCAATGCACACGTGCACACACAATAAATGGTTGTCTGATCATGTACCGCATTATTTTTGGCTGGCCTGGTAACCTGAGAATTGAAGAGTATTTGTTCTGCTGCTTTGCATAATAATGTTGTAAAATTGATATGGCCAATTTTTTTCTAGGTTTTCAAGGTGCCTGTTGCGTCAGGTGATGTAATTGTTGCTGGAACAGATGGGCTATTTGATAACCTGTACAACAATGACATTACAGCAGTGGTGGTTCATGCAATCAGAGCTGGCTTCGAACCTCAAGTGACGGCTCAGAAGATAGCAGCACTTGCACGACAGCGGGCACAGGACAAAAACAGGCAAACACCGTTTTCGAGTGCAGCGCAAGATGCTGGATATCGATATTATGGTGGAAAGTTGGATGACATCACTGTTGTGGTTTCGTATATAAGTGCTTTTGGCACTTCGTAAACATGGGCAAGATAGTGGTTATCGATATCAATAGGTGCTTCACTTTCGTTTTGTAGATATCCACAGTGGTGTTCGTAAATTCGAGCGTAGTTTATGTAACCAGAATATTGCTCTCCCGTATGCATTATTATCAGGTGCAGATCTACCAGTGGTACATACCAGAGTATGTTTTTGCTCACGGGAGAATGCCATATTTTGCACTAGTATTATGCAAAGGTTTATTTTTGCTGATGTATTTGATCTAATTGTTGTGGTGCCACTAGGTTGGAGGGTAATATGGTTTCTCTCTCATAGGCCGTGTCGTTGTAAGGTCAATGGCTGCAGGATCGACATCCGTTGGTGACACTGACACTGTTGGGAAGCTAACTAGTTGCAGGCATGGCTTACATGGTGTATGATGTTTGCTTTTGCTTGTTTAGTTTAGTTTTTGTAAGTATGTTTTCTAAAACGTAAAACGGTGTGTTTTTTTATAAAATTTTTTATATGAAAGTATCTCTAAAAAATCAAATAGATTTATTTTTTAAGTTTTTAATAGTTAATACTCCCATAATACTACTATTTTTGTTATTTGAATTTATTTTAAAATACTACTACTTCTCTACCTGTTAATCAATCACAATCATCTCTTTATTAATTTTTTTTATCTATCTCCTTATCTCAACCACTTTACATCTCAATCTTAATTTTTACTACTTTATAGAACAGAGAGAGTATTTAATTAATCACACGTTAATAATATTTCTTGTTTTGCATAAGCTAGCACAATTGAATTAGGTGTGGAGCTGACTCCATACGTCTGCGAGTTAGGTCAATCACAAAAACAGAGATGTAGGGATACTAACCAGTCATGGTAGGCAACGAGATATGACTCAAGTAGTTGTATATGCCCTTAAGTGACCAACCAACGATGTCAGTTAGAAACATAGATCCAAGGTAATCCAAGGTACTCTACTCTCCGGTTCCAAAATATAGCTATTTCTAGCGTTCAAATATAAACTATTTCTTCATGTACTCCTTAACTCACCTAATTAAAACCATCTCCTATTTAATTTTTTCACCTACTTTTTCCCAACCAATCATAACATTTATCCTTTTAATTTCACCTACTTTAATTCTCATGCCCAACTCTAAAAATACTTATATTTTAGATGGAGGGAGTACTAGACAGAGATATATTCCCTTTTCTACCTATTAAGGTTGAACTGCCACAGAAGAGCACACAGCCACAAAGGGGCTCCGTTTAAAAACAAAATAAGCAAGTACTTCCCAAAATAAGTACCGCTGTTGGATTCAAAATTTATCCCAAAATAAGACCCTCTTCTTTTCTAATTCTAGATTTTAGATTTTCATTTGCATGCTTCCCAAGCTCCTAAACGACGTGTTTCATGCAAAAAAAAATTATACATAACTTTTTCTTGAAATACTTTTCTAGAACAACCTTCTAAAGTAATAGTTAATTCATCCGTTTATACCCTCAAATAGCTGTCACAAAAATCGGATAATCCATCAATTTCAGCATCTCAAACAGAACCTAAGTGCCCCTTTAAAGTACTACTTATCCCATCAATCATCTCATATTCAAATTTCTCCCCATCTTAACCTCAAACACCCTCCCACTCCGAAACACACCTCATTTAATAAGGATAAATATAATCTTCTATTCTCAAACCTTAATCTCTACCAAATAATCCAAAAGGACACATTTTATAATGGAGGAAGTAGGTTTTATGTGGGATTATATCATTGATGTGGCAAAGGAGGCAGGCAATATAAAATGGAGGCTACTGCCTTAATGTGTTATTATTATGCTTGGCTAAATGCATGGCGGCAGCTTAGGAAGAATGACATATAACAAATATGTGTTCTTTTTGCATTTAAGTTACCACCATAATCAATGAACATTCTTAGGAAAGAAGTCCATGTCCACCAAAACTGTCCTGACGAAATTACTTTCTCCACTAGCGATAGCAACTGGAACAAATAACACCAACATGGTCATTTGCACCACATGATTTTAGCCAATAGCAATGTTCTTTTTGCATCATCTGCATGAGAAATGGTAATGAGTTTGCTGTGATAGAAAATGAAAACGCAAGGCAAATTTACTGTACACCAAAATAAATTTGACAGCACTAAGATCTAATCGCCAATTTCAGAAATGCACTTCCAGTTTACTGGTTGAATATAAAGCTCTGGTTGCTCCAAATGGTGTTTACACACTGGAGAGGAAATAGCATCATCACTATAATCATGCTACTCCTACCAAACATGGACTATGTATAATACAACAAAATCGAGAACTAAGTCTGAAAAATGAAGAAATGAAAACAAATCACTGTAGCTGACCTGCAATAGTTGCAACAGAAAACTTATCAGGTATGTTAGCTTCAGATTCCACTGATGCTTTTGCTATAGCAATCCCAACCGCAACAGATTGCATCATATCCAAACCTCCACATAGAGCTGAAATGACTCCACCAACTAAACAATCACCAGCCCCTGTGAGGCTAACCACTGAGGCAGATACTGCAGGCAAATGAAAAACATATGTTCTGGAAGAGCCTTCTCTAGGCAAATTTACGAGCATGTTAGATGGAAAACATTGCTCCAATTTTTCAAGTAGCGGAGTCGAGAAAGACATCATTTCAGACTTCCACTGATCCTTCATCAAACTTGTGCACTCTTTGCAACATACAAAAATACCGTTTGAGCCAAGCGTTACCAGAAGAAACTTTATGCCCTTTTCAAGGAGAAAAAACATTGCTGGACTGAGCATTTCAAACAAACACTCTACAGCTTTGGCTTTGTTCTTGAACTTCTCCATGTTGACAAAATTATATTTCTCGGGAGGAGATAATGAATTTGCCATTGCCACAAGCTCAATCTCATTTGGGGAAGTGTAAGTAATCTGAATCACCAGGAAATTATTAAGTGATAAGACCTTAATATGATACATAGTAATTAAGCACCAATTCAATCCTTTGCACTCACATATTTTGCAATTGGTGCAATTCTTGAACTCTTCACAAGTGAGACAGGCTCAAAAAACACAGGCACTCCTGATTCATGTGCTACTGGGAAAAAAAGGAAAACAACATGCCTGTCATCAACTTTTTGATCCAACATAGAAATTAGGACAAAAACATAATGGTGTACTAATAATTGATAGGACTGTCTTGCTAATTTTTGTCAAGGGAGCTCCACAAAAAGATGGTCAAAAGGGTGATGAGGAGTGCACCAGCACACTAAAAAGATAATGCAGTTCAGTAATAATACACCCAATAAAAATGATTTTTTAATAAAACAAGGGGGTGTTGACAATTAAAATTGCACACATTAGTACTCCCTCCAATCAAATTTATTTGACGAACTAAACTCAGTTCTCCCAATGTTAAATATTTTTTACTAGAGGGAGTATAATACTATCTGATACCAATATTGCGACCTAATCAGATAATAAATTCAAAACTGCTGCAATGCAAGCTTGTCACGAGTCACTCATACGCACCCTGCTGGTCGGCGACACTGCAGTGCAGTTGTTCCGGCAGGTTCCACATATATGCATCCATTTTTCAAAAAATTTAGGAACACCAAGAGTGCATGACATGAACATTCTTTTCACTCCGTTTTCCCTTTGGATATAAGTAGACTTCTGCTGTTATTAGGTTTGAAAGTTCATAAAATGAAGTAGAATAGCCATATTTTCTCTAGTGAAACAATTTATAAGTTAGTTGACCTTTTATTTCGCAAGTAAAAAACTTCAGAGTTAAGGTGAAAGTATACAATTTTTCAGGTTTCAAGTTTCCAAAATATTGCTGAAATTTTCCTGATCTTCTTTACTTCAAAATTTTCATTCTAGCCTTTAAAGTTGTTTAGAATTCCTGATCTTGAGTCAAAACCTCCAGATTTCTCAAACCGAAAGTTTCTCAATTTGAGTTGAAAGTTATCAAATTGAACTGGAAAGCTACTGGTTTCTCTAGTTGAAAGTTTTTCACTATGAAGTTGAAAGCTCCTGTTTTCTTGAGCTAATAGGTTTTGGAATTGACCTGAAAGCTCATGATTTCTTGAGATGAAAAATTTTCAAATTGTAAGTTCGTGATTTCCCATTTTCCTGTAAGTTTCTACAATAGAACTAAAAATAAAAAGGCTGAAAGCAACATCTCTCCAAAAATGTTGTTTGTGCTCTCTCATTTATACATGATTATTTTTTCATTTCTGCTGGCGAAAGTGTTTCTCATCAATTGGCACAAGAAGCAACAAACATGCAGGTAAGGGAAGGTTAGATGCAGCCACACTGATGCTATTATATTGAAATAGTGGTGGGCTGCAATGCTTGTTGGAAAGCAAACACAAGATCCAGCATCGCATGTGCATGCGAATTAGGTAACCCCTTTATTTATTATAAAGGTTTAAATGTGTACTAACTACTAGTATCAGTTATTACATAAGGTTAGGAGCTTACTGCCTCAGTAAACAAATAAGGTGGAATAACCTACTTTCGCAAGCAGCTTCAAGTGACTCAGGAGATAAATTTGCATCAAGCATTAGTAGAGGTGCAGTGGAGATATGGTGACAGAACTGATATATCCAACTAGGAGAAAGAAAATTTTCCTGCCCAACATAAAAATGGAGATAAGTACAGTGATAACTTGTCAACATTATTGTTAATATAGATCTCACTACACAACATGCTACAAAATTCTTACAACTGCCCCAACACTTGCGACGCCAGCAATTAATTCACCACTCCCATCAAACACATTTGATACTATTGGGGTTGTTACATCATCAGCCTGCAGTATTCCTATGTAATTATTAGCAACAGTGTTAGCTGGCAGAAAAAAAAGTAGAAAACTATGTACTCCTCCAGTCATAAATATTTGACATTTAGGACAAGATTTGGTCAAACTTTTGAAATTTTGGCCATCAATTTTATATTAATTTTTTTTATAAAATCTAATAAGTTTATGATATTATTAGTTTTTCAAGGCCAAGCTACGCATACCATTCTTTTTGTATCTAAACTAAGCATTTGAGAAATTATTGATGGTCAAAGTTTCCAAAGTTTGACCGAATCTTAACATGAACGTCAAATATTTATGACCAAAGTGAGTATTAAGTCCCAAGTCCAAATCATCTACTGGTTAGCGTTTCTTTCATTATCTAAAGTTAAGAGATAAATTACAAAGTCGTTTAGATAGATACGTTAGAGTTTGTTTCAGTTTTGATTCATGTAATCGGTTAGGGCCTCTCCTATATAAGGGACTTGGCCGGAGGGAATAGAACAAGAAGAAATTAAACCAATCTATTTTCTCTTCGCCGTCACGGCGTCGGGACGATGAGGTGTTGACTGCCCTCACCCTCCCACCAGCCACGGCTACGCGCTTCGATCGACTCCGCAAAATCCGCTCACCGCAGCTTGTGACAATTTAAACCCCTCAAGTATCACACAAATCTGAAATTTCACTCTTAACTGTAAACTCATTCATCTTACAACCTCTCTTAGTGGTTGTTCGATGAGGTAAATAAAATAGACTGCTATTCAGTATGTTTTACCATGTTCATTCTATATTGGTAGGATGTAAATACTTCCTATTAATTTGGAAAACTCAACAGTATCTGAAACAATGAAAATTGCATCTCTAGTGCTGCAGTTAGATAAGTACATGTTCAAGATTAAATCGGCACCACATAACTTTGTTTTATTTTATAGAAAACAAAAATGCCCATCTGTTACTATTGTAATGTCAGCATTAGTTGTTACATCAAAAGTAGGCCCACATCCATGCATCAATAATTGGTAAAGAGTACTCAACCAGCAATAAAATGCAAATAAAAGAAATGATGAGCATATTATCTCACCACACAAGAAAAACTACAGCTTTTTCTAACAAACATAACAAGGATACGACTGTATTTGTAATTTCAAGGATGTATACTGCAATAACAATATCTTTAAACTTACCATCTGTACATAGTCCAGCCGACCTCCAGTATTTCAAAAGGAAATCCCCTTCAGTAGAAAAAATGAAAAATATTGAAGCAAATATCCACCCAGAGAGCAGAAAAGGACAGAGTAATTCAAAATGAGTAAACCAATTTAGAAAAGCTATGTCACCACAACTAGATAGAAAATACCTGCCATATCATTTCCAACAACGCTAATCATGAATGGTCGAGTCTCAAGCTTATAAATGCACTCAGCAATATTTCTTGCTACTCCCCCACTGATGTACTTAACCTAGGAAATTCAAATACATTATCAAGTAGTGTCCAGTGTCCTAATTAAATTTCTCCTGATAAATGAGTGAAATGAAGTTCAAGCTCAAAAGATTTATGGACTAAAACTTATGTACGAATAAGATGCCTACAGTACCAACCAAATTGGAACAAAAGGTGTTTGAATAAATGTATAAAGCGAGAATGGAGATTATAGAAGTACCAACCCACAATCTAGCTTTTCCCCACAAAACAATAGAAGAATGATTGTTCTAAAATATCTTAAGAGATTACAATTCTGTTTAGACCAAACTACACATTTTTCTCACTGACATGAACCTACACATAAGGGATAACCTCAGCTGCTTCAGCCAACTCGAAATGACTGCCCAAAACTCAGGACAGGGCTTTATTCTGAAGCTTAAATCAAGAATAGTATTACAATTAATATTTAAGATTCATTCTGTGGCTCAGACTTCACAAAATGAATCCCAATTGACCAGAGAAGCTAAAGCCAGGTCCTTGCTACTTCTCACAACCAAGTTGTGGTAAGATTACAGATGAATGCTACCCCTCCAGAGGTGGAAACACAAAGCTTGGGGTTGGAAAACTAATCATTTGTAAGAAATCACTCCAAAGAGAAACGCCCATCCATACAGCCCCTGATTTTTGTAAGTGATTATTCAACCCTGCTTGGCACAGCTTTGGATTAGGATTATAATCCAAAGCTGTGTCATAATTTCATAAAGATAGGTTCATTTTCCAGCTTACTAACCAAGTTCATGGATATTACAACCCAAACATCATCCTGCACAACCTTCTAACCCAGACATTAGATTCCAGTCCTAGGGGTACAAATTCAACTCTAGTTTATATTGAACAGTATTATTGGTCATGCTGATCCATTCAATCACATATATATACCATCTTTCTTGCATACCAGCAAATAAGCTAACAAGTTAATAAAGAGCAGGGTGTCCAAACATATGGGTGGTTTACCATCCCAGGCACGGTTGTCCCAGGATGTGGCTGCATGAATGGCTTGGCGTGGATGTCCAGCACCATCCCCCCAATAATAACAGGAGATGGCTCCAACCTCATGGTGCCTAACGGATTCTGCGCAGAAAACGAGATAAAAATTAGCTGTCAAGAAAAGTAGAAAACTGAAAAGCCCAGTAGTAGGCTGTAAAGGAGAGGATAAGCTGCAGTAGCTCCTCTGAAGGTAGCCATACCTGGTGAAGGACAGGCGGTGATGCTGGGAGGAGGTGGCGGCGGACAGACTCCATCCTCCACAGGGCAGAGGAGGTGGCCGTGGTCCCAGCCATGGAGACAGACTGGTTCAGGGGGCCAAGGTGCAAGAAGCCACCGATCTGCTAGTTTGGGCAGTGGCACACAAGAGAGGCCTATGAGGAAGAGAATATTTCAATTGGTTTATGCCACAGATGCAGCATTCATCCTAGAATAAATTGGTTTTCCCATCAGCAATTGAAAGATGGAAAAACAGCTAAATATCTAAATGCTTAACATCATTCTAACAAACTCCTGATACAAGATCAACACCATCTCCTCAACATATTAGTTAATTTCATGCCACTAAAACAATGTGGTACCAACTTTTCCATTCTTCAGTTGCAAAAACTGAATACCAATAATAGAAACCATGTACTAGTATTTTTCCAATTTTAGCTTTGTCAAATGGAGTATTTTTTTCTCTATTTCTATTGAGACAGTATAATGCTTAGCAGTAGCAATAGCAACATTACCAAGGGATTAGCACAAGAGGTCAGCCAATACCTTTTTTTATTTTGAAGTTCTTGCTATTGGTTTGTTCTCAGATGTTAGAGGCAGAGCAGCCCATCGCAGCACCAATGTCTCTCTCAATGAAGTTAATAATCTTTACACCCTTGAACCTATTGTCACTTCACATGTCATCAGCGAAGATATCAAGACGAAATGGAAGTCCCATAATGTTCATACTTGAGAATTCATTCAGATAAAACTTGGAAGACTAAAGCTGGTTGGCCTCAAAGCTGACATGCAAACAAGCAACTACATGTTTACCTTGCTAAAGAAAGAATGACTATGTTCCTCTTCATATTTGATTGATTTGATTTGATCTAAATCATAAAACCAGGCTGTCTTTGAACTCATTGATTTCATATTTCACATTTCAATCAAATATCAATCATATTTCATATTTCACCTGTTGAACGACTAGGTGGCCTGCACTAGGCTCTGGTTGCTGGTCTGTTAGCAGCGACGCAATGCCCATATGTGCGTGAGTGCTCGTGAGTGCTAAGTGCTAACTCACTCTCAATTTATGATACTTCAAAATTATGTTCATAATAGATCAATGTTTCCAATTTTATGCCAACAGGGTCATGGTAGGCATTGCATATTGCCGAAGGCCTAGAAACGGTGCACACAGCATGGCAGCCGACTGCAGCAGCTGACTTGTTGGTGTGATTTCCGCACTTTAGCATATCTTGTTAGCTCCGTTAGTTTTTTTTATATTGGAATTGACTGGTTGTTTCAATTATGTTTGTTCGAAGCTGGCTCTAATTAAGTGAGCACGGCATTATCATTTGGAATTAGGCAAGAATTATCGTCCATTATCTTATCTCCTTTGTAGCCTGCCTCTCCCCTGTTATGGCACCACCCGGCAGGCCGGCACCGATGTCTGCAACCATGGGCAGGAACCCAGCCAAACCGACCAAGCCTCGCCCAGCCACCTCGCATTCGTATCCCATTCGATCTATACTGAATACCTGTGACGCATGTCATAGGCTCAGTTGCTTCTTGTCTAACTTTGCCACAATTGTGGCTCATGAATTTGTGGCCAGAAAAAGTGTGGCATGACACACTCCTTAATAGTTATGGCAACGTTAGGCATGAACCAAACAGCCCAAATTGTTGAGCAAAGGTAAACTTGTGGACAAGAATAAATCTAGTAAAACTGAGGGGGTAAATTTGGCCATCAAACTAGATTTGATATGTTGCTTATTTTAAGATTGTAACAATCTGGCCTTGCTGAGGAGTTGGGAGGCTTGCTCTTCTGGCTATTTATTGTTCTTTGCATGATGCAACTAAAAGTTCTAGTCTAAAACCAGATTGTGTTCTTGTTAAAACTCACATGACTTGAATAATATGTCAAGAACTTCTATTGTGTGTTGGACAGGCGCTCAGGAGTGCAGATTGTAAGTCACCTTCTCCTATGGTGAGCAACAACACAAAGCAAATAATTTGCTTTCCAAGCTCAGCTTAAAAGATGTTGTCTGACTAAATCATGAGACATTATAAATTGAAACAACAAAGAAGAGATTTCCCTAGTAAAAATGAAGCAGAACAGAACCAGCTTTCATAAAGGACCCAAAACAACAACCAGGATCATATATGGCACTTTTTTTTAGATGAATGGAGCGCATTGAGAGTTAGTAGCAAGTGCTCCAATCAATGATGTACCTCTTTTTGGATAGAAGGATTCACTCAGGTTCTATTGAAAGCTGAATAAAGGTTTGATGTAGTACAAAAGGTTGGAGATTCCAAATTAACAAAGGGGCACACATGTTACCAGTTACTACTACAGCATAAGAACATCAAAAAAAACATATAGAGTGTGTATATTATCTAAAAATCTATAACCCCCAAAAACATAAATCACATATTATCCCACTCCTGATGATGCTACCCAATCCTTAATCAATGATGTACTTGGTGGGCACTTGCAGTGTAGGGAGCACAGCCAAGGCTTCACCATCGATGGCAAGAGAGTTATCACTGTTATTCGTGAAGCACTTGGTTCCGAATTTGACACTGTCAGAAAGAAGATGATTCACTTGAAGTGATCCATTCTAAGCGACGAGGAAAGGAAAGATGAATTGAGCATACATGTATTTTGTGGTGGAGGCCCTGATGTGCAGCGCCTGAACCTGCACAAGCACCTCCTCACCCACGTACACTGGTGCCACAAACTTGAGCGACTGCCTTGCGTACACGGCTCCAGGCTGCATTAGCATCAGCATCAGATACTAGAAGGGCCAGCCTGTAGTGCTCGACGAAATGCCTGTCTGCCTGGAATGAGAGAGCAAGAAGAGAGCGCGTACAAAACAGGCAGCGATGAGGGCGGGGAAGAGTGAGGCAACAAGCATGCCGTGCACAATGCAGCCGCGCTCGAACCCTCCCACTTGGCGGGCGAAGATGTCGTCCAGGTGCACCGGGTTGTGGTCGCCGCTCACCCCCGCGTACGCTTCCACCTCCCCATCCGTGAAGCGGCGACGCTCGCGCAGCGCGTCGCCGGCCTTGAGGACGAGGGACGGCGCCGCGGTGGTCGTCGAATTGGAGCGCGCGAGAGGGATGGCCGTCATGGCCGCCAGTTGTCGCAGGAATGCTCGCATCGATCCACCGATTTCTTTCCCTTCCCCAAAGTTGGGCTAGCGATTGACGACAACTGAACCAGTCTAGGTTAACCAAAGTGGCCCAAGATGAGAGAATGAATCCGGATCTACTCCTTAGCAAAGCATTAATCAATGTACTTTCTGAATATGCCCTAAATCTAACTGGTAGCAAATTTCAACAGAGCAGCAGGAGACAAAAAGGATAAACACATTCTTGGCAGTTGGCAAAAAAAAAAAAAGAGAAATACGGAGGGAGAAGATCTATACCGTGGCGAGCGTGCGGCAGTGGCAGGGCAGCGGGCATGCGGCTGTGCAGTGCGGCGTCTGTACAGGCTGCGGCTGAAGGGGCCGGAGCCCGGAAAGCCTGGAGGTTGCGGACGGCGAGGAGGCGCGTCGAGGCGGCGGCGCCTGGTGGGGGAGCGACCAGCGGAAGCAGCTTCGCCGCGAACCAACCAGATCGAGGGTGGAGCTGAACAAGCAAAGCTGTGAATTTATATATGTCCAAACGGGCGGACCGGGCCTGTATGGCCCGAGGCACGTCTAGCATGGCCCGTTTAGGTATGATTTTCTGTAGCGGGCCATGTTGTGTTGGCCCGCGTGTTTCTCTTCCGGCCTAGACACGGCACACTGAGGTTGTAGGCTGTGTCATACCGGTACGGTCCATCGGTGACCCATCGTACCTGGGCCGGCCCAGTCTAGCCTTCTCTGGCACTGTAGCAGACACTGTAACGACGCTGCAACCGTCGTCTCTTCCCGCGTGCACTGTAGTGACTACTACAGTGTCACTGTAGCTAATACTATAGCGAATACAGTAGCAGGCCGACTGTGCCGAGCCGTGCCCATGCCAACCTGCTATAGTCTGTGGGCCGTGCTATGCCGGTCCGCCGTGCCGCACCGCTGGCCCAGGCACGGCACGGCTACTCGGGTCATGCCGGCACGACAGGACACGATCCATTTAGACAGCTATAGCTGTGATTCTTGATTTCTGATTTGTTATTTCTAGTTTCTGAAAATTGAAAATTTAACTATTTGCCACTCTTACCTTATAATCGGCAACCCTATTTACCACTTTTTTATTTTTGTTCCTACATATTTATTATGGAAGAGATAATGTTTTTTTACTTACGTCACTTTTATCTTGGTGGCATGACATAGTAGTATGAAAACATGGATTTTGGATGTGAAATGTCATTTTGCCCCTACCCCTCTTCTCAACCCAATCTAGTCACTCTAGTCACGCGTCACAATATTAATCCTAAAACTACAGCAACAAAAAAACAAGAACAACTATGACTAATTTTGGTGGCATAGAGGCTGTGGCAAAGGATCACGCTCAAGGCGTCCGTGCCTTTCGCGGCCGCGCCACTCGTGTTGTTCATGCTCGCGGAGTGCAGCACAGTTTGTGGTGCACCTCACCGCCTGTGCTCCTGATCATGCAGCGACGACGTCATACGCGATGGCCTTATGGCTCTGACTCGAAACATTCAGCTGGATGCTACAATACCGGCTTGGTCAAATGTCTCGGGATACAAGTAGAGGTCAGCTCGAGGTTGCTCTCCACAAGCCCTCCATTGCCTTCTCTTGTTCCCTTCCATATCTGACCACTGCAATTGGAATGACCACCGGAGCTGCGATGGGCAGAGTAGAGCTCAAGCTCATGGTCAGGGACAATAGTAGCTTTAGCTAAGGTTGAAGAAAGAGAGGGGTAAAATGGATTCTCGTGTCCCTCAATCATATTGACATGCCTATGTGTCATGCCACGGTGGCAAAAAAATAGAAGAAAATTAAGAAAACATCTCTCTCCCATAGTAAATATATAAACAAATTTGTAAAAGTAACAAACAAAGAGTAGCCGCTTATAAAAATAACAAATAGTTAAATACCCCCTGAGAATTTAAGAGCCTTACGCTGGCGACAGCCAACCGTGCCAGTTGGATTTTTCACTCATTCTATCTCTTACTGTTCACACAATTCACTGTGCCGGAGGATAGACGACAAGTAAGGCCCGTTTAAAAGGGTTTTTTATTCGGTTCAATAGCTGCACGCAAAACGAGGTAAGTTATTAGTATATAATTAATTATTTATTAATTACTAGTTAAGTGTCCGTGCGTTGTAACGAAAACATATAATCACGGTCATCACACATTTTTCTTTTTTTGTCACGTGCACTAGCAGACCAATAATATTTATACTATATAATTGTTTAAGACTGCTATAAAACTTCGATTAGTTAAGGCCACAAAGTACTTTGCGCCAAATGTCAACTCAAACTCAGTGATGACAAATTCTTGAAACATATGTCGACATAAAAAAGATAAAACTTGTCACTGTATAGTTTAAGCTACACACCTTCAAATGTTTTGCACGCCCCTTCAACCAAAACTGAGTGATGCAAGCATTAATTCTGCCTGATAGAAATCTACAAATGCAAAGCATGCGCATAATATTTCAGTTTTTTAGTAAACAACGAAATTCCTGTGTTCATAGCCAATGCTGCTAGACACTGACAGGGTAAAAATGAAGTGCGAATTCAATTAAACTGTTGTCTTTATATAAATCTTGCTAATCAACGACTGATGTTTGAAAAACCAAAGTACATGCCAAACATTAAAAGACAATATTTTGCTAGTGCATTAAATCATTGATCGAACCACAGATTCCCAGACAATTAGGCACATTGCACCTTTGTAGCATTCCAGCAAATGTGGACATAATTACAACTGCGACTTTATCATTTGTCAGGCATTTTTGATTTATCAAATTATTTTTGATTATATATAAGAGTAAAAAATTAAAAAACCACTTTGATTACAATATTATGGCGGCCACAAATTCAGAGGAACTTATATTTATAGACCAATAATATGAGACTATTAACATGGTTAAATGCAAAAAAAAGTTTTTTTGACTAAATGGTTAAATGCAAATTGATCTAAAAATATGGGAAATCCCATTGCAAACATCACATACTTGCAATATGACACTTGTTTTTATGAACTTCACATGGAGATTATGGTAGGAGATTGTTCATATATTTATATAAATGGAGCATTATACAAGAAGGCCATCATAGACTCTTTACATCAAACCAATTGCAATTCTTCCTGCCAAGTGAATTCAATAAAAAAAAAATGAGATAGTTGACAATTAACCAATTGTAGGCACTACAACTGAACATTTAATATCAACATTGTGGATGTCATCGGCAAACGTGGTCGTGCCAACACAAAAGAGGATATGTTTAACTAATAGAACCATGTCCAACACATTGTTTTTTCTCAGGTACATAGGATTATTGTTGTCAAGCTACCTGCTCGAGTCCTACAGCTTCCGGATTCAACTGAGCTGAGCGATGGAAAAGAAAAAAACAACAAAGTAAAGCCCCAATTGTTTGTACGCACATTCTTGTATTTTCAGCCTTCAGGTTGATGCATAAAAAATCACTGATGAATTCAAATTTGGGTCATGCATAAAAAATAAATACAGAGAGTAAAAACTAAACCTGCAGCTTGCCGTGGATCTGTCAATTAGAATTTAAGGTGAAAAGTATTACATGAAGCAAAATTGCGGATCACAAAATATAAAGAGAACATGATAAATACCTTGTGCTTTCACCCTAGTCTAGCTCGAGGTGAAGTGGTAGAGCCGTAGAGGACTCGTGGTGTCGCAGACGCAGGGAAACAACTCAAAACAGAGCATATGTTAGGGAAATTATCTCCAGAACCTGACATCGAAAAACAACACTCTCAAAATAGAAATGGTGGAACTGATGACCTATAAAGAACTCAAGAAATTTGAGTGGTTCAACATGGAGAAGAATCCCAAGTGCCCGAGAACTCAAGAAATTTGCATGGCAACATGGAGAAGAATCCCAAGTGCCTAAAAATAAGATAATAATATTTTGAGACTGGTTGTGAATATACTTATATCGTTCAAAACAACAACATAGTGTGATTCATTACAAACCTTGATGATGGCAACATAGGCTTACCAGTGACCTTCATGGAGGGGAACCATCACGGTCCCTCTCTTCGTCAAGACAAGATGTATGAATCAATCAAAAGCCTTGGCAGCAATCCTCAAAGCTACCATGATTTGATGACACGATTTCTAACCACTGGCAGGGTGGCAGGCATGTCTTGATTTCGAGGGACATATCGGGAATCTACTCCATGCATCTCAGCTTAGAATCCAAAGGCATCACTTCCACTTTGTCACATGTACCCCAAATCACCAATTTCAGATCAAACCTCTCCTACCATACTCCTACCTCGAATCCACCATGAGCAATCAAAACAAAGGATGGAATTGCCCAAGAAAGAGAAGGAAACGTACTCAGCAAACGATCCGAAGCGAAGCAGCAAGAAACGCGCACCGAACATGAATGGGGACGTGGAGGCGGATCCGACGAGGACAGCTGCCGAGAGGACGAGCAGGAGCCCATGGTCGACAGCCATCACGTGCGCCTCCTCCTAGCGCAACCATAAACTTTTTGCTCGTTGCCGCTGCTTCAAGAATGAGGAGTGGTGGCACTCTTGGGAACTGGAGCTCGACAGAGGCGAGAGTCTCCTAGATCTAGCATGACAACTGTGATGGGGACGAGGCATTTTCTTCTCTCTATTTTTGATTTTTCATTGATCTATGTGTGTGATGGTAGCATCACTGGACGCAAGGAGAGAGATGCGTTCGGCGGCAACATGCGGGAGACAACGGCGGCGGCGTGTGGCGTGGGTGGCTGAGAGGGAGGCACTGTCACACCTTGAGTTTCCCCTTAAATATAGCCACACAAAATATACCTAAGAAAATGCCCCAAGAAAAATAATTTAAATTGGCCAAATGAATTAATTAAAGGTGAAAATGCAAAATAATAAATTATCATGGCTGGGAATATTTTTCTTATATTCCTCTTGCCAACATACATTAACAGGATTTTTACTGGAATTTTTAGAGCACTGAAAGTATTTTTAATAAATCAAAATGATTTATCAGAATTAAATTCCATCTGGAAATCCTTTTCCTTTTCCTTTCTTTCTTTCTCTCTTTTTCCCTTTTCTTCTCCTTCTCCTAGGCTGCGGCCTACTCCTGTGCCGGCCTACTTGCGTGGCTTGCACGCCTGCGTGTCCCTCACCCTCTGTCACCACCGGCCGGGCCCCTCCTGTTGGCCTCTCTCCCCGTGCCGCTCCCCTCACCCCTCTCGCTAACATGTGAGCCCAAGGCCCCACACGTTAGCTTCGTCCTCAACCTCTAGCCAAATCAGCCGGAGGGGATCGAGCCGCCCCGTTCGTCGGATACGCCATTTCCGCTCCCCCACGTCTCGACTCCGAGTTCAAACCACGCAGAGCGAGTCCCCACCCGTTTCCCCCACCTTCTCCGCCCCTCTCGCTCACGACCGTGGTTGAATCGCGTCCACTAGCCACCGTGGCCGCCGTCCTCAATCCCATGAAATTTGGCCAACTCGGCCACGATCTCTCCAGCCCGAGTCCTTAAAAACATTCGTCGTCCTCCCTTCTCTCTTTCCCCTCAATTGTCCACGCCTGCCGAGTACACAAATGCCCTCCGCGCTGAGCTCCCGAATCGCTACCGCGCTCCGCCGACTCCAGTCGCATGTCACCGTCGCTACAGCCGTCGCCGACTATCGCGATCGTGCTCGCTAGCTTCGCCACGCCCCGCTACGTCTTGTCCGGTAGTCGGCCGCCTTGGATTTCTGCCAGAACTCCATTCTCTCCGTCGCCCTGTTTGGTAAGCCTCTCCGCCAGCAGTCGGCCGTGGATCTCCATTGATCCACTGGTCTTTTTCCTCCTAACACGTTCAACACCTCCACCAGGTCCTCTTAAACCCCGTCCGCACCTCCATTGTTGCTGTGCGCCACCGGAATGCCGTCGCCGTCGACATCCTAAACCTCAGCCGCTACCAACTCCCTCTATTCGCCGTAGTTCGCCAAACTCCGATCGCCGCAAGCCCTCGGTGAGCACTCGGCCGCAATCCTCATCTCCTCCACCGTTGCCCTTCGCCGCACTGGATGGTCGTCAGCGGCGACCATTGGTGTAACGCCCAGAAATTCACCACTGAAATTCTGAACATTCATGTGTATTAAATCCCTGTCCAGGAAAGCCAGGGTACACAAATCCAAGTTGCCATACAGAGAGTCTTACAAACAGAGTAAAATTATATTACAAAAATGCAGCGGAAAAAAAAACAAAGTCTATAGACAGCGGGCCCAGTAGTAGCTTCCATCCCACAAGCACCTTGACGGCGGAGCTAGCCTAATCCTCAGGGCAATCCTCGTCGGATGCGTTCTCCAACACTGAGAGGGGGAAAAGGGAGCAAGGCTGAGTACCACCCACATTACTCAACAAATCACACCCACAATTATGCATATGCACGGGGAACAAAGATGGGCTAGGGTTTGTTTGCGTAAAAACAGTTGCAAACGGTAGTAGTTCGCAAACAGTAAAAGGTTGATTAATTTAACAAGATTAATTCTCCACCGATTAACGTTACACCACGTTAACCAGGCCCAACCATCCCTTACTGATTAACGTTACACCACGTTAACCAGGCTCCATTGATGAACGCTACACCACGTTCACCAGACTCCTCCGGTTAACGTTACACCACGTTAACCGAACTCCACTGATTAACATACATCATGTTAACCAGTCTCCACTGATCAACGTTACACCACGTTGACCAGGCCGCACTGATGAACGCTACACCACGTTCACCAGGCGCCACTAATGAACGTTACACCACGTTCACCAGTCTCCACCAATTAACGTTACACCACGTTAACCGGCCACCACCGATCAACGTTACACCACGTTGACCGGACTCCACACCTTCCACCCGAACCATACCAGTTTCATAAAGCCAGATTAATTATCTAAAGGTGAGACTAATCACGGTGAGTCTTGACCAATGTGCCCATAACCGCAGGCGTGGCTATTCGAATTGATTTACTCTGATCAGAGGTGTACAACTTTACCCACAAGACACAGCCCCACACACGTTCCTATGTGCTAGTGCATCACCACGATGCCCCGTGAGAGGCTGTGACAGGGCCGTTCACGCAACCTCTCCCTAACCATCCACACCACGCTGAGGTTGCACCTGCCGACAGGGCACACCATATTGGCCAGGCTACCCCCCTTGCGCCACGGTGAATCTGGAAGCCGATCAACCCTACCCCGGGCCGACCCAACTCCATCATGCCCACCCTCATCTCCGGTGCCTAGGAGAGGGAGAAGAAACGCTACAAGCCTGGCCGTTGCCCACGCTGGCTTGTGGAAAGTACGAGTAATTGCACAAGTGGTTCCCGCGAACCGGTCCTTAATTGCCATGGGTGCGACAAGCAGAACCATACACCCAGAGCCCACCATTTAGGTCCAATTTTAGTAATTTAACATCAGCCTATCCAAAGTTCCATTTTTCCGACATTGAGTCGAATCTTATAAAAAGATAATATTTAATTCCCAGGTGAGCTATGTTGCTAAGCATGGCTAAGCATCCTAAGAACAACAATCTAATCATATTATTACCTAGGTGATAAGGGTTTAGGTTTCAAAACTAAGGCACAGTCCTATCATTATATAGGTTATGACCCATCCACATGAAATATTGAAATAATGCAGTTTATTTAAGTAAACAAAGCAATTTAACGAAAAACAGGTACAAAATGATCAAGATAACAGTGCGACTTGCCTTGCTCCAGCTCAACGTACTCGGCAACGACCTCGAAGTATATGGGAGAGTCACCGGCGTCAGATTCTATAACAAACAATGCACAAACAATTAAAACAGTACTTGTGGGCAATCAAACATGGGCTGAAAGTATTTTTAATGAATTCTTGACATTTTTCTGGATTTAATGAAATTTGAATGGACTTAATCGGAGCTCGTATGAATTAGTTATGAATTATTGAAGTTTTATTGTTATTTCCAATGTAAAACTAATTACTAAACGATTTATTGCACAATTAATCGGTTTATTGCGTCACTAGATCGAGAAGCTGGTGTCGATAGGCGGGCCCCACTGGTCAGTAGTGCACAGGAGGATGGCGCACGATGGACCGAGTCCACCGTGGCCCGGTGGCAGGTGGACATGCGGCGGGGAGGTGCGTGCCCACGGGGAAGGCCACGCGGCTGGTCCAGATCTGCCACCGGGCAGATCGGGCGACCCAGGACGAACGGGGCTCGCCCTCGCTGGTGCAGCCGCGCCGCGGCAAGGCGAGCGGCCCGATGGTCGCCGCCGGTGACCATCCGGCCCCCAGAGGACAGCGGCGAGCTACGGGAGGATGAGAGGAAGACGAAGGAGAGCTCACTAAGGGGTCACAGTGACTGGAAGGCGGCGAACAGTGGCGGACAGGGGCGACGGCAGTGGCGGAAGTACGGGATGGCGGCAAAGACAGTGTTCCGGCGAGGATCTCTGACGATGGAGGTGCGGCCGAGGAGGAGGGGGTCCTAGCGAAGACAAAGGGATCATTCAGGACCGGAATGGACGAAGGGATCGACGACAAAACATGGCCGCCGACCGGCGGAAAGGCTTACCGAGGGGCATGACGGCGAGATCGGACTTCTGGTGGCGTAGGGGCTCGCGGATGCGGTGGCCGGGCTTTGCACGGGTCTGGCGAAGCTAGCGGTGGCATTCTCATGGTCTGGCGGTGGCTACGGCGGCGGCGGCGGGCAACCGGAGACGGCGGAGCACGGCGGTGGCTCTGGTTTGCGCGACGCGAGGTGCTAGGATGCTTGGGAGGCGTCGGGGTGTGAGGGGAAATGCAGAGGAGAGAGTGGCGAACGTTTTTATGCGCTCGGCCAGGAGAAATCGTGGTCGAACAGCTCTGAATCAACACTGGATTGAGGGCGGCAGCGTCAGGGTCGTGCGCGCGATTCCCACGCGGGAGTGGGTGACGATGCCGAAGGAAGTGGAGGAGTGGGCGAGGACTCGGTCCGCCCTCGTTTGAACCAGAGTGAGCGGGCGCGAAGGCGGGAGGCGGCGCGGCGCTGATCGGACGGCGGGGGGAAAAATCCCCTCGGCCCGATTCGGACGGAGCTAGGAGGCGGAGCTGACAGGCGGGCCCGGCCTGTCAGCGGGGAGGGGCGAGCGAGCGCGGCGGGCGAAGCGGCCCGACAGGCGGGCCCCGTAGCGGAGAGAGAGAGTGAGCGGGAGGGGGCGGCCGATAGATGGGGCCCGCAGGAGGCAGGCGCGCGCGGGCCGGTGCGCGGAGGCCGGCACAGTGCTGGGCCAGCGGCCCCGCGAGAGGAAAACAAAGGAAAAAGGAAGAAAAAAGAGAGAAAAGAAAAGAAAGGAATTTCCAGGGTTAATTTAATTCCGATAAGCTTTTTGATTTATTAAAAATAGTTCCTGTGCTTTGAAAATTCCACTAAAAATCCAGTTAATATATTTTGGCAAGGGGAACATAGGAAAAATGTTCCTAGCCACAGTAATTTATTATTTTGCATTTTTCCACATTTAATTAATTCCTCTGGCCTTTTAAATTTATTTTTCTTGGGCATTTTCTTAGGTATAATTTAGTGTGGCTAAATTTAGGGTGTGACAAACCTACCCCCCTTAAACGGAATCTCGTCCCCGAGATTCGGATGTGTTGGCGAAGAGGTGGGGATAGGCGGACTTCAGTTCGTCTTCTCGCTCCCAGGTGGCTTCTTCTTCTGAATGGTGGCTCTACTGTACTGTTGACGCCAAAATTTGGTTCGGATCAATACCATGTTCGGTTAAGGAAAGAAGCGATATCAGCCATTGGAAGCTAATCCAGAAGAAGCCGGATTCGGGAAGGAATCGTGAAGACCACGCTATGGCAGTTAATTACCTTATCTATAAATTAGGTAGTTTTAATACTTTTTAGGAAACCTGATCTCGTATCTGATCGGGGTCTGTTAGTTTTCCTTTTGTAGATAGGAAATTATGTACCGTGTCCTATCAGGACTCTTGTAACTCGGGGTATATATGCGTATGCCCGGGTAGCTTGTAAATCATCTAATCGATCAATACAACTTCGGCGCATCGCCACCCTTTCGACGGGTTCTTGCTTCTCGAGCGGGGCTGCATCGGTTAGGTCCGAACTCCTGCGAGAGGGTAAGACTCGTCACCCCTTACCCAGGTGTATCTGCCCTGTCTACGGCTGCATCGGTTCGGTCCGACCTCTTAGGCCGATCAGGTATACCACATCACGTGTGCGTAGATCTTATCAGCTTACTGGGAGTAGCTTATCGTCAGTTTGTGCTGCATCGGTTGGGTCTGACCTACTAAACTGTCGCGATAAGTTATTCCTGCTAGGTTGATGGTTTTTGCGCAAGCGTCTTATCGGAATGCATAGCCGGTAAGTTATCTTATTACATCACAGTTGCATTAGGTCTATCGGCTTGTTGAGGTTCCTTTACTATTATCGATCTGTGCTGCATCAGTTAGGTCTGAACTACTAGATCGATAATAATAGATTTATCCTTATCGAGCCGATCGGTGTATATGTGACGTTCTATCAGAGCGCTTAGCCGATAGGTTATCTTTTTATAAAGCCGACTGTATTATCCTTACTGTTTGTCATCTATATTATCATCAGTTTTCTAGCCGATGAACATGTGTTTCCTTGGCAGTCGGCTGGCTTACTGTTTTGCTTATCTATTTTATCATCGGCTTCTAGCCGATGCATATGTTATACTGACAGCTTATCCATTTGTTTATAGCGCCATCGGTTTCCTAGCCGATACACAGGTGCCATCGGCTATCGGCTACGAGGAGTCTATATCAGTCCGTATCGGCCGATAGCCGATGTGCAATTGCTGCTGGTAGTCGGACGCGAGCACAGGCGAGAACCCGAGCACGAGACCCGGGCGCGAGTACAGGCGAGGGCCCGGGCATGAGCATAGCGGCGATCGGCTGGAAGGAATCCGTATCGGCTTACTGGCCGATTGGATCAGTAATCAAATTTCTTCATCTCCTTGTCAATTACGGGGGTCAAATTGACTGGCACGCCTACGAACCTCAAGATTTTAGGACCTGCACTGGATCTAAGCAGATCTCCCAGGCCTTCGTATGTTCAATCGCATCAAACCAGATCGTCAGCAAGCTTCTTGGCACACCCGGTGGTTTTTGGTGCGAACATGTACCTTACAGAACCTAATCACCCAGCTTCTGGTGTTTCTTTCACTGATCTCCAAGATCCGAATTGGCTTCTCCACATAAGTGAGGTCTTCCTGGATCTCGATCTGTTCTGGATCTGCCTGTTCTGCTGGTATCCTCAGACACTTCTACAGTTGTGACACGTGGAACACGTCGTGTATACCTGCCATTGAAGCTGGGAGGCTCAACTGATATGCCACTTCGCCTTTACGGGCTAGCACTTGGTAGGGTCCCACGAAGTGAGGTGCTAACTTCCCTTTGGTTTGAAAGCTGTGTACTCCACGGGTGGTGTGACACGAAGGTACACATAGTCCCCTTCCTCGAAGCTTAGTTCTCGGCAACAGTTGTCGGCATAACTCTTCTATCTGGATTGAGCCGTCTTTAAGCGCTCCCGTATTATGGCCACCTTCTCTTTTGCCTCTTTGAGTGCGTCGGTTCCGAATACCTGGCGTTCACCCGTCTGATCCTAGAAAAGGGGTGTACAGCACTTCCTACCATACAGAGCTTCAAACGGTGCCATCTGCAAGCTGGCTTGGTAACTATTGTTGTACGAGAACTCCGCGTAGGGTAAGCTCTTATCCCATGTTCTTCCGAAGTCCAGTGGGCAAGCTCTTAGCATGTCCTCCAATATCTGATTGACTCTTTCAGTCTGACCATCTGTTTGTGGATGATATGCTGTGCTGAAGTTCAGTCGGGTTCCTAGTTCTGCTTGTAACTTCTGCCAAAACTTGGAAGTGAACTGGCTACCACGATCGGAGACAATCCTCTTGGGTACTCCGTGTAAGCACATTATGCGAGCCATATACAGTTTATCCAGTTTCTTACCCGTATACGTTGTATGCATGGGGATGAAATGCACAACCTTGGTGAGTCGGTCAATGATCACCCAGATTGATTCATACCCCGAAGATGTGCAGGGCAAACAGGTGATGAAGTCCATCCCGATCTCTTCCCACTTCCACTCTGGGACCTTGAGCGGCTGTAATAGTCCCACAGGCCATTGGTGTTCTGCTTTGACTCGCTGGCACACATCACAAAGTGCCACAAATTCTGCGATTTCCCTTCTCATGCTGGCCCACCAAAACTTTGTTTTAAGATCTTGGTACATCTTTGTGCTTCCGGGGTGAATGGAGTAGTGCGTCTCATGGGCTTCCCGGAGTATTAGGTCTTTGAGTTCCTTATTCTCTGGAACACACAAACGTTCTCCCATCCAGACTATCCCGTTTTCATCTTCCGTAAAACCCTGAGCTTTTCCGACTCTCATGTTCTTCTGAAGTTCGTTAATCTTTGGATCATTTGCTTGTGCCTCGCGAACTTGATCAAAGAGCGTGGGCTAAGCCTCTAGGGCTGCCATGAATCCATGTTCGACAATGCCTAGATTCAAGTGTTCAAATTCCTGCTGCATTTCCTTGCACAATGCCTCTGCTCGAGCAGTGTTGCAGTAACTTTTCCTACTTAAGGCGTCTGCCACGACATTGGCTTTCCCTGGGTGGTAATGTATCCCCACATCATAGTCCTTAATCAATTCCAGCCACCTTCTTTGACGGAGGTTCAGGTCAGGCTGGGTGAATATGTATTTCAAACTCTTGTGGTCCGTGTAAATCTCACTGCGATTACCAATAAGGTAATGCCGCCAAATCTTCAAAGCATGGACCACGACGGCCAATTCCAAGTCGTGTGTCGGATAATTGCCCTCATGGGGGCATAACTGACGCGATGAGTAGGCTACAACTCTACCTTCTTGCATCAACACGCACCCTAGCCCTTGGCGGGATGCATCACAGTACACCTGGAAGTCTTTCCTGGGGTCCGGTAAGATCAGGACCGGTGCCGAAATCAACTTCTTTTTGAGTTCTTCAAAGCTGTGATTGCACTCGGATGTCCAGACAAACTTCACATCCTTCTTCAGTAATTGTGTCATATGTCTGGCAATCTTCGAGAAGCTCTTGATGAACCGGCGGTAGTAACCCGCAAGTCCAAGAAAACTCTGCACTTGTGTCACTGTCTTAGGCGGTTTCCAATTGGTGACGGATTCCATGTTCGTTGGGTCCACGGCAACTCCCTGGGCAGTGATGATGTGCCTGAGGAACTACATTTCCCTCAGCTAGAAGTCGCACTTGCTAAACTTGGCGTACAACTGGTGCTCTCTCAACTTCTTGAGGACCAAGCAAAGGTGTTGCTCATGCTCTTCCGTTGACTTTGAGTAGATCAGGATGTCGTTGATAAAAACTACCACAAACTTGTCCAGAAACTCCATGAATACCTTGTTTATTAGATTCATGAAAAAGGCAGGTGCATTTGTCAGTCCGAAGGACATAACAGTGCACTCGTACAACCCACACCGCGTGGTGAAGGCTGTCTTTGGTATATCCTCTTCTTGGATCCTCAACTGATGATAGCCTGATCGCAGGTCTAACTTGGAGAAGATGGTGGCACCCTCCAATTGGTCGAAAAGATCATTAATACTCGGTGAGGGGTACTTGTTCTTGATAGTGACATCATTTAGTGCGTGATAGTTCACGCACATCCGTTTTGTCTTGTCTTTCTTTTCCACGAAGATGGCTGGTGCTCCCCAAGGTGATGTGCTTGGTCGGTTGTAGCCCTTCTATAGCAAATCGTCGACCTGCTTCTTGACTTCTACCATCTCGTTCGGTGCCATTCTGTACGGCCTCTTGTATATTGGTGCTGTTCTAGGTGCCAAATCAATCCTGAACTCAATTTCCCTTTCTGGTGGCATCCCTGGTAGGTCTTTCGGGAATACATCCAGGTATTCCCTTACTATTGGAATGTCCTCTATTTTCCTTTTTGGCTTCGTCCCACCTTCCGACGGTTGCTCTGCTGCGACCTGATTCAAGCTTGCTTCCTGATGCAACGGCACAGGTGACTTGAAGATAACCACCTTTCCTTCCGAACTGGTCACTGTTACGGCGCGGTCCGCGCAGTTGATCACCCCTTTGTGTCAGGTCAACCAATCCATTTCTAGGATGATATCTAGGACTTTGGATTCCAAGAGGATAATATTGGCTAGAAAAGGTGATCCTTGGATTTCTAGGCTCACTGAAGGGCTATAGTGAGCGGTTATCATGTGGTTCCCAGGTGTATGAACCCTCATGGGGATTTTAAGTTCCACTACTTTTATCCCATGTGCCCCCACAAATTTCTTGGATATGAAAGAATGTGTTGCACCAGAATCAAAAAGTACGGTTGCAGGTATTGAGTTCACAAGAAACGTACCCAATACTACTTCCGGTGCAGTCTACGCCTCTTCCGCGGAGACATGATTGACACGCCCCTTTATCACCTGTTGATTGGCATTGGGGTGCTGGGGAGCTGCAGGCCTAGATCCCATTCGCCTTGGCTTCGGACATTTGTCGGCGAAGTGACCTAGTTCATTGCAGTTGAAGTAGACATAGGTCTTGCCCCCGCCATCTTTCTGTGACTGACCCTGTTGCACTGGCGTCATTGGTGGGCATGGAGCGGACTGACGGTTGTGCTGCCCACTATTGCTGTTGCTGCCTCCGAAGTGCCCCGGGTGGAACGGACGTTGTTGGCGGACGATCATGGTAGACGGTTCACCCTGCTGGCCCAGCATCATCCGTGGCCTCTGGTGCTGCCCCTGGTGAGTCCGAAACTGGGCTGCTTTCCTCTTGCGGTCCACCTTGTTGTGCTGGCTTTCCTGGCGGATCGCCTTATCCACCAGCTTCTCGAAGTCTGGATAATCGTTTGAGAGGAGCTGATTGGTCAGCTCGTCGTCCAGTTCGTCCAAGAACCTCTCTTGTCTCTCCGCATCGATGCGGACATCCTCAGGCGTGTAGCGCGCCAGACGGTTGAAGTCATGGAGGTATTCCATGACCATCTTGTTTCCTTGGACCAAGTGCCTGAACTCCCTTTTCTTCTGTGCCACAATTCCTGCCGGAATTTGAGACTTCCGAAAATTGTTGCAGAATTCTGCCCAAGTGACTTCCGTGGTAGCAGTGCGGGTCACAAGGAAGTTGTCCCACCAAACTGATGCGGGACCTTGGAGATGGTGCATAGGGAAAGCGACCTTCTCCTAATTGTTGCACTGGAGGAGGTTGAGCTGCTTCTCAATTGCCAACAGCCAGTCGTTGGCATCTATGGGGTTGATGGTGCTGGAGAAGATTGGCGGTTTGACCCTCAGGAACTCAGGCAACTTTGACTGAGGGGCAATGACTAGGTTGTGTGGTTGCGGGTGTTGCTGCTGCAGATTGTTCTGTTGCATCTGTTGCATCATAATGGCCAACATCTAGTTCTGGTTGGCTAGAACTTGTGCCAACGTCGGGTTCTCTGGTAGCGGTGGTGGCACGTGATTGGGTGCTCCATGGTTCTGAGGTGCTCCTTCCCACTGGTTGGTAGCGCTGGCGTCACTGGCAGCACGGGCACCACTCCTTGTGTTCACCATCTGAAGGGGAGAGTAGAGGAAGGGAAGGAGAAAACCAGGTGGCTCAGAACAGGAGTGATAATTAAGTGGCTGAATTAAATTAACTGAAATTTTTAGTTAGAAATATGAGGAAAATCAGTTTAACTCCTAATTACGGCGGACATACCACAATAGACGGTATGCCAACAACTAACCCCAAGCAAAGCAAACATTCCTAATATTACAACTAAATAGGAAATCAAACTAAGAAAAACGACAAAACTAAGGGTGGCGCGTCTAGTGCTCTGAGCGGCTCCTGCGGTCGTCTGAGTTGTACTTCGGCTCCTGCTCGTCGGCCACCTCGTCATCGGTGCGGCTCCTGGATCCGCCAATGTAGTCCACACTACCGTGAGCTGAGGAGCTGGCCTCACTGCGGGTGCGGGATCCGCTAAAGGAGCTGCTGTCGTCGGTGGAAGTGAAGCCCCCGTGGATGCTGGTGCCTCCCTGAGAGCTACCGTCACTTGACAACGCGCTGATCCATCCACTCATTAGTGCTGGTACTGGAGCTAGAGCTGGTGCCAGTGGTGGTGCGTGCGGCCCGTTCCTAGGGGCCAACTGAACACGCACTGGAGGAAGGGTTCTCTTCCTCGGGGTCAGCCGGATCCTGGCCCCACCGGGTGGTGGCTATCCCTTCAATTTCGCGACCTCCTTCTTCAGGCGGTCGATTTGGTTTTAGAGACCAATGATGGTCGTCCTGTTGGCGTCCTCCCGGTCGTGGGCTGCACGCACCCAGTTGGCGTGCATTTAGTCCATGGCCAACATCGCCCGCCTTATGTGGACGATGGTGGTGTCGTTCTCATTGTCTGCCAACTAAAGGCACTGCAGTCTGGTAGTGCGCCCGGCAGGGGAGGTAGCGGTAGGGCAGTGGTACAGAGGGTAGCGTGGTGTCTTCGGCGCAACGCTCCAATTAGGAGGAAAGGGCTCACTGGAATGCTGGTTGAAGGTCGCGCCCAACTCGACCTCTATATAGGGTAGGAGGTCAATTCCTTCGCTGGTAGCTAAAGGAACCCGTGTGGAGCTCACCTCATGGCTCACTGTAGTGTCTCGGGGATGGGGCTGTATCCAATAGTGAGCCTCATCAATCTCGAGCTCTTCCGCAAATCCGCATAAACACCGTTCCGCTGCACGCTCGACTCTCGGCACGAGCACGCTCGCACAATCCTACTGAAGGGGAGGGGAACAAGTATGCTCAATCCATAGTGACAGTATAATTTGGAAATACAACGATTTATGAGAAAATATTTGTAAGTAACTGAGACGCAAATACCATGTGAAGCCACATATAAACAACCAAAATTCACCAACTAAATAATCCTGCAAAGCACTACCGATACTATATTCATGCATAACCTCATAAATCATCACTTCCCCAAGATTACATGTTTTGCCAAAATTTGGACACATGAACTGAACAAATTCACTCGAATTTGATTGACTCAAATTTCATATAGATATAGACGAATTCTCACTTTTCCCAAAAATTCAAATGAGAAGCATATGCAAGTGAATTCAGATGGCTTCTTAGGGCTTCTTGCTGGCTCTAGGTCAGGCTTGGTGCTGATACCAATAAAATTCCACCACTGAATTCTGAACATTCATGTGTATTAAATCGCCTGCGCAGGAAAGCCCGGGTACACAATCCAATGTCACAGAGAGTCTTTCCAACAGAAGTAAAAATGTAATTCAAAATCAGCAAAAAAAAATACAAATCTATAGACATGGCAGGCCAGTAGTAGCTTCATCCACAAGCCTTGACGGGGAGCTAGCCTAATTCTCAGGGCGATCTCGCAGATGCTTTTGCAACCTGAGCGGAAAAGGGAGCAAGCTGAGTACCACCATAAATACTCAACAATCACCCACAATTATGCATATCAAGGGGAACAAAGATCGCGGGCTAGATTTGTTTGCGTAAAGTAATACTCAACGTAGTATCGCAAACAGTATAAAGGTGATTATTACACAAGATTTAATTCTCCCGATATGTTACAAAAACCACGTTCAAATACTCGATTAATTACAACAACGTTAAACGGCTCCATGCTGAAGACGCATAATGACGTTCACAGAGCTCCTCTGTTCGTTACACCACGTAACCAGACTCACTGATAAAGTTCACGTTCAGTCTCTCATGATCAAGTAATACATTGTTGACTAGTCTCCACGATCATACGTTACAACATACGCACGTTACAAGGCATGATGAACACTTTATAACACGATGTTCCCTATCTACGATTACGTTACATAAACCACGTTTAACCGCCACCGATCAAAATCGTACACACATGTTGACAGACTCAACTTCCACACGAACCATACCAGGTTTCATAAGCAGTAATTAATTTTAAGGTGAGCTATCCGGTGAGTTTGACAATGTGCCATAAGCAGCGTGGCTATTCGATTGATTTCTCTGATCAGAGGTGAAAAACTGTACACAAAACAGCCCCACACAGTCAGGTACCAGTGCATCCACGATGCCAGTCAAATTTAAAATAAAAGATATATTTTTATTCCAGGGTGAGCTATGTTGCTAGCATGGCTAGCTCAAAGAAAGTAATCTAGATATATTATACCTAGGTGCAAGGGTTCAGGTTCAAAACTAAGGCACAGTCCTTCATTAATGGTTATGACTCCATCCACATGAAATATTGAATATTGCAGTTTTTTATACAAAGCAATTTAGGCGAAAACGGAACAAAATGATAAATAAAGTGCAATCTTGCTACTCTAGGGGGGTCAACGTTTGCAACCGACCTCAAAGTAACGGGGATCACCGGGTTGGATTCTATAACAAACAATGCATAAACAATTAAAACAGTAATGTGGCATAAACTGGGCTGAAAGTTTATTTAATGAATTTTGACATTTTTCTGGATTAATGAATTTAATGGACTTCAATCGGAGCTCGTATGAATTAGTTATCATATTAGTTTTACTGTTATTTCAGTAAACTAATTCTAAAAGATTTATTGCGTCACTGGACGGAAGCCGATGCTGACAGATGGCCACGGTCAGTGGTGACGAGGATGGCACACGGTGGCCAATAGGGGCGAGCGATCCACGGCGGGAGGGGGCACGGGAAGGCATGCGGAGTTTTGTCAGTGGCGGTGA
>RYFJ01003646.1:0-56017 GCA_003991445.1 Oryza meyeriana var. granulata | reverse complement strand
AATCCAATCGGTCAAGGAAAGCTGTTTTGGTATATCTTCAGATCTGATCTTCAATTGGGATCCTATCTCAAGTAAACCTTAGAGAAAAACTTTAGCTCCTTGCAGTGTCGACAACAATCATCTATCCTGTAGTAGAGCGATACTTATCTTGATGTTACTCCATGCGTGCCCAATAATCAACGCACATCCTTGTCTTATCCTTCTTCCACTAGGACACTTGAGCTCCCACGTGATTGCTAGGTCACCACAAACCTAGCCTCTCAATTTTCTATCTGCTGTCCTCGGCTAACTCAATTAGCCCCCATCTATAGGGTCTCTGGATATGGCTGCTGCCGTAGCAATCTATAAAATCAACTCTCGTATCAGGGGGCATTCCGGGTTAAACTTCTGGAAGGACATTCACAGACAGAATCCTGGGGCGGGAGACTGAGAGAAGGCGGAAGCGGGGGCAAGGAAATGCAAGAGGGTACTCATGATCACCGGCACTTCTTCCAAAGGACTTTTGCATGAGCTCAGGAGGGTCGTTCTAGTCTCCAAGGAGGCAAGACTTCATATCTTGCTCAAAAGCACATGAGGTATTGGCGCTTTGCACAGTCTATTCGGCCCTTATTGCTTAGCTAACCATCCATGCAAGAATCAAATCCAGCCTTGTATTCAGGACAATGGTGGCTGAAGAAACTAACTCCTTTAATTACCAAGTAACTCCAGGCAAGATTGGTCTGACCTAAACTCCGCCAGGGGAGTATGACCATAGGTATACTAATACCTCGAACATCCAACCAACTTATCCACAAAAGATTAGAAATAAAGAATGCGATGCTCCAGAATCAAAAAACAGAACAACTGCATACGGAGTACAAAAACTACCCAATTACCACACTTAAGCTCTCGGCGTCCCTCTGACTGATAGATTGACCAGCCACTCCAAAGGCGAGGGCACGGGAGCAGGATCCATAGTATGGTAGTCGGCTGTCCTCGACTGAAACACAGGGTTCTGAATGCTGCGTAGGGCGTCCAGGACGTACAGGTCGCGTCTGGACAGTGTCGGCGAAAGTACCCCACTCGTGCATTGTAGCACGTCCCGGGGGCACTCGAATTACTCTTCCGCTGAAGCGCTGAGTAGCGACTTGCCACCGGATTGCACCTGAGGGTCGGACTGAACAGAAAGTCGGCGAGAAACAACAACCAAACACCCGCTCTAAACGGATGGCAAACTGACGGGAAGACTGGACGATAGGCCTAGAACTCGCGACACCACTACGAGACGTGATCTGGAGGCCTGCGCTTGCACGAAAAAACGTCATCTCCTTTCCTCGCATCTTAACCACTAAAGGCTCGGTTAACCATGTGCTGGAAGTAGAAGTTCATGGCAAGAACTTCGACCTTCATTGCCCACATTCCTCCCTTTCATAAAACCTTCTATCGTTCTTCTTGTCCGGTTTCACATCCCTGGTGCAAGCGAAGCTTAAGCATGTTGAACCTGCTCAGGTACTCGCTGAGCTGGAATGTCCCCTGCTAGTTGTTGACTCTTCTCTCTTGATGTCTATTACTCTTCTACTGGCATTCTCTGAAGGCTCCGCAAACTCGGGGCCAGCATTGACCATCTTGATGGCAGCACAGTAGTTTCCCACCAGTCAGCTGCGGAACCACGAAGTTGATGCAGCAAACTGTCTTCGTGTTCACTGCACTAGGTTCACTTTCTATCCATAATCCCCAGACCAGTGCACCTCCATTGGCTCAGCGGTCGCCGAAGAACTCGGCTGGATGACCTCATGAAGCGCAAGCTTGACGGCTACTGACTTGCTGCTGTCAGCTTGATGAAAAGGCTGCATGCGCAGATCTGACAATGCCTGCAAATCTGGTCTGGATGGCACAAAGCTGCTGGGTCCTGAAGGTTAGCGATTGAGCAATCCCCAGGTTCGTTGCCAACGTCGAAGGTACCAAGCCGCTGCGACGGCCACTCTGACAGCCGATCTGGGTCTCTCCACTTCTGTCCTCCGCTGCATAAGAGGGTTGTTGCGGACTGGACCTTGGTCTTCAAAACCCAACGCGCCGGGTACGACCGGCACGCGCTGACGTCTCTGCCATCTGGTCCTAAAAAGGCCAACCAAAGAAGAGAGGGCTCATCAAGATACGGAAACCAAAACCTGATGAACAGATTGAGGAGCAACAAGATTAGCCAAGATGATTCAATCCAGTTTAGAACAAGGAATATACTCGGGAACCCAGCCTCAACGAAAGATGACAGATGGGTACTGGAACCTAAGAGCTTACGCAGGAACCAAGTAGGAAAAAGCCAAAGTTTAAAACATTTCCAAATTCTACCAAAAGCAGAGAGAACCCAGACAAGCCTAGTCTTTTCCAAAAGTATAGTTTTCAAAATAAATCCTCCAAAGACACTAACACGGGGGTGGTTCGTTCCTAGGGCCAACCTTTCTCTATACCACCGCTGTGCGCCTCCCGACTAGTGGAACCACCAGTGCATAAGGCACCCGAGCCCAGATCAGTAAGTCAGGGACGCACAACAATCATACAACACAGATACAATAATACATAAACAGATAACTAAATACGTACAAGGAGATCCATCCAGGACAGACCCGGATGGCAAAATAATCAACTGTAAACTAGCGAAACAGCAGAATCAGCGGAAGCTGACAAAACTTACTCCACAGCTCGTTGGAACTAGCCGAAACCTTCAGAGGTCTTCGTAGTCGGCCTGGTCTTTGAGGAACTCGGCAGCAGTCGCGACATCTTCGTCTTCACGCCAAAACCTACTATAATAATATGAACAATGATACTTTCGTACTCAGCAAGCCAGGAATGATCAGCCATTGTAGACAAGAAGAGCTAAGTTCATTGCAAAGACTGCCTATAAACTCTTTTCTTTGCAAAACACAGTGAGTTCCAAATTTAGTGCGACAGAGGGCTTCACGCCTCCATCCAAATCCCAAGTTGCTTTCAACAACTCGCCACTTAATGAAGCAAGCATAATCATACGTGTCTATCATCTTTACTTCGATTGTTGGTCTTATTCCCCGAGTAGCTCAACCACTCGTTGACCCTTGAGACTCGCTACAACCAATTAATCTCAGCGTGGCACTTGATGCCCGCTTACACTGCTACAACCAGCTAGCTAGGCGCGCCCTGGCTACAACCCGGGCTCATCATCGCTGCCCTGCTACAACCCGGAGCATGATCATGGCACTAAATGGCCCGCCAGGCTGGCTACAACCACTTAGCAATCGCCGCCCCTGCTACAACCCGCCGGCCTCAAACGATCTGCCTGGCACAACCGGAGCAGTTCATGGCACTAAATGCCGCCCTAGACTGGCGAAACCAGCTAAGCTAAGTCGCCGCCCTTGGCTACAACCCGGGCTCGAACGATGCTGCCCATGGCTAACCCGGACAATGTCATGCACTAAAATGCCCGCTTAGGCTGGGCTACAACAGCTAGCTAATCGCTTCCCTGGCTACAACCCGGGAGCCTGATCAATCTGCTGCCCTGGGCTACCACCCGGAGCATGATCAATCCGTCTCTGCACAACCCGAAGACATCTGTACAACTGCGCCGCTACAACCCGAGCAATGATTCTTCATCCTGGTTTTTACTTTTCCATTTAACAAAAACTGTTTTATGGTGCTTAACACCCCGGACCACCACAGATCCGTTTCTAGCACACCAGGCCTTCCGTTGCTTACTCGGGCAAAACTCAGGTCACGGTTCCCTCCATCAACACTTTCGCAATCACTGACAAACAAATCTTACCCATGGGAATCGATCCTAATATAATACATAGCCCAAAGCCACCAACAGGCACTGTCCTCTGTACATCAAGATTTCACAATCTGTTCCGTTATTTTACAAAACGCGCCGATGCACAAGGACGGGTTTTCCAAACTGCTTTAGTAAAAAAACCCATCATTTTCCCAAACGACAAACAAACTTGCAGGGCCTAGCCATCTTACTCGGCTGTATCCTCAGATCGGATGCTAGCGTGCCATTTGTGGGCTCTTCAAGGGAGAAATATAACAACATCCTACCAAATAAGTGCTACTACTGGCGGGTCCATCGGTTCGCGCTTGCATAACCGAGGCCAACAGATTTAAAAAGGTGTAAACTAAGCATGCAATATTTTCCAACAACATAGTTTTGCATATATGGGAAACAAGATGATCAAAAGAGGCTTGCCTTGTTCCAAGGAGGGGTCTTCTTCGCGAAGGTGGCTTCCAGGGGATCGTCCACCGGTTCAGGTTCTGAACAAGCAGAAAGAAACACTGATAGAAGCAGAGAAGTAAAACACCAAGAAAAAGGATCAAGAAGTAGTCGGCTGCAGAAAGGGGGCCAGTCGGCTAAACCAGGCTTGCGAACCAGGCGACAGAGCTCCAAAGCTTGAGAGGATGAAAACTTAGCCAGAGCTGGAGCGCCGTTTGCAAAACAAAGGAAGAAGGGGCACGGTTGGCCTATAATATATATAGCCGACGTGCAAGGTTGAGGCACGGTGGAGCTAGGCAATGGGTGGAGCAAGGAAGTCAAGATGAACTGACAGGGATATGACAGGAAGTGACTTTGGAGTCCAACTGGTCAGAGGAGTTGGCAAGGCACTGTAGCTGCGATGAGACATTAAGGTCAAGGCTAGGACAGGGTTGGAGAAATCTCACTGACCGGGCTTCGGACTGACCACTGTCCAAGCGATGCTGCGGTTAGGTGAAGATTGATCTTCACTACTTCGGTAGTCGGGCTCCAACGGGCGGGTGCAACTCGGGGGACAAAAGAAGCAACAGTCTCAACAAGGTAGTCGGCCACATCGCAGTGCTCACTCGGCAGCAAAGGGGTCCGAGTAAGACAAGGATAAGGGCAGGGTACAAGGACTGAGTAGCAACTCTACTCGGCACAAGAGAGAAGGTAGTCGGCTGGCCGGGGAGAGGGAAAACGGAGGCACAGCTGACAGGATAGGAAAGATTAGATCAGAAAACCAGTTACAACAGGGAAAAGGAAAGCGGGTCGTTAACACTCCCCGCGGAGCGCAGGTCCGGCAGTCGGCCCGGCCGGCGTCATTGTCGGCGGAGGCGTACCAACCCGAGTCGGCCCCAGCTCCGGTATGGTCGGCTCGGGCGCCTTCGCCGCAGGCGGCGTCTTCTCTAGCCGGCCCCTTGGTGGCGCCACCGCCGGCCTCGGCAACGTCGGGCTCAAACCCGCGGGTCTCAGCCTGGGACTTGACCGCGTGGGCGTTGCGGCAGCGGTGTCCTTTATTTTCAAGCTTCCGCTCACGGCGCGCGCCGTCATGGCCCCCTCACCCCTATATAAAATCGGTTTCTTCCCCGTTCTCTTAGAATCGGGTTGGGCAGCAGAGGGACTCCTCGGCCTCTTCTTCGACGCGACAGCCGACAATGGACGGGAAGTCTTCATCAAATTCTTCATGCCACTACAAGTGAGTCAACCAAATGTATCATGATATGCTGAACAACTACAGTTTCACGGGCATTCGTCACAGAGGAAGGTTAAAGGTTACCTTGGTCCGAGGCCGAATGAAGCTATAAGCCGCAATCCGGCGCTTGTCGTCCTCGGTCGTGACCACCCCTTCAGAGAAATAGCCGAACAGGGTCACGGTCACCTCCTTCTTGTCCGCCGATTCGCTGCTCACTCTGTTAGGATCATTTTTGCCTTTGAAGGCCCAGCCGAATGAGCTCCTAAGCTTTAGCGGCTGAACGAGCCTTGTCAGAAAGCGACGAGCCACCCAAGGACCTGTCAAGCCCGCTCTCTTGAGTTCATCTATCTTTGACAACAGCATATGTGCCTGGCCCAGTTCTTCAAAGGTCGGCTCCGCGGACCAGTTCGGCGACACCGTTGGCGGCAAGCCGGTAAACGGGCGCAAGGAAGGAGCCAGATCGGCGCAATAAAACCACTCCTTGTGCCAGCCCTTCAAAGAAGATTTCAAGGGCAAATCGAGATACGTTTTCTTCCCATCGCTCCTCAGTTGAAGACCAGCCCCTCCAATCACATTGATATTGCTCTTGGAAGGTTGGGGCTTGATATGGAACAGGTGTCGGAAGAGGATGAAATGGGGTTCAACGCCCAAGAAGCACTCGCAAAGAGTAACAAAATATAGAAATCTGAAGAATAGAGTTGGGTTCAGATGCACCAACTCCAGCCCATTAAAAGTCGAGAATACGGCGGAAGAAATCAGAAGACGGGAGACACAAGCCCGATCGAAAAAAGAGGCAAGACTACCGTTTCTCCGGGTCGGGGATTCGGGCTCGACTTCATCCCTAGCCGGCCGCCAGCGAATCACCTCTTGGCTGGGCAACTTCAGTTCACTATCCAGCCGCTTCAGCTTCACCGAGCCACAATCCGACACCGGCCAAGAACTTCCCGGCGCTCCCGCAAGATCCGAAGCCTTCGGCATGACTGGAGGCGATGAGATTTGGGGAAAAGCAAATCGGGGGCTTGGAGCAAACGGGGAGGATTGAAATCGCCCAAGTTCGGGTGGGGAATAGCAGCAGGTAACCCTAGCCAGGCGGGAGGCGAAAAGTTGGGCACTAAGGTGGAAGATGAAGAGATTGGCTGATTTGGGGAAGACGACGGAATCTTTTTCTCTCTCCCCATCTTTTTATAGAGCCGATGCCGACTAAATGGGCTTGGGCCTACACCGTCCGCACTGGGCCAACAAGATATGAGTTCCTACAGTAGCATGCTCCATGTGGGCCGCCCGCAGGCTGAGTTGAAATTATAGTGCTGGTGCTGCTAACAGGAGCCGATGAGGTAAATAGATATGCTTCGTGAGAGCCTTATTGCTAAACATATATGTTTGGATATCTGTTTTATTCACCAGGTCTCGAGGATACATCCTTATAAGGATCGTAAGCTGGTCTTCATTAAAATTGGAGATGTGGGTATCTTTCTCGAGTACACCTAACCACGCCATGGATTTATTTTCAGAGTGGTACTCGGCCTGCATGCGTGGCCATCAGTTGCCATGAGGAACATTTTACCCACTGACATGATGCGGAAGAGTCTAACTTTCGAGTAGTCACTACTCGGAGAGACTATAAATATCTTTTCCCGCTGACATGATGTGGAGGAGTCTAACTTTTGAAGTGGGACGCCACTCGGAAAAGACTATAAACCCCTTTTTCCAGCTGACATGACGCTGAAGAGTCCCATATACGAGTACCATCCTACTCGGCAAGACTATAAACATATATTCCGACTGACAGGAAGTCGAAGAGTCCTATATACGAGTAGTCTCCTACTCGGCAAGACTATAAAATTTGGCATACATAACCTTGTACGACAAGGTAAGGATATAGTCCTAGTCGGGCATGTTGTATTCCTAGAAGGAAATTGTGGAGGCCATGGGCCCCCGGGTACCTCATACCAGTACATGGGCCACTCGGATAGAGGATGGGCCGGACCATGTAATTAGAGATAAGATAGCACCCGGCAGGCTGTACCTTGTATAATAAGGAAGCATAGTCTTAGTCGGATAGGATTCTATCTCTAAGAAGGAAATCCCGTGGTCGTATCCGACTGGGATCCTTATCATGTACCCCTGTCCCCTAGTATTATAAAGGGGCAAAGCAGGCGCCCCTCAGGCAAGCACAGCAAGTGCAACCAGATCATGATCTACATACACCTCAGAGAATAACACCTCAACTGGACGTAGGGTATACCTCATCTTGAGGCCTGAACAGTATAATTCTTTTGTGTTCCTCTGCAGTCCATTGAATTCCCCCTCGCCGAGTAGCCCCATAGTTTATTGCCGGTGCAAAGCATCGACAGAAATCCCTTGGTCAGAGTCTAACTGGGATTCCTACTCTATAACCCTGTCCCCCGGTATATAAGGGGAGCAGGGTGCCCCCGAGGGCAGACCAGAATCATTTAGCACAAATCTCATCAAGAAACCTCAAAGGCAATACACCACAACTGGACATAGGGTATTACCACATCTCGAAGGCCTGAACCAGTATAAATTGTTTTGTGTTCCTTTGCAATCCATCATGTTTAGGTCTCACGAGTAGCCCCATATTATTATTGCCGATACAAAATATCGACAGTTGGCGCACCAGGTAGGGGCATCAGCGAGATCATCTACAAACAAGCCCTGATGGATCAAGCACCGAGTCGACGGCATCAACTTCTCCCACGGGAAACAATCACCTTCGGAAGCCTTGACTTCATCACCGACAAATCAGCAACTTCACCCGTCTGACTCGGACCCAATCCGATCGGCCATGGACCAGTCCGACTCCGCGCCGGTCGGCCCACGTAGTGCTGCGGAAACCCTCGTCGACTTGCTGCGGCAATCTTCAACATGCCCGGGTCTCGGGACAACTCTTTCTTTCGGTGTTCAACTCGGACTCGCCTTGAGCTAGCCAACCGAGATCAGGCTAAGAAAGGAGATCATCAATCTCCATTCGGACTCGCCCAGGAATGGCAATCCACAGATAACTACAATCAGTGTCTGACGCGGCAGACCCGATCCCATGGGGTTCAACTCGGATATGGCCCCGAGCCGCTCGAGATTGGATATAGGGAGGTCGGAGTTATCATCACCCCCATCAACAACTCTTATTCCGACTCTAAGTCGGTCAGTAGTTCGGCAAGCTTCTCTCTACCACGCGAAGTCTTCATGGAGTCCAAAGGCCTCTACTCCTACTCAGGAGCATGTCGACTACGCGAACAGCCAAGAAGAGGAGGCCCACTGATTCGAGAACAACAGGAGGAAGCAGCAAGATCCTACACGTCCTGCAATGACGATGCGTACAGCTAGGTGGACTGCTTAGCAACAAATCCTCCAAACCAGAATCAGCGACCATGTGTTAACGCCAAAATTTGTATCTCGTATAATCGGTTAAGGAGAAAATTACAGTTAACTGACAGAAGTTGATCCAGAAGGGACCGAATTTAGGAAGAAGCCGTGAAGACCACAGTATGGTAGTTAATTATCTTGATTATTAATTAGGCAAGGATTAATATTTTATCTTTAGAAAATCTGACCTCATGTCCGGTCAAGTCCTATTAATGTTTCCTTCTGTAATTAGGAAATCGATCTACGTGTACCGTGCCCAATAAGGACTCGTATCAACTCGGTATATAATACGTATGCCCGGTGCCTTGTAAGATATCTAATCAATCAGATCCAATACAATTTCGGCGCATCGCCACCCCATTCGACGGGTTCTTGGCTTCTCGAGCCGGGCTGCATCGTATGTTCGACCTCCTTACGAGAGGGTAAGTCTCGTCATCCCGGACACCGCATCGGCTAGACTTCCTCGGTTAAGTCTGATATCTAGTCGGTTCACGGTGGACGGCTTACCATGATATATCTATTTATCTATGGCTGCATCAGTTTAGTTTGACCTCATAGATCGATTAGGTATATCAATCACGCGTGCGCAGATCTATCGCGTACTGAGAGCGATTTATCATCAGTTTGTGCTGCATCGGTTGGGTCCGACCTACTAAACTGCTAGTGATAAATCGTTCCTGGTAGGTTGATATTTTCTGCGCAAGCGTCTTATCGGGATGCATAGCCGATAAGTTATCATATTTTACATCACGATCGCATTAGATCTATCGGCTCATCGAGGTCTTGTTATCATCATCAGTCTGTGCTGCAACGGTTGGGTCCGATCTACTAGACTGTTGATAATAACTTTACTCTTAATAAGCCGATGGGTTTTATGTGATGTTTTATCGGAGTGTTTTAGCCGGTAAGTTATCTTTGTATCCAGCCGATTTGTCATAAACATGTTTAGAAAACCGCTGCCAAGAGGGGGCGGCACGAAATTGCATATCTCGGTTGTTCCCTGTAGCGAGGACCCGGGCACGGGCAACAGGCGAGGATCCGGGCTCGGGCATGAGGACCCGGGCACGGGCACGAACAAGTGAGGATCCGGGCGCGGGCACGAGCAAGGGCTCGGGCAGGGGCGCGGGCAACACCTTTGGGGCAGCACTAGCTACCACTATTGCAATCGGCTGAAGTTGTCTCAATCTATTTATTTACGCATTATGCCTATTTATTTTATCAGTTTACAGCCGATTTTCAAGTATTCCTTTGGCAATCGGCTAGTTTGGTATTTGGTTATTATTATCAGTTATTGTTCATGCCATAATCGGCTCCCAGTCGGTGTATAAGTGCTACAGTTTATATCGGCCATCGGCCGATGAGACGAGTCCAGATTGGCTTCCAGCCGATTGGCTCACTGATCTAATATTTTCTCTCCTTGTCAATTGCAGGGTCAAATTGACTGGCACGCCTACGAACCTCAAGATTTTAGGACCTGCACTAGAGTGAAGCAAATCTCCCAGGCCTTCGCATGTCCTAAGGCGCCGAACGGCCCCCAGCAGTTTTCGGTGTCAACACGTTTTTTGGCACGCCTGGTGGGACACGAAGTTTCAATCCGAAGTTTCAGGATGGCTGGAAAAGAGATCAAAGAAGACAATATGATTCCAGTCAACATGGAAGATTTAACAGACGAGCAAAGACAGCAAGTCGAGCAGAATATGGCCAATTTTCAGAAGTTTTGCTTGGAATCCTTCAGCATGACAAGACAAGGGCCGATTCAGAAGACGCAGTTTCCAAAACCAGTTCTATTTGGTGAATCTAGCTGCACACCACCCGAAAGTCCACCAGTAAAACCCTTACAAGATATGGTAAACGAAGCAGTACATCATGCGCTTATTAATCAGTCAGGAATGTTGGTGAACACGCTTCATAACCTCATAAAGAAAACGGTGGATGGATCAATCGTTCAAGAGCCTACTCGGGGTCCTGTCTATCTCCCGCCAAAGACAGAGCCCAATCAGGTTACTTATGGGATAAACAGAGACATACCGGAAAACCTGTTTACACAGAACCAAGCTGGGGGGCAACATAATATTCCTGCTGGATACCATCGATCTGCTTATTATGGGGGATATCAACAAAATTATCCAGGAGGTGGGGCCAATCCAGGTAGTTACCAGAGAGAATATCCTAGACAGAATCAGCAACCAACTCCACCTATACAGTATCAATAGGACAACCCGAGGGAAGAGGATTTATCAACAAGGGTGGTAGAAATAGTAAGGGAACAGTTTGGGATCAAGCCAAAGGAGCAAACATTTATGTATCGGCATCCATATCCCGAGTGGTTTGACAGAGTCCCATTGCCACACCGATACAGGGTCCCGGATTTCTCTAAGTTCTCAGGGCAAGACAACACATGTACAGTAGAGCACATTAGCCGATTCCTGGCACAGTGCGGAGAGGCATCGGCTGAAGAGGCTCTGAGAGTTTGGTTTTTCCCCTTGTCGCTATCTGGATCGGCTTTTACATGGTTCTCCTCATTACCACCGAATTCAGTTCAGGGATGGGCCGATCTAGAAAAACAGTTTCACAAATATTTCTTTGCTGGAATTCATGAGTTGAGACTGACAGATCTAACATCTGTTAGACAGCGACCAGTCGAAACAGTACCGGAATATATTCAGCGATTTCGGGACGTTAGAAACCGATGTTACAGTCTGAATCTGGGCGACGGACATCTAGCTGACTTGGCTTTCCAGTGTCTCTTAGCGCCAATTAAGGAGAGGCTTTCATCACAGGAGTTCGAGTCCCTGGCGCACCTGGTACAGATGGTATCCGCTCATGAAAGCCGATTTCAAGAGGCGAAAAAAGATAAATATCAGAGAAGGGTTGCTCAGGTACAGGTTTATTCATCGGACTCTGACGATGAGGGATCCGATGCTGAAGTTGGATTGGCGGAGTGGGCTAGGAACAAAAAATCAGTATCATGCCCGTGGTCAAGGATATCGACAAGGAGGAGCGATATGACTTTGACGTCAATAAAGCCAATAAAATCTTCGACCTGCTATTACAAGAGAAACAGATACAACTTCCGCCAAATCACGTGATTCCATCAGCCGAAGAACTGAAGAAGAAAAGATATTGCAAGTGGCACAATACGATATCACATCACACTAACGAGTGCAAAGTTTTTCGGCAACAAATTCAATCGGCTGTTGAACAAGGGAGGATCAAATTCGAAGACAAAAAGCCGATGAAAATCGACGGACACCCGTTCCCTGTGAACATGGTTTATGCGGGATCGTTGTCAAGGACTCAAGTCGATGAAGGAAGGCATATGGATCATAGAAAATCAAGGATTACTTCATCAGGCATGATAGAAAAATATTCAAAATACGAAGAACATCGGATTGAGCCAGATAGGGAAAGATATAATCCCCATTGGGATTGTCCGTTCTTCCGATTCTGCTGGGATCAAGGGATGAGATTGCCATCGATTGAAGATTGCCCTGAGTGCGATAATCTGAAGTTTCAGCGGAATCAGCAGGAAAGTTTTTCGCAGGATCGGCCACCTAGGAGACGAGCGTCGGTACATAGCTGATTAGGGCCGGTCCACGAAGAATTCTTTGAAGAAAATGAAGAGGAAGTACATGAAAAACGAGTCCAAAATCCTCAGTGGTGTCCTAGCGGGATATTCACAAAGAATCAGAAGAGAATGGCACAACGGCTACGACACTGTATAAAAACTCTCTGTGTTCCTCTGCAATCCACCGAGTTTCCCTTCGCCGAGTAGCCCTATAGTTTTATTGCCGGTGCAAAGCATCGATACCATAAGGGTCGCCAGCCGAATCCTATGCTAATGTGAGGTTCGGGTACCTTATTCAAATAATAACTGACCTCCGGTGCTAGTCGGGGTTCGTGTGCTACTCGGTTGGATAGGGTACGCCCCATGAGGGTCGCCAGCCAAATTCTATGCTAATGCAAGGTTCGGGTACCTTGTTCGGCTTTACCAAAGTTAGAGAAGATCTACGTCGTCAAAGGGCATCTGGAATTCTCACGCACTGTGTCACACCTGGGGAGGGCAAGCAGATTCTGCAATATACCTACTCAGGCATCTGTGGTAACCTAGCTGCGTCCAGAAATAAGTTGGAAAGGCTTGCGGACAAGGACTTCTCTAGCTGATTGAGGTTACCGATGCTAGAGTACTCATCCTGACATGCGATGGATGCTACTTCTATAGGGCTGGGTAGGTCGGTTTAGGCTGGCTTATTCGGTAGTAGGTCACCAAGATATGAGTTTCTACAGTAGCACGCTCAATGTGGGCCACTCGCTGGCTGTGTTAAAATCACGGTGCTGGTGCTACCAACAAGAACCGATGAGGTAAACAAATATGCTTCATGAAGGCCTAATTGCTGGACACATGTGTTCGGGTATCTGTATTATCCACCAGGTATTGAGGATATATCCTTATAAGGGTCACAAGCTGGTCTTCATCAAAATTGGGGATGCAAGTATATCTCAAGTACACCTGACCACCTAATGGATTAAATTCATAGAGTGGCACTCGGCTTACATGCTTAGCCAACATTTGCCATGAGCAAATATTCTTCCAGCCGACATGACGCTGAAGAGTCTAACTTCCGAGTAGTGCACTACTCGGGAGAGACTATAAATATCTCTTCCAGCTGACATGAAGCTGAGGAGTTTAACTTCCGAGTGGGACGCTACTCGGGAAAGACTATAAACACCTTTTCCAGCTGACATGAAGCTGAAGAGTCTAATTTTTGAGTGACATACTACTCGGGAAAGACTATAAAATATTCCAGTTGACATGATATCGAAGAGTCTCATATACTAGTAGTATACTACTTGGGAAAGACTACAAGGTTAAAGATCTTTGACTTTATGTTTCATTGTTTTCACAATTAAGCACAAAGTCGGGGGCTACACCTAATAGGTGCGCCTATTCGGTGCACACTATTCATACTTCTACATGGAGCCCTTCATAGCCTCACTGCCAGCTGACATGAAGCAGGACTCGGGAGAAGAAGCACTCAGACAAAGAGTACTCGGGAGCAATGCACTCGGGTAATCTTCACTGTGGAGGATGAGCACTCGGCATCAGCTGTGACTCAACTATGAAGGTCTCAGGGGCTGCTGTGGAGGCTATGGGCCCCGGGTACCTCATGACAAGCATATGGGCCACTCAGACAGAGGATGGGCCTAGCCTTGTAATTAGAGATATGACAGAGCTCGACAGACTTTGCCTTGTATGATAAGGAATATACAGTCCTAGTCGGGTAAGATATATCTCTAAAGGGAGATCCCTTGGCCGTAATACGGTTGGAACCCCTACTTTGTAGCCCTATCCCCTGGTATATAAGGGGAGGCAGGGCGCCCCCTGAGGGCAAGACATGGCAAGAGGTGGGAGGTTCATTAGAATCACCATCACACAAATCCTCAAAGGAATAACACCATAACTGGACGTAGGGTATTACCTCACATCGAGGGCCTGAACCAGTACAAAATCTCCTCGTGTTCCTTTGCAATTCACCAATTTTTGATCCGATGAGTAGCCCCCATATTCATATTGCCGGTGTAAAATATCGACAGGCGACTACCAAGATCCCTGGGCTGAGCTCAACCACATCTTTGGAGGACCGACTGCATACAAGTCCAAGAGGAAGCAGAAGCTCACAGCACACGAAGTTAACTCAGTCTCTGCAGATGCCCCCAAGTACTTGCGTTGGTCAGAAACGCCAATCACGTTTGACCACGCGGACCACCCTGATCGGGTCACTCATCCAGGACGCTATCCACTTATCCTGGACCCGGTCATCAGAAGCATTAAATTGAAGAAGATTCTCATCGATGGAGGAAGCATTCTCAACATCCTGTTCGACAAAACGCTCGACGAGATGAAAATCCCTTGCTCCGAGCTATGGCCGAGTACAGCGCCCTTCCACGGGGTAATCCCCAGCCTCTCTTCCACCCCACACGGACAAATAACTCTGCCAGTTACTTTTGGCACATGGGATAATTTTCACATCGAGAATATCTGCTTTGAGGTTGCCGACTTCGAGACCACGTATCACACCATACTCGGATGGCTAGCACTAGCCAAATTCATGGCAGTGCCACATTATACATACATGATGCTTAAGATGCCCGGACCACCTGGAGTACTTTCCCTTCGAACGATGTCAAGAATGCCTTCACTTGCGACAGGAGAGCTGCGAGCTGCCTAATCCCAAGAAGCAGGCAGTCGGGCGCAACAACTTCAGACTAGCTGCTACAATAGCAAGCGACAACGATCAAGTTTCGGCAAAAAAAGCTTCCAAGTCGGGAATTTCAGCAAGACTCTGAAAAAAATTCCTCTGGACCCTTCCGACCCCTCCAAAACTGCGCTTGTTGGGACCGGACTCAACCCCAAAGTGGAAGACAAGCTCGTCACCTTCCTCCAGGAAAATAGGGACATATTTGCTTGGAAACCTTTCGACGTGCCTGGTGTACCATGGGGAGGTGATCAGCATTCCTCAACGTCAATCCGGACGCCAAACCAGTCAAACAACGACTATGGCGCTTCGCACAAGACCGCAAAGATGCTATTCGAGAGGAGATAACCAAGCTCCTTGTTGCCGGGTTCATCAAAGAGGCCTATCACTCGGATTGGTTGGTCAACCCAGTCTTGTCCGAAAGAAGGAACGGTAAATGGTGTATGTGCGTCGACTATACCGACTTAAATAGGTCGTGCCCCAAAGATCCATTTGGTCTACCCAGAATAGATCAGGTGGTTGATTCAATTGCGGGGTGCGAGCTACTCAGCTTTCTCGACTACTCGGGATATCACCAAATCAGCTTGAAGGAGGAGGACTACCTGAAGACTTCTTTCATCATGCTATTTGGAGCATACTGCTATGCCAATATGCCGTTTGGGTTGAAAAACGCTGGAGCAACGTATCAACGAGCAATTCAGCGATGTTTACGCAATCAACCTCCGGGCGCAACATGCGGCTGGCGTATGGTCGATGACGTGGTGATACAAGACAAAATCCAAGGAAGACACTCATCGCCAACTTGGGAGAAAACTTTCCAAAGCCTTCGGCAGATTCAAGATGAAGTTGAATCCGGATAATGTGTGCCTTTGGAGTACCAGTCCGGAAAGCTACTCGCTTCATCGTATCACATCAAGGCATCGAGCCAATCCAGAGAAAATCAATGCTATCATGAACATGACACCCCCAACTAGCCAGAAGGACGTCCAATAGCTGATAGGCTACATGGAGGCACTTAGCCGATTCATCTCTCGACTTAGTGAACGGGGCATGCCATTCTTCAAACTATTGAAAAAAGCGGACAATTTTCAATGGACACCTGTCACAGCCCGATTTTTTAGGAATTAAATAATTAATTAATAATTGATTTTTTAGAATTTATATTAAATTATAAAGCAAATTAATTAAGTAAAGTAAAAATAGGAAATAAAAATTTCTTTAATAAATCATGGGTGAAATTATTTTTAATAAATTATTTGTGTGCAACTACACTCTTTGAAATTTTCTTGGATTTTTTGGAGCTCCAGAATTAATTTTAATACCACAAAGATCAATTTCAGTAATTATTTGAATAAATTCCCAATTTTTTCTCTCGGGTCGTTCTCAATCAAATCCCTTTGTACCTTCCTTGGGTTGTTGTCCCCGAATCTTTGATTCTCTATAAAGTCCGATTCCAGCAAAATCCCCCAAAGCTTCGAATCCGATAGACTCGGATTTACTCAATTCCTTTTTATCGAATATCCATTATTTTCCCCTTTGATTTTATCGAATAAAATCCAAATGCTCAATATTCCAAATATTCGTTTCACCCCAAAATTCCTTTGAATCGATATTTTAATTATCTCTGGTAATCCGAAGTTTCCCCAAATCCCAGATTTTGCAAAATATCCCTGAGCCTTCAATTTCTAAATATCCCATATATATATGTATAGATTCTGATTATCAGAATATTCCAACCTCTGAATATTTCTACAAATCTTCGATTTGCAAATACTCCTCGAATTCTTAAATTCTAATTTTCCAAATTTTGGAATTTTGCCAGAAAACCCCTCTCCTTTCTTTTCATTTTTTTCCCATCCTTTCTCTTATTTTTCTTTTCTTTTTTTCTCTGGTTCTCTCTCTCTCTCCTGTTTATCTCCCTTTTCTGGACCTCTCTTCCTCACTCGCTGGCCGGCTCGAGCCTGCCTGCGCCGCAGCGGTCCAGCCCCGGCCTGCTCGCCCTCGGCCTGCCGGCCTGCCGCCGCGCCCACGCCGGCCTGCGTCCAACCTCGGCCCAGTCCGCCGCGCCGCTGCCAACCCGGCCTAGCCAGCCGAGTCCCGAGCCGTGCCGATGCCCCGCAACGACCGCCGCTGAATTCGCCGCACCGCCGCTCCCGTGCCGCCACCGGAGCCAAGCCCCATATATATAGCCGCCGCCTGCCCCCTGTGCCCTAAATCGCCACCACCCCGACGTGCCGCCCGGCCGCCTGCCTCTGCTGCCCCTGTGCTCCACCGCCGCCCCGGCGCCTCCTCCGCCAGACCAGCGCCGCCGCCCTGCTCGCCTTTGGCCGCTCCATGCCGTTCGCCGCCGCTCCTCCTCTGTCGTGTGCCGCGCTGCCAGCGCCGGTCTGCCGTCGCCTCTGCTTTGCCGCTGCCGCCGACACAGGGAGCACGAGCCGCCGTCGTCGCCGTCTTCGTCTCTGCCGCCCGCCGGCTGCATCGGACGCCGCCCCTCTCCCGTGCGCCTGCTGCGCCGCCGCCAGAGGTCGCCATCGTCATCGTCGTCTCCGCGTTCTGCCGCCGTGGTGAGGACCTCCCTACCCCGGCGTCTCGTCTTTCTCCCTCTCAGCTCGGCATCGTCGTCATCGACCTCTACGCCCGAGCCAGCGCCCCATCTTCCTTTCCTCCTTCGACGCCTCGGATCGGGAAGCCACCGGTCGTCGTCGTTGCCAGGTAGTCGTCGTCGTCGTCTACCGCCTATGCGTCGTTCTCTCCAGAAGCCGCCGCCCTCATCTGTTCTTCCCCTGCTCGTCGCCGCCGATCTCCGGTCCCCAAGCCGCCTCGGCCCCATGGTCAAAGCTGCGCCTTTCCTCTTTACCCACGGGTGCACTGTCGTCCGTCGTCGCCGACGTCGTCATCTGGCGCCTCCGTCCAGCTGCCGTCGCCGTTCTCTGTGCCGCGCCGTCGCCTCGCTTCCCGAGTGCGCCGCCGCTCCTGCTGTTGTCCCAGCGCCGCTGTGCTGCTCTTCTCCCCAATCACGGACGCCGCAGTGCCCAGTCGTCGCCGTCGCCGGTGAGCACGTTAGCACAGCCTCCATCTTCTCCGACCGGGCGCTGCACTGCTCCCCGCCCAGCATCGTCGCCGTCCCGTTGCCGTCGTCTCCCGACCTCCCCTGTCTCGCCGCGTGCCGGCAATGCACCATGGCAGGGACTGGTCTTCCTCCTGTGATTGACATGCGAGGCCCTCATGCAGCCTCCTCTTCTCCGTCAACGATGTGTGTACCCCAATAATCAGACGTCTAACCAATCTCAGCCATCCGACACATTTTGATAAAATCCTCGCCGATCAATGTCGCCGTTTCATCCTCTCCCTCCCCGGTGGTTGCTGACTTGGCGTCGCTAGCGTTCATCATTGCCATCTCATCCTGCCAACTCGTTGTTCACCACTTTCCCATCCTTCTCTGGTCCATGGACTTCCTTGTGATCCCGGTCATTGCTAGGGGGCCTCACTAAGTATACATAGCCAACATATTCTTTTTAATCCCACGATCCAGAGAATATTTCCGAGAATATTCTTTTCTAATTCTTTTCGGGTTTACTCTAAATTCAATATTCCAGAGGCCGTATCTTTTCCGTTTGAACTCCGATTTGACCCGTTCTTCTTCCTAAATTCATCTATAATTATAGTTTACTTGTTTATGTATTTTTATGTACTGTTTATTTGGAGTTTCTTATGTTCTTTTCATCGTTTTATGTGTAGTTATGTACATATCGCCGATTCGGAAGACTGCGGAGTCCGCGGAAGAGTTCGGAAGAGTATTTGAAGACTTTTGCGATTGCAAGGCAAGTCACACGACAATCTCCTTGAGCATGTTGATCCCATTTATGAAAGCTATTTTATTTTAAAGTTATTGCATGAAATGCTTTAGAATGACATTATTACGGGTAATTATTTAATAGCCAATATTCCTTGATATTTATGGCCATTTTGTTATTGCTATCTATACCTTGATACCTTGGGTGAATAATATTGACTAGCTGGATGTTTAATTATTTATCTGGCTAGATTATTTAGGATTTGCTTAGCCATGCCTAGAAACTATAGTGACATTTTTATGTGGGAAATTATTCATTCGATCTGATTAATTAATGGATACTGTGTCGGACCCGGGTTTGACCCCGAACCCTATGTGTGTACCGTTCTAGTCCCATGATCAATTGCTAGCACACAATTCAAACATTGGCATCAAAATCCATACATCACAGGTTCAGCTCACAACAGTCCAAACATAGGTCGTACAAGAGTCTAGATTTTAGCGATTACATAAAGGCCGACTGGCCAAATAGAACAACAAATTAACAAAGAGTTCAACAGCGGAAACAAGATAATAGAGGCACCAAAAACCAGCAAGTATGCCTCTGCCCGCCCACAGGCAACCAACCGGTAAGCCCTAGTAAGCACCATCGTCGTCGTCTCCAAAACCCACTGCATAGAAGTACCCGATTGTCGGGTCCTCCTCAACCATATCTAAAAAAAGAAGTCACACAAGCGTGTGTGAGTACAATAGGTACTCCGCAAGACTTATAGTGTTTGCAATGGTATTCCATAATATGCGAAGTTAAACAAGAAATGGTTCAGGTCCTGCAATTTGCATAAATCATAATATATATAGCGAAAATATTGCGGTTTTGCAACGAAATTTTTGTAACACAAGCTAGCACAGCAAACAAGTATATAAGCATCAACCCCCAAGTGTTTCCAACCATATGGGCTCCCTGCCCATGCCAGCCAACAGTGGCAACACACTGCCACAACCATCCCAGCGAACTCCCCGTTCACACCAAGATCTTTCCCCAAAACAGTTCCCAAAAATTAAAACTACTACGGTGGAGAATTTCCTAAGTCGTCCATAACCGAGGACACGGCTATTCGAATAGTTTTAACTCTCGAGAGTGTATACAACTGTACCCACATGACAAGGACAATATGAGTTACCACACAGGAGGCTCACACCATCAATGACAAAGCCTTTCTATCGTTGACCTAGCAATATCCCGCGCTTATGATCCATCCCTAGGGAGTTGGGAGGCCTCCCAAAATCCCCAAGGCTCATACGATGTGCTGGTCACCCTTGAACAATAATCAAGGTACCCTTGGACTATGGACAAAAACCATAACCCGCACTATCCCAATGTCAACAATAATGACCTACTACTACCACCGGCGGGTCTATTGCTAGGTATCAACAATATACTAAGCTAGGAACTCCCCATAAGAGCCACATGCGGTTTGCACTGTGCTTCTTGGTTCTAGCTACACCCTAGAATCGGTCCTTAGTGACCCGGGCGAGACAACCACCTAATCGGCACCACAACAAGGCACCGAACTCTACATCCACTCGCCCAAGTCCAAAAGCATGTTTTCAGTTTTTTTGTTTTCCACCAAGAGCACAGGGGAAAAAAAATACCCACTGTTCATTTCCATATTTTCGCAAATGCTTCTTTTCCCCAACATCCCAAAATCAAGTAACAAGTAGCATTGATTAAAAAGCAAACTAAGCATACCTATTGACATCTTCCCAACCACATGAACCCAAATTTTCAGTGGCAACATAAGTGACAAGGAATTCATGATACTCAAGTAACAAGGACAGGGCATATGCAACAAGAGGTTAACTACCCAAGAATCCCACACATTTTCAAGTAAAACATCGCATGCATAATAGTTTGCAATCAATATAGTTTGTAAGCTTGAAATATAGGAGCAATTGATCAAGGGGGTGCTTGCCTTGTTCCTGGACTTCTTGGAACTCCTCTGATCCTTCCACAACCGGGTCAACAACGTCATGTTCTACGAGAATACCAAACGAATGCAATGAAAACAACGGCAAAATATTGAACAGAACAGGAAGTATAAATATTTTTGCAGAATATGCAAGTGCACGATTTTAGATGAATTTAGGAAAAAGAATCGCTTGAATCCGAGTTCGTAAGAGGGAGAAACAGCTAAACGAAGTCTGCTCTGTCCTAAAAACGAAAACAAAAGAGGAACAACGTCTTTGCTCGTTAACGACAACCAGCAAAAACGGGAAAACGACAGCAGCTACTCTACTCGGGGTTTTATCCTGCTCTGACGCTAGAGGGGCCAACCCGGCTTGCATGGGGCTGAAGGGGTGGTTGCTACTCACTCAAACACAAGCGAACCTAAGGTGCTTGGTGAAGGCCAAGCTAATGCACGGCTCGTCTACCTCTGTCCTCTCATGCCTGAGTGCATGGCTAGCGCATGCAGGGCACGAGGAAGCTCTAGGGGTCCTGCATGCAAGATTGAAGGGCTCTACTACATGCGGCCATGCTCCGATTGAGCCTCATCCACACATATGGCCACGGTGGTGATGCTTGGGTGGATGGCAAAACAATGGCATGACAGGCCAAGCCAAGGACGTGGGGAGAACTAGTGGCCTCCCAGGAATAAAAAGGAAGTACATGCAGAAACAGAAGCTCACCGAAGAGTGTAGGCCGTGGGGTGCGACGTTGAGACGGTGGTCGGCTCGGCAACAGGGTCGCTCGTGATGGAGGCTGCAGACAAGTGCTATGATGAGCTCAAAGAGTGAAGGGAAGATGGTGATACGGCCAGGACAGCGCTAACTCACCCGGGCGCAGTTTAGCGGCCGCAAGATCACGGCGGCACCCGGTCGGCGTTGCAAAACACGATGGGGGCTCCAGTGGTGCCTGCTGCTTGCCGAGGGCGAAAACGGAGTTAGGTTGGGCCAGAACACGTGGTGACACAGCTGAGACAAGTTAAAACTCACCGGAGCTCTTAGACGGAAAGCGTGTGCTCGTCGGCGCCGTGGGCGGCACCTCACGTTCTCAGTGAACCAAGGGGCAATCCTTTGGGTCCTTGGCAGGTGAGAAAGAGGGCGAGCTGGGGAAGCAGGAGGACATAGGCTTGGTCAAAAAGGAAGGCAGGGAAGGAGAGGAGAGGGGAGGGGCGCTGGTTCTCCATCGGTCTCGCGATGATGTGTGCGCGGGTAAGCGTGCAGCAGGCGGATGTGACAGGGCAGGGCGCCGCTGAGGCTGTCGGGGGCATCTCGCGAGGTCCCAAGGTGGCTTTGCCACTCCCTCTCACGTGGTCTGGGGCGCGCAGAGGAAGCCACCTGGTCAAGCCGCACGGACGGGGAGAGATCCTTGCGTGATCTCGTTTGGACGATGGAGGACAGGAGCACAAAAGATAGTACCACGCATCAAAGATTCACACTTGAGGACTATCTCCAACAACCATGCGATCCAAACACGAGACCCATTGGATGAATACGCGGGCGAGGGCGTAGGCTCGCAAGAAAGGGCGCGGGCACAGGCGCGAGAGGGCGTGGGCGCAGGCTTGGGAGCGAGAGGGCGTGGGCACGGGCTCGCGAGAGAGGGAGCGGGCACGGGCGCGAACTCGAGAGAGAGCCCGGGCGCGAGAAAGGGCGCGGACTCGAGAGAGAGCCCGAGCGCGGGCGCGAGCTCGGGAGAGGGTGCGGGCGCGAGAGCGAGGGCGCGGGCGTATTTGCTCGTCCTCTATCCTTTCTCCTTGGGGCCCGACTACAACCAAAGCCGCCGTCGCTAAGAAGCTCGCCGGCTCTGCTCTTTGCTTTGCTGGACCATCCACTCCCAGTCCGGACGGTCCGTTCCATCGTCACTGTATGCGCCTGCTCAGATTTGCCCCTAAGGCGCTAGTTTATATAGATCACACGATCTTTAACCCATTGGCTGGGATTTTTCATGCACGAAAGATGACATGCAGTGCATGCAGATGAAAAACGGTTTTATGCACCAATGAACAAAAGTGGGCTGTTACATACTGGCTATATTTTCACGACAGTGAGTTGTTAGCGGTGCTCATGATAGTTAAGGACCTGAACTGCGTTGGAGCGTTGTTTAGAGATGGATTTAATGTTGATATTAATTAAACTATACCGTTTTCAATGATTTTAAATGCAAATGTTTTAAATGCTGCTTTATGCAAATGAGCCATATTATGCCTTTCCTTTGGTATCCTGTTGCATTACATTGCATTCCCTAGTGTGGCTTGTTGAGTACGGTGGGTGGTACTCAGTCTTGCATTATTACAATCTTTAGAGTGAAGCCTGAGCGAGGAGAAGAAGTTGGTGTTTGGCTTATACCCCAGTTGAGCTGCCTGTGGCTTGGTGCTGAAGCTACGCTAGTTGCTATTCCACTGCTGTTTTCTCCTGTGTGATTCCTGGACGAAGTGCCTCTGTTGTAAGTATTTATCGTTATTTCGTATTTGGTTATGTTTATCAAATTGTCGATTTGTGTACCTCGGCACAAATTAGCTTTGGAAATTCTGGTGAATTTCTGGGCGTGACAACACCTGAAGCCTAGCAAGCCTTCGAAGACTTCAAAAAGTTTCTCACATCACCACTAGTGTTGGTGTCATCCATGCCCTAGGAACCACTAATGTTATACCTGGCGGCAACCACTCAGGTAGTCAGCATGGTGCTAGTTGCCAAGCGAGCAGAGCCAAGGCATATATAGAAAATACAAAGGCCTATTACTTCGTCAGCAAGGTCCTAGCCGACTCCAAGATGAGATATCCTCAAGCCTAGAAGCTACTGTACGGCCTAGTCATCACTGTCCGGAAGTTGGTGCACTATTTTCATTCACATCAAGTAACTGTTGTCACATCGTATCCACTCGGGGTCGTCCTACACAACCGCGAGGCCACTGGCAGAATCGCTGAATGGGTGCTCGAGTTGATGGCGTTCGACATCATCTTTTAGCCTTGGATAGCAATCAAGTCTCAAGTTGTAGCCAACTTCGTGGGCGAGTGGACAGAAGTCCAGACGGCTACAAACACGGACAAGCTAGAGTATTGGACGATATACTTCGATGGATCTCTACGCATCGTGCTGACGTCACCCACTAGCGAAAACTGAAGTACGTTCTCCAGATTCACTTCCCAGTTTCCCACAATGTTTCCGAGTACGAGGCACTCATCCACGGGCTTCATATTGCCATATCACTCGGCATCCGCCGACTAGTCATACGCGGGGATTCTCAACTCGTGGTTAACCAAGTCATGAAAGACTGACATGTCTCGATGATAATATGGCGGCGTATTATCAGGAGGTACGAAAGCTAGGAAACAAGTTCGACGGGCTAGAGATAACTCATGTATTACGACAATACAATGAAGTAGCAGATTAATTGGCAAACATGGGATCCAAACGAGAAGTGTTCCCGACTGGGATTTTTGTCGAGCAACTATTAGAACCATCAGTCAAGAAGAAACAAGTGCTTGAACAGTCAGGAGCTGAACCTACCTCGGCAACAAATAAAGTGCTAATCATCTCTCAAGACAGGTGGACTCTAATTTTCAAATTCCTCTTAGACGACGAACTCCCAGAAGAACGCACTAAATCCGAGTGGATTAAACGTCGAAGCAAATGCTTTCTTGTAGTCAGGGAAGACATTTACTGTCAAAGCGCATCCGGAGTCTTCATGCGCTATGTCACACCTGAGGAGGGCAAGCAGATTCTGCAATCGATCCACTCGGGTATCTATGGCAACCATGCTACATCTAGGACGTTAGTCGGAACGGCATATAGGCAGAGTTTCTATTGGCCGACTAAGGTAACAGATGCTAAAGACATAGTTTGCAAATGCGAGGGATGACAATTCTTTGCAAGATAAACATATCTTCTAGCTCAAGAACTTCAAACAATTCCAATCTCTTAGCCCTTTGCTGTTTTGGGGCTTGACATGGTCAGGCCATTTAAGAAAACGTTGGGAGGGTTCACACACTTGTTCGTCGTAGTGGATCGAGGCAAAACCCGTTGCTCCATAATAGCAACATGAGAAAAGGACTTCATCATGAGCATTTTATACTGATTTGGAGTTCCCAACCGCATGGTAACAGACAACTGCACTCAGTTCACTAGCGGCGTTTTTCAAGATTTCTATGACGACTTTGGCATCAAGATCTATTATGCTTCTGTGGCACACCCGCGAAGTAATGGGCAGGTCAAGCGTGCCAATGGCATGGTCTTACAAGGTATCAAGGCTAGGGTATTCGACGACTACAACCATATGCAGGGCGGTGGGTACAAGAACTCTCATATGTTCTCTGGTCTCTAAGAACCACGGTTAGTCGGGCAACAGGGCAATCCCCTTTCTTCCTAGTTTATGGTACTAAGGCTATGTTACCAACCGAGTTGGACTTCGGCCCACTCAAAAGATAAATCAAATGAAGACCGACTGGTCGAACTCGATCAGTTGGAGGAAGCAAGAGACATCAGAACTATTTAGTCGGCAAGGTATCTTCAAGGCCTACGTCATCACAGTCGGAATGTTCATGGCCACACATTTTTTGTGGGAGATCTCGTCTTGAGAAAAATACAAACCACCAAAGACAGGCATAAACTATACCCTTTATGGGAAGGGCCATTCATTATCACTGAGGTAACACATCCGAGCACCTACCGACTGAAGACAGAAGACGGTGCCCTATTCAACAACTCATGGAATATAGAACAGCTACGTCCTTTCTATGCTTGAGTCTTGTATTATATTTTTATGCATGAATAAAGTTCTTTACTCTGACTCACTACATCACTTGTCCCAACCGAGTAGTGAGTTAGGGGCTGCATATGTATTATATGCCTTGTTAATAAAATCCGAGCTTGTTTTTATCTAAGTCACGAAGTTCTACAACGACTATACTAAGTTGGCCCGAGTATAGCTCTGCGAGGTGAACATTTTTTTCCTAAGTTTATCTCAATCTACTCAGTGTAGACTACATAGTCAGGTAAAGCTAATGACGACTCAGAATAAGCAAGTACTCGGCAACATTTTATAGACATTCACAAAAGTCTTTACAAAAGTCATATATGTTTTTACATGTCCAGGTCCCTGGCTATTGCCTTCGTGGTTGGCCTTACCTGGCTAATTAGCTCCAATGCCTCTTTAGGAGTTGTCCCCTCAGCAAAACCCTTAGCAATGGCCTCGACGTCTACCCTAGGGTAGATTGATTGGGTCATTGCGAGAGCTTGGGCGACGCCAATAGCTACACGCTCGTCCGAGTACTTCTTCAAGATACTCAGGGCTTCACTGAGCATTTGTGCACTTGGGTGATGGTGCTGGAGCTAGTCCCAGGATAATGTGGCTACATAATGTCCGAGAGCCCCTTCACGGATGCAACAAGGACTTCCCATGACTCCTTGATCATCTAAATTTCTTTCACAAAGGCGCTAAATTGAATCTGGGCGTTGGCTTTCGAAGCTGTTCAGATGCATCAACAAGAATATTTGTTAACCGAGACAAGCAGTCGGAGCAACAAGCAGTCAGGCCAAGATCATTGTCAAGCAGAGACTTACTAGCATAGTCAGCCTCCACCTTGGCTTTGGCCTTCTCCACTTCCTTTAGCTTTTTGTCTTGCTTTTCCCTCTCCTTTGTCTGGCCTTTCAGCTCAGCTTCGAGGGCTGCAATGCAAAACAATCAAGAATTCAAGATTGCAGTCAAAACTCAACAAGGCAGTTGGGAATTAATAATGCTGGGGAATTTACTCGGGATTCACTCGAGAGGACAACAAGAAGACTTACTTCTGATCTTTTCAGCCTGGGCCTAGTTTTCATCCCTGAGCTTGTCTACCGACCCCTCAGCCATGTCTCCCTCTTTTGGCTGGTTCGATCCAGGTCGTCCTTGGCTACCTGGAGCTGGTGCAGTTGTTGTATCTAGGGGGCGAGCTTGGTTAGGACTTTGTTTATCTTTTTTGAGTGATCAACGATCTTCTGCTCAGTACAAACCAGGGGAAATTAGAGTCAGAAGGCAGAATACCAGATCAATAGGAATTGTTAAGCACTCAACATGGCAAGATTCGCTGTGTACCTAGACTCCCTTGGACGCAGCAATTGCAGCATACATAAGATTTCTTTGCTCTCTCAGTGCTACTTGCTCATCATGCTCGTAGCTCTCTGCAACTCCCTCAGGGGTGACCCAAAAAAATGTCCTTGGGAAATTATGCGGAGGTGCTTCGAGCCTGGGGAGATTTCTTTCATCAGAAGATGACGATACTACTGGCGATGGGGTCTTGGCCCTAAGCTCGACAGCTTCAGGGACTTCAGGGATCTGCTCAGGGGCTAGGGCAGCAGGTTCAGCATCTGCTCCCTAGTTAGCCAGAGTTGGTAACTCTGCTATCAGGACTGCTTCAGCTTTAGCAGCTGGGGCAGCCTCTGGCTCGGCAGGTGACTTTACTGGTTCTGGCTCGGTTGAGATGGGCTTGGTGGCAGGAGTTGGTGGCATAGTCCCCTTGGGATCTATGTCAACTCGCTTCCTGCACAATATGTCAAACATCAAGACTCTACCATATCATTCAAGATTCTTAGAAGATTGAAGATTTATTACCTCTTAGAAGTCTTGAACTTCCATAGGGGAGCTCCAGAAGATGTCGGCGAGGGGCTTGATAGCCTGCTTAGGGACGGAGAGCTGCTGGCTGTCGGGCCAATCCGCGCGGCGGTCGGTGGTGGTGATTTTGTCCCAGTCGATTCTATTTCTGACACAGTAGACTAGGGGGAGAGGCACTTAGTGGCGCTGCCCTTGGGCTCTACGGCGCAGGTCTCAGGTTTAACAGCCTGGGAGCTAAACTGACAGGGTCCTTGATATTCAGGCTCCCTAGCACTGCACTTGGCGTACTTTTCTTCTTCTTGCCCGGGTCTTCAATTGGCTTCTTCCCAGCACTCGTGGGGCTGGGTTGGGCAGCAGAAGGGCTGGCCGGCCGCTTTGATTTTGTGACCGGCTGATCCTGGGAGTCATTATCGAACTCCTCATAGTCCTGCAAGTATTTTAATGACATACATCATGTATTACAGAACAAGCCAGGATGGATATCCACAAATATTCATCATAGAAGGATAACAATCCAATGTCAATCTTTGAAGATTACCTATGGCAGGGGCCTGCCCTGGCAGTAGGGCTTGGGGGCGCGCTCCTCGTCCTCGGTCTCCACCACCCTATTGATGAAGAAGCCGAGCAAGGCATCAGTAACCTTATTCTTGTCGGCTACGTCAGGGTATTCACAGTTGGGGTCATCTTTGCCTTGGTAGTCCTAGCCAAAATGGCTTCTGGCCTTTAGTGGTCTGGTGCGGTGATTCAAGAAGCACCTTGCCACCCAATGATTTGGACGTGGGTGTCCCGATCTTTCGATGAGAGGATAAGTCGATTGAATGGAGCGACGTTGGTGATCCGACTACAACCATCCAGGGATGTTGCGTCTTAGCAATTGTTACACCAACTCCAGAGGCTGTTCGCAATCTCGACGGATGCACAATCAGCCCAACCATGAGGGTAATTATTCCTGTAAGCAATCGAGAACTAGCAAGAACAAGATAAACAAGCAACTTAATTTGTGAATAAAAGATGAAGGTTTAACTCAGAGAACAAATGATGACGATGGGGTTCCGAAGATGAGCAAACCAGCGATCTAACTAATCACGGGATTACACGGTAAAGTAGCGACGCTAACTTTAATCTAACAAAACCCAATCTATTTGTGGCAGCTCTAAAGGTATTAATAGGATGGGAGAATGACCACAGGGGTGTTGGGGTCATTCTACAACCCTAGGACGCGTCCCTAATGGACCCAACTTGATACATGGGCCTTTGGCCCAAAAACGGTGATGCAACACCTTAAATAGGAAACCTTTTATCACTAAAATGATGATTACGGACAATTCCGAACAGATATGAGTATGAATATGGATCCGTTGGAAAGTAGACTTGATAAGCTTTCCGTGAAGTACTAGAACTCCCAAATCGGAGTTCGTATGAAGTCGTGGCAGCCGTCACAAGTTGGCACTGTCGTATAGTCTGATGCTAGCCTGCGCGAATCCTTTTCCTTGTTGATCTCCTTCCTTTCCTTGTTGACCTTCTCCATGTGTAGGTGTGGATGTATCGATGGTGTTGATGTCCTCATCACCCAGGGACCTATCAGCCCTGTGCTCTTCAAGAGATCGATCTTCTCTATCAGCTGGTATATCTGCCCCATTTCTTCATAATTTGGCACTGATGACCAGCTGGGTAAAACCGTTGGTGGAGAATCGGTGAAAGGGGGCAGAGAAGGTTTGAAATTAGAGCAGTAAAACCATTCTCTATGCCAACCCTTCAGGGAAGTCTTTAGGGGGATGTTGAGATATGCTTTCTTCATCTCGTTCCTGAGTTGAAGACCAACCCCCTAATGGTTTGGATCTTGTTCTTGGATGGCTGGGGCTTGATGTGGAATAGGTACAGGAAGAGATTAAAGTAGGGCTTGACCCCCAGAAAAGCTTCGCACAAGGTGGTGAAAATCAAAATATGGAGAGTATAGTTGGGATTCAAATTCACCAACTCTATTTGGTAGAAAGACAAAAGATGGCGAAGGAAATCCGAGGAGGGGAGGGCAAGACCGCGGTCGAAGAACGAAGTAAAGACGACGGTCTCACAAGATTTGGGCGCTGGCATAGACTCCCCCTCTGTGGTGCGCTAATGGATGACATCTTGTTGCTGCAAAATCATCCACTTCTCCAGCAGCTTTAGCTTCATCGAGCTGCAGTCTGACATCGGCCAGACTTTGGCAGTCATATCAGGGATCTCAAATGGAGCCCTCAGCATTGTCGGAGGCGAGAAATTTGGGGGAAAGGCTTGTTGTGGAGGCCATGGGCCCCGGGTACCTCATGAGAAGCATTTGGGCCAGTCGGACAAAGGATGGGCCTAACCTTGTAATTAGGAATACAATAGGACTCGGCATACATAACCTTGCACGACAAGGAAATGATATAGTCGTAGTCGGGCACATTGTATTCCTAGAAGGAAATCACTTGGTCAAAGTCCGACTGGAATTCCTACTCTGTAACCCTATCCCCCGATATATAAGGGGAGGCAGGGCGCCCCCTAAGGGTAGAAGAAGCGCAATCTCATTAGAGGAACCTCAAAGGCATTACACCACAACTGGACGTAGGGTATTACCTCATCTCGAGGGCCTGAACTAGTATAAATTGTTTCGTGTTTCTTTGCAATCCATCAAGTTTAGGTCTCATGAGTAGCCCCATATTATTATTGCTGATACAAAACATCGATAGTTGGCGCGCCAGGTAGGGGCATCGGCGAGATTATCTTCAATAAGCTTGATGGATTCAATCACCAGAGTTGACGGCATCAATTTCTTCCTCGGGAAAACAATCACCTTCGGGAGCCTCAACTTCGTCGCCGACAAATTTGGCAACCTTAGCTTTCCGACTCGGACCTGATCTGATCGGCTAGGGACCAAGCCAACTCCGCGCCAATCGGCCCACGTGACGTTGCAGCGATTCTCGTCGACATGCTGTGGCAATCTTCAACATCCTCGGGTCTTGGGACAACTCTTTATTTTGGTGTTCGACTCAGACTTGGCCTCGAGCCAACCGAGATCGGGCTAAGAAAGGAGGAGATCGTCAATCTCCCATTCAGACTCGGTGACGCTGCGGATAACTTCAATCAGCATCTGACGTGGCAAACCTGATCCCTTGGAATTCAACTTGGATACGGCCCAAAGCCGCTCAAGATTGGATCTAGGGAGGTCGGAGTTGTAATCACCCCCATCAACTACTCTGATTCTGATTCCAAGTCGGACAGCAGTTCGGCAAGCTTCTCTCCACCACACGAAGTCTTCATGGCATCCAAGGGCTCTACTCCCACTCAGGAGGCACGCCGACTACGTGAGCAACAAGAGGAGGAGGCCCACCGATTGCGAGAACAATAGGAGGAAGAAGCAAGACGCTTGCACGTCGAGCATGACCCCTGCAACGACGATCTGCGCAGGGCTGGGCGGACTACTCAACAACAAATCCTCCAACCCGAGTCAGCAACCACGACGTCTTCGTAACGCCTCAGCAAAATGTCGTAGCCGCTGCAACTCTACTGGACACTCCCTAGTTTGGGCTTGATCACCAGGCCACCCCGATGATAGTAAGGATTAAAGCCATGATCACTGCTGCCGCATGTCAGCAGTGTCAATAGTCAGGTGACACTCTCATACCAACCAACAGGTCACAGTCGGAGTCGAAGTCCTCATGCAAATGAAGGAATATCGGCCTTCACCTAGGAGCTTCAATAGGTCAACTGGCTGTTAGGTTTCAAGCTGACTGGAATTGAAAAATACGACGGGAAGACCAACCCTGAGTGCTGACTCATAGTTTACACTTTGGTGATCTGAGCAGCTCGAGGAGATCACAAGGTCATGGCTAACTACCTCCCAGTTGCTCTAGCTGACTCGGCGAGGACATGGCTAACTAGACTTCCTAAGAGGTCAATTGGCTCCTGGGGAGAACTCCGAGAATGCTTCATCGCCAATTTCCAAGGAACGTATGAGAGGCCATCTTCTGAGTACGAACTATATCAGTGCCATCAAAGGAAGAACGAGTCTCTTTGTGATTTCATCAAAAGGTTTTCTAAGAAGAGGAATTCGATCCCAAAGATCAAGGACGAAGTCGTCATCGCCGCCTTTTGAAAAGGAGTCAATGACACCCCGTTCATCGCTAAGTTCACTCAGAAGCCTCCAAGTTCTGTCAAGACTCTATTTGACATGGTGAACAAATACGCTGACTCGGCGACGCTGTTGCTAAGGCCCGCGATGACAAAAAGGCACCCCAACAGAAGGAGCGGATGGACACCAATGACGCGGCCCAGACTAAGGCTGGGAACCACAAACGCAAATCGGATGACTTTATTGTGGCAGTTGGTCACAACTGTCTTCGACCTCCTAGAACTGAAGATTATTAGAATGACAAGTGATATGTTCGGGGGCTCACAAGCTCAAATGCAAGAATGGCATACCCACTCCCAACTTGTGCAATACCGAACAGCTAAGTTGCTTTCTGATAAATATTTTTTCCTTTATATAATATTCCTCAGTCGGCCTCGTCAAAGTTACAGCAGCTTACACCTAATAGGTGTACATTTTGTGCATTTTCTGTTTTTGCTCTTAATGATTTCAAAAGTACTTGAGTAGCATAAATTCTGATCCATGAAGCTTTGTTCCATGAAAGACGAACTCAAGTCATCCAAAACGCGTGTCTAGGAAAGAGCCTTGAGCCGACTCCCGACGCTAGGGGGCTATGACTAGTCGGGCGGAGTGTTTAAACGTAAGGGGTCAACTACTCGGGGAAATTAATATCAATAAGAGGAGGAACACATATTTACATCTATTGTAAAATAGATCAATTTTCTTCGAGTGATTATTTTCTTCATTAGATGCTACTCATCCGATATGTTTATAATGCAGGGCCAGTTGTGGATACGCGTAACAGGAGCTTAGGGCTATGAGCCTATCTCCTATGCTCAGGGGCTGGACCAGTTTGCCATGATACACTTGGAGTGCGACGCTTCAAGAATTACTTGGAATGCTCCACGAGGGCTATTGTTCGAGTACTCATGCCAGTCGGGAGTCGAATGTCACCTTTACTTTGATATGCTCCATGTGGGCCAATAACTAACCTTCGGCACCAGTCGGGGCTCGGGTACCACTTGGCTGGGTACGGTACACCCCATGAGGGTCGCCAGCCGAATCCTATGCTAATGCGAGGTTCGGGTACCTTATTCGGCTAATAACCGACCTCCGGCACCAGTCGGAGCTCAGGTACCACTCTGCTAGGTAGGGTACGCCCCATGAGGGTCGCCAGCCGAATCCTATTCTTATGCAAGGTTCGGGTACCTTATTTGGCCATAACTATGTTGGGTAGGGTATGCCCCATGAGGGTCGCCAGCCGAATTCTATGCTAATGCGAGGTTCGGTGTCACGCCCAAAATTTCCATCCAAAATTCTAGAGTTTATTGTGTGTAAATCCTCGTCCAGGAATCAACCGAGGCACACATGACAAAATTGATAAACAAAGTAATTGTTTACATAGTGTAAGCATTTATTACAGAGGCAAATGGTATCTCTTAAAACAATAAAGTTCTAACAGCGGATAATAAGTAAGCGGCATGACGACTCCCAATCCACGCACTTGACCGGGCTCCCACTCAGTCCTCCAAATAGTCCTCTTCACTGTAGTCCTCCTCTGAATGATGATTGTTGATTGCAAGGTGAGTACATAAAATACTCCGCAAGCCACACAGAAATATGCAAATGCACGGGATAACAAGGATGGCATAATATGGCTCAAGTTTGCGTAAAAGCAAGTGATAAAGCATTTGAGAGAGAAATAAAACATTAGTTGAATAGCAATATTGATCAACACTATACCGCTCACCAAAACGGTATAGGCCCAACCACTCCCGCATGGAGCTACACAAGTTCCACTGTTCAACCATCAAATTTTAGATAATATGGGACTAATCACAGAAAACATTGCTAGGCCACCCTTAACCGTGGGCACGGCTATTCGAACAGTTTTACTCTGGCCAGAGGTGTACCAATTTACCCACAAGACACAACTCCACAGCACATCACTGTGCCCCTTGATACCACCACGGTATCTCGGAAAGGAATTGTGATATGACCCTCCATGTAATCCGCACAACAAGGGAGCCACCCGCAGAACCACCAGTCTCCGGTAGGATTGATCAGATACCTAGTCAGGGAGACGGCCCAACGCCCAAGACATGGACTTATTGACACAGCCATGGTGGTCTTATTGACACAGCCACAACACACCATGGTGGACCCCGGTTGAACGTACTACACTTTGGTTCCCACCATTACCCATACTAGCTTGTGGTTAGCACGAGTGTTGCTTCGCAACGAGTAGTCCATGAACCGGTCCTTAACTGTCACGAGCACCGCTAGCAACATTTCCAACCATGGTGCTTGCGACCCACCTTTTATTCAAGTTTTAGTGAACCATTAACATGTCCTCGTACGACCAACGTCGTAAAAGGGATCATCATTCCATGTGACTGGATATATTAGTATAGAAATTACTGTGACAACCCATAAGTTATTCTATCATTTGCTAGGCATGGCTAAGCAGGGTCCTGGAGTTATTCTAGCTAACTAGTAAATAAAGGTAGCTAGTCAAAGTTATCCCATAGGTACAATGTCAAGTAATCAAATCAACGGGGCCATAAACAAAGGTTAGGGTTTCCCTGTCCCGATGACATTCCAAAATAAATGCAGCATTGAAGGAAAACATAGCTTTAAACATAGGAACAACACGTTCAATGAGAAAGAGGAATCTGTGTGACTTGCCTTGCAGCTCCACACAGCCTTCGACACCTGCCTGGAAAAACTGTGTCTCTTCCTAAACACCGGTAGCTATAGCAATAAACAAAACGAGCAAAAACAGTATATCAACACACTTGAACAGTACAATATTATATTTTTAATGGATAGTTCATGATTTTTAAAGAAATTAGAGACTTGAACAACCTCAATCCGAGTTCATATGCATTAGTTATGATTTTTAGAAGTTTTAATCCTTTTATAGCCTATTTAAAAGAATTTACCCGATTTATTGCGCCATAATTGAATTAATTTTATTCAGGAAAAGGGGTTTATGATGTCACAGGAGGAGGAGACTCTCAGCTGACCAGTGGGGCCCACTGTCAGCAAGAGGGAGGTGTCGGGTCCATGGTGGACCAAGTCCACCGTGGTCCATGAGGGGGATCCGATGGCTAGGGTTCTAGGGTTTAGATCGGACGGCCAAGATCTAACCACGTATCAAGGTGTTCTCATTGTGATCGGACGGGTGGGATCTAACCGAGGAGATCCGATGGCTGACATTGATCCTAATCGGATCAGCTAATGGTGCTGAGGTGGCGCCGAGCTGGCGCCTACACGATGACCACGTCGGCGGCCACGTCGGCTACAACGACGGCGGCGACGACACTAAACCTGATGGTCGACGGCGATCAGCGGCGCGACGGTGCACTGGGTGAGCGGGTGCTAGAGGAGGTCGAAGCAATCCTTACCAAGGGCGAAACCGCGAAGAGCGGCGATGGAGACGGCTAGCGGCGAGCTTGAGGCGGCAGAGGGCTTTGGGTCTTCGTCGGCGACGGTGTTCCGGCGGCTCTCGAGGTCTAAGAGACGGCGGCCTAGCTTCTGCGGGCTCCGGTGAACCTAACCGAGGCGGCGGAGGGCTTCAACAGCAGCTGAGGCGACGGCGGCGCGCAAACGAAGCTTGGTGACAGCGGCGGAGCAAGCACGAGACACGGAGAGATGGCTAGGGCTAGCTAGGGCTCGATCTAAGGGGCGAAAACCATCCTAGGGGTCTCAAGGTTGCTATTTAAGGTGGAGAGGGGCGGACTCCGGCTCGGATTCGAGGGATTTTGCAGCGGTAGCAGTTAGGGATTGAAATCCGACTTGGGAAGCTTCGGATCTCCATTCCATGCGCGATTTGGCTCCGATTTCCTTGGGGATTAGGTAGAAGGAGATAGGGGCTCCGTTTTCCCCAACCAATTTGGAGAGATCGGGGCTGAGATGAACGGATTCGGTGAGATTTGCGGTGGCGGCACTCGGGTGCAACAGTGCGCCCAGGCGGGAGGAAGACGACAACCCGACAGGCAGGCCCCACCTGTCGGCGACCGAGGGCGATGCAAGCGGCCGTTCGCCGACATGCGCACACGAGGGAGATCAGGGCTGTGCACAGTAACGGGCCAAAAAAATGGCCCAGAGACTGTTGGAGGGGTTTTAAACCTTTTTCTTTTCGTTTTAATTCTGTGAGCTTATTTATTTTGCCAAAAATACTTCCCCTAATCAATTAATTCCCAGAAAATTCCAGAAATTAAATAATTAATCAAAGAATTTTATAAAATTATCTTCAAGTCCATTTTTCTTTAGATTTTCCCCTGATTTTATTCCTTTCACTCATTGAGACTTTTAATTAAATTTCTAAAAATTCCTTTTCCACAATATTTTATATAGGGATAATTTTAGGGTGTTACATTCGGGTACCTTATTCGGCTACAATTTGGTTAGGTTGGGTATGCCCCAAGAGGGTCGCCTGCTGAATCCTGCGCTAGCGCAGCGTTCGGGTACCTATGTAGCAAAAACATGGCAACAAGCCACTGCTGGGTCTTTTAGTTGGGAGCAGCATCAAACCCGGAATCTACGGAGGTGCTCATTATTTTTCAAGACTAGGAGACTCTCATCTTTCGATTTTCACTGGAAGACGAACTTCCTAAAGATTACAACGAAGCCGAGTAAATCAAGCGATGGAGCAAAACCTTTATTGTAGTCAGAGAAGACCTATCATCGAAGCGCATCTGGAGTTCTCATGCATTGCGTCATGCCTGAGGAGGGCAAGCAGATCCTGCAATATACCTACTCGGGCATCTGTGGCAACCATGCTGCATCCAGAACGTAAGTCGGAAAGGCTTGCGGAAAAGGATTCTTCTGGCTAATTGCGGTTACCGACACTGAAGTACTCATCCTGATATGCGAGGGATGCCAATTTTATAGGGCTGCGCTGGGTAGGTCGGTTTAGGCCGGCTTATTCGGTAATAGACCAAAGATATGAATTCTTAAATAGCATGGCCTATTGGGTCGCCCGCTGGTCACGTTAAAATAGTGATGCAAGTGCTATTTTAACAGGTATTGAGGATATATCCTTATAAGGGTCAACAACTAGTCTCCATTAAAATTGGGGATGCAGATATCTCTCAAATACTCCTGACCACATATTGGGTTGAAATCGATGAAGTGGTACTCGGCTTACATGCTTAACCAACAATTGCCCTGAGCAAAAATACTTCCAGCTGGCATGATGCTGAAGAGCCTAATTTCTGAGTAGTACACTACTCGGGAAAGACTAAAAGGTTAAAGATCTTTGACTTTATGTTTAATTGTTTCACAATTAAGCACAAAGTCAGGGGTTACACCTAATAGGTGCACCTATTTGCCGCATACTATTCAAATTTTTCTATGAACCCCTTCATATCCTCGTTGCCAGCCAATATGAAGCAGGATTTGGAGAAGAAGTACTTGAACAACGAGTACTTGAGAGCAAGGCACTCGGGAAATCTTCACCAAGGAGGATAAGCACTCGTCATTAGCTATGACTCAACTATGAATGTGGAGGCCATGGGCCTCGGGTATCTCATCACAAGCATATGGGCCACTCGGATAGAGGATGGGCCGAGACTTGTAATTAGAGATATAATAGCACCAAGCAGACTTTGCCTTGTACAATAAGGAATATACAGTCCTAGTCGGGTAGATTGTATCTCTAAGAGGAGATCCCTTGGCCATATCAGGCTGGGACTCCTACCTTGTACCCCTGTCCCCCAGTATATAAGGGGAGGCAGGGCGCCCCCTGAGGGCAGAAGATCATACATCAACACAAATCCTCAAAGGAATACCACCACAACTGGACGTAGGGTATTACCTCACATCGAGGGCTTGAACCAGTATAAAAACTCCTTGTGTTCCTTTGCAATCCACCAAGTTTCCCCTTGCCGAGTAGCCCTATAATCATATTGCCGGTGTAAAGCATCGATAGTTGGCACGCCAGGTAGGGGCTTCGGTGAGATCTACACCAACAATCTCGATGGATCCTACATCAGGAGTCGACGGTGACAAATTCTCCCGTGGAGACACAATAACCTTCGGAAGCCTCGACTTCATCGCCGACCAGATCAGCAATCTTACCTTGGCCGATGCAGATCTAATCCAACCGGCTGAGGAACCAGCCGACTCCGCGCCAGTCGGCTCACAAGACGCTGCAACAACCATCATTAATCTGATGCAGCAATCTTCACCTTCACCGAGCTTTGGGACAACTCTCTCCTTCGACGTCCGACTCGCGCTAGGCCTTGAGCCAGCCTAGGTTGGGCTAGGAAGGGGAGAGGTCGTCAATCTCCTGCGCGGGCTCAGCCACGCCGCGGATCTACACTTCATGCAACAGACCCGATCCCCTGCGGTTCAGTTTGGACATGGCTCAGAGCCGCTCCAGATTGGATCCAGGGAGGTCGGAGTCGTTCTCACTCCAATAAATTACTCGGATTCTAACTCCAAGTCGGACAACGGTTCGAACACTAGTTCGGACTCCAGTCTGGCGAGTTTTCTCCTGCCTCATGAGATCTTCATGGCTTCAACACCACCACTGGAGGTGCGCCGACTACAAGAGAAGTAGCAGGAGGAGGCACGCTGACTACAGCAACAAGAAGAGGCCGATCGCGAGGCCCGCAACGATGGGCTACGCAGGGCTGGGCGAACCGCCCAGCAACAGATTCTCCAGACAAAAGTCGGTGACCACGATGTCTTCATCACACCACAACAAAACGTCGTGGCTACCGCAACTCTGCTGGACACACTCTAGCTCAGGCCTGATCACCAGGCCACCCCGACTATCGCCAAGATCAAGGCGATGATTATAGCTGCTGCCTGTCAACAGCAACAGCAGTCGGGCGACACACTTGTACCGACCAACCGGTCAGGTTCTCCGGCAGCAGGCTCATCTACATAGCTTGATGTCGGGCGGCTGGCTCAAGTCGGCCACACGAAGAGTCGCGCCAAACGTCACTCGGCGACACCAAGAACAACAACCGGCGGCATCACTAGTACGATCGCCGGTCCAACCAAGGCCTCCGAGTTCGTCTACAACGCGACCTCCGATACGACATCAATGCCCGGCGCTGCCAACGCGAAGAGGACGAGCGCCGCTGACTGGAGGACGAGAACGAACGTTTCGGTCTTCACCACAAGCGGTTTAACTGCCGCGGTCGAAGCCGGAGCCCTCACGAAGATGAAAGCATTCCAGCTTTCACCCACAAGCTACAGGAGGTCGACTAGCCGTCGGGCTTCAAGCCTACGGGGATCGAGAAATACGACAACAAAACCAACCCTGAGTCCTGGCTCACCATATACACCTTGGCAATTCGAGCTACTGAAGGTGACCATAAAGCCATGGCTAACTACCTCCCAGTCGCACTAGCCGACTCGGCGAGGACATGGCTAATAGGGCTCCCGAGGTGGTCGATCGGTTCCTGGGGAGAACTCAGGGAGCGATTCATCGCTAACTTTCAGGGAACCTACGAGAGGCCGTCTTCTAAGCACGATCTATACCAACTACACCAGAAGAAGAACGAGTCTCTGTGTGAATTTATCAAGAGGTTCTCCGAGAAGCACAACAAGATCCCAATGATCAAGGACGAGGCCATCATCGCCGCCTTCCGCAAGGGAGGAAAGGACGCCCCGTTCATCGCGAAGTTCACTCGGAAGCCACCATCCTCCGTCCGGGCACTCTTTGACATGGCGAACAAATACGCCGACTCAACTGAAGCGGTCGCCGAGGCCCTCGACGAGAAGAAGGAGTCTCGGCAGAAGGACCAAAAGGCAAAAGCTGACAATGAGCCATCACAAAACAAGACCAGCAACTGCAAGCGAAAGTCGAACAACGAGGTGGCCAACATGGAGCGAACTCGGTCGGGGCCCCAACGCAACAACGACTACCAGAAAGTCATGAACGGTCCTTGCCCCTTCCAACCCAAAGGCAAGCACGCAGCCAAAGATTGCTTCATGCTCAAGAAGTTTGCTTTTGAGCAGGCTTCATCATCTAGCGCCGACAAGGACAAAGACAAGCCAGACCAAGGCCCGGCTGACGATTTTCAAGATCCCCAGGCCGAGCTCAACCACATCTTCGGAGGGCCATTTACATATGAGTCCAAGCGGAAGCAGAAGCTCACAGCACGCGACGTCAGCTCAATCTCTACAGCAGACACCCCCTAGTATTTGCGCTGGTCAGAGACGCCCATCATGTTCACCCGCGCAGATCACCCAGATCGGGTTTCACACCCAGGATACTATCCACTCATCCTGGACCCGGTCATCAAGAACATCAAGTTGAAGAAGGTTCTCATTGACAGAGGCAGTGCGCTCAACATCCTCTTCGCCAAGACCCTGGACGAGATGAAGATTCCTCGTTCAGATCTGCGGCCGAGTACGGCGCCCTTCCATGGGATAATTCCCGGCCTATCTTCAACTCCACTTGGGCAGATAAACTTACCGGTCACCTTCGGCATGCGGGATAACTTCCGCATGAAAAACATCTGCTTCGAGGTCGCCCACTTCAAGACCGCGTACCACGCTATACTCGGACGACCGGCACTCGCCATTGTCATGGCGATACCGCACTATACATACATGGTGCTCAAGATGCTAGGGTCAGCAGGAGTCCTCTCCCTCCGCAGCGATGTCAAGCCAGCCTTCACTTGCGATAAGGAGAGTTGCGAGTCACAAGAGGCGGCAATCGGGCGCAACAACATTCGGCAAGCCACCACAACAAAAGTCGAGGAAGACCCAGTTCCGGCCAAAAAGGCAGCGAAGTTGGGAATTTCAGCAGACTTGGACACGAAGAAGATCCCCCTGGACCCTTCTGACCCCACCAAGACTGCTCTAGTCGGGACCTGACTCGACCCCAAATAGGAAGATGCGCTCGTCACCTTCCTCCAAGCCAACAAGGATATCTTTGCGTGGAAACTGTCCGACATGCCGGGCGTACCAAGGGAGGTCATCGAGCATGCCCTCAACATGAAGACAGACGCCAAGCCAGTCAAGCAACGGCTGTGGCGCTTTGCTCAAGATCGAAAAGATGCTATTCGGGAGGAGATAACCAAGCTTCTCGCAACCGGGTTCATTAAAGAGGTCTATCACCCAGATTGGCTGGCAAACCTAGTTCTGGTCCGGAAGAAAAAAGGTAAATGACGCATGTGCGTCAACTACACTGATCTCAACAAGGCGTGCCCCAAAGATCCATTTGGTCTACCCAGAATAGATCAGGTGGTGGATTCAACGGTGGGGTGCGAACTTCTCAGCTTTCTCGACTGCTACTCGGGATACCACCAGATCAGTCTGAAGGAGGAAACTGCCTAAAGATGTCTTTTATCACGTTGTTTGGAGCGTACTGCTACATCATTATGCCATTTGGTTTGAAAAATGCTGGAGCAACGTATCAACGGGCAATTTAGCGGTGTCTACACACTCAGATCGGGCACAATGTGGAGGCCTACATCGACGATGTGGTGATCAAGACCAAGTCCAAAGAAGACCTCATCGCTGACCTGGAAGAAACCTTCCAAAATCTTCGAAGATTCAAGATGAAGTTGAACCCAAAAAAGTGTGCCTTCAGTGTGCCATCCGGCAAGCTACTCAGCTTCATTGTATTGCATCGTGGCATCGAGGCCAACCTGGAGAAAGTCAACGCAATCAAGAACATGGCAGCCCCGACTAACCAGAAGGACGTCCAGAAGCTGACAGGCTGCATGGCGGCACTCAGCCAGTTTATTTCCCGACTGGGCGAACGAGGCATGCCCTTTTAAAAGCTATTGAAGAAAGCGGATAATTTCTAATGGACTCCTGAAGCCCAGCAAGCCTTCGAAGACTTCAAGCAATTTCTCACATCACCCCCCGTGTTGGCGTCACCCATGCCCCAAGAACTGTTACTGCTATACCTGGCGGCAACTACTCAGGTAGTTAGCACGGTGATGGTGGTTGAGCAATCCGAACAGGGTCACATCCAAAGAGTTCAAAGGCCAGTCTACTTTGTCAGCGAAGTCCTTGCCAACTCGAAGACGAGATATCCATAGGTCCAGAAGCTGCTCTATGGCCTACTCATCTCTGTCCGGAAGCTGGTGCATTATTTCCAAGCACACCAAGTCACGTGGTCACATCGTTTCCACTCGGGGACATTCTGCACAATCGCGAGGCCACCAGCCGAATCGCTAAATGGGCGCTCGAGTTGATGGCGTTCGACATCACCTTCCAGCCACAGACAGCAATCAAATCACAAGCTCTAGCTGACTTCGTGGCTGAGTGGACCGAAGCTCATATGCCATGGACCGAAGCTCAATCAATAGCAAAGCTAGAGTATTAGACAATGTACTTCGATGGTTCTCTACGGATCGGCGGCGCCGGGCTGGCGTCGTACTGACATTACCCACCAGCAAAAAACTCAAGTACGTTTTACAAATCCACTTCCCGGCTTCCCACAATGTTGCCGAGTACAAGGCACTTAACCATGGGTTCCGCATTGCTATATCACTTGGCATACGTCAACTGGTTGTGCGCGGGGATTCTCAACTCGTGGTGAACCAAGTCATGAAGGACTAGACATGTCTCGATGATACCATGGCGGCATACTGTCAGGAGGTCCGCAAGTTGGAAACCAAGTTTGACAGGCTGGAGATAACACATGTCCTACGACAATACAATGATGCTGCAGATGAATTGGCAAACATGGGATCCAAGCGAGAGGTAGTCCCGACAGGGGTCTTTGTCGAGGAACTTATGGAGCCATCAGTCAAGAAGAAACCGGCGCCAGAGCAGTCGGGAGGCGAACCTACCCCGGTGACAGATGAGGTGCTGCACATATGTCACGATTGGCGGACTCCTGTTCTCAAATTCCTCCTGGATGATGAACTCCCAGAAGATCGCAGCCAAGCCGAATAGATTGTCGGACCCGGGTTTGACCCCGAACCCTATGTGTGTACCGTGCTAGTCCCACGAGCAATTGCTAGCACACACATTCAACATTGACATCATAATCCATACATCACAGGTTCAGCTCACAGCAGTCCAAACATAAGTCGTACAAGAGTCTAGACTTAGCGATTACATAGAGGCCGACCAGCCAAATAGAGCAACAAAATAACAAAGAGTTCAACAGCGGAAACAAGATAATATAGGCACCAAAAACCAGCAAGTGTGCCTCTGCCCGCCCACAGGCAACCAACTGGTAAGCCCTAGTAAGCACCGCCGTCGTCGTCGTCTCCAAAACCCGCTGCATAGAAGTACCCGATTGTCGGGTCCCCCTCAATCATCTCTAAAAAAAAGAAGTCACACAAGCGTGTGTGAGTACAATACGTACTCTGCAAGACTTTTAGTGTTTGCAATGGTATTCCATAATATGCGAGATAACAAGGAATGGTTCAGGTCCTGCACTTTGCATAAATCATAATATACATAGCGAAAACATTGCGGTTTTGCAACGAACTTTTCGTAAATCAAGCAGCACGAAAATCAAGTATATAAGCATCGACCCAAGTGTTCCAACCATCTAGGCTCCCTGCCCATGCCAGCCTACCGTGCAACACGCTGCCACAACCAGCCCAGCGACTCCCCATTCCACACCATGATTTTCCCCAAAACAGTTCCAAAATTTAAATCTACTTACGGTGGAGAATTTCCCAAGTCATCCATAACCGAGGACACGGCTATTCGAATAGTTTTAACTCTCGAGAGTGTGTACAACTGTACCCCACATGACAAGGACAATATGAGCTACCACACAGGAGCTCACACCATCAATGACAAAGCCTTTCTAACCATTGACTAGCAATATCCCGCGCTTATGATCTATCCCTAGGGAGTTGGTACCTCCAAAATCCCAAGGCTCACACGATGTGCTGGTCACCCTTGAACAATAATCAAGGTACCTTCGGGCCATGGACAATAACCATAACCCGCACTAACCCAATGTCAACAATAATGACCTACAACTACCACCGGCGGGTCTATTGCTAGGTATCAACATTATACTGAGCTAGGGACTCCCCATAAGAGCCACATGTGGTTTGTACTATGTTTCTTGGTTCTAGCTACACCATAGAATCGGTCCTTAGCGACCTGGGCGAGACAACCACCTAATCGGTACCACAAACAAGGCACCAAACACTACATCCACTCGCCCAAGTCAAAAGCATGTTTTCAGTTTTTGTTTTCCACCAAGAGCACAGGGGAATTACCCACTGTTCATTTCCATAATTTCGCAAATGCTTCATTTCCCCAACATCCCACAATCAAGGAACAAGCCGCATTGATTAATTAGCAAACTAAGCATACCTATTGACATCCTCCCAACCACATGAACCCAAATTTTCAGTGGAAACATAAGTGACAAGGAATTCATGATACTCAAGTAACAAGGACAAGGCATATGCAACAAGAGGTTAACTACCCAAGAATCCCACACATTCCTAAGTAAAACATCGCATGCATAATAGTTTGCAATCAATATAGTTTGTAAGTTTGAAATATAGGAGCAATTGATCAAGGGGGTGATTGCCTTTCTTCTGGACTTCCTGGTACTCCTCTGATTCCTCCTCAACTGGGTCAGCAACGTCGTGTTCTACGAGAATACCAAACGAATGCAATGAAAACAACGGCAAAATTTAACAGTACAGGAAGTACAAATATTTTTGTAGAATATGGAAGTGCATGATTTTAGATGAATTTAGGAAAAAGAATCGCTTGAATCCGAGTTCGTATGAGGGAGATACGGCTAAACGAAGTCTGCTCTGTCCTAAAATCGAAAATAATTGAGAAACAGCGTTTTCGCTCGACCGAACTGCTGAAACGGCTGAAAACATTCTACCGACTTAACAGGTGGTCTATTTGGGACGTTTTTGGTTCTAGGGGCATTTTTATGGTATGAAACCTACATGTGTGCTGCTGTGAACCTAAGGACACAACTCCCAAAAGTGGATATACTCCAACCCGCTAGGATAATAATCGCACACGCTCACACGTCACTAAAACGGCCTAACACGTGAAATCCACCGGGCGTGAAGTTTTAATCTAAGGCATTTGGGGGTGTGGAGGGTTTCTAGGGCCTAGGGGTCACTGAATGCACAAGTGGAACCTATGGGAAGGCTTCGGTAGCGGCGAATGCCTCGGTCCAAAAAAACGATGTCTTCATACGTGCAAACTACACGTCTTCACACGATAACGATGACCGGCAAAATCGGGAATCCAACAACAGCAGCTCTACTCATGGTTTTATCCAGTTCTAACGCTAGTGGGGCTAACCTGGCTTGCATGGGGTTGATGGGATGGCTGCCTCTCACTCAAACACAAGCGCACCTAAGGTGTTTAGTGAAAAGGCAAGCTAAAGTACGGCTTGTCTACCTATGTCCTCTCATGCTCTAGTGCATGGCTAGTGAATGCAGGGGCATGGGGAAGCTCTAGGGGTCCTGCATGCAAGGTCGTAGGGTTCTAATACATGCAACCATGCTCCGATTGAGCCTCATCCACACATGTGGCCACAGTGGTGTCGCTTGGGTGGATGGCAAAACAACGGCATGACAGGCCAAGCCAAGGACGTGGGGAGCACTAGTGGCCTCCTAGGAATAAAAAGAAAGCACATGAAGAAATAGGAGCTCACCGAAGAGTACAGGCGGTGAGGTGCAACGTTGAGGTGGTGGTCGGCTCGGCGGCAGGGTTGCTCGTGATGGAGGCTGCAGACAAGTGCTGCGATGAGTTCAATGAGTGAAGGGGAGATGGTGATACAACTAGGACAACGTTAAACTTACCAGGGCAGAGTCTAGCGGCTGCAAGGTCACGGCGGCACCCGGTCGGCGTCGCAAAACACGATGGGGCTGCGGTGATGCCTGCTGCATTCCGAGGGCAAAAACGGAGTTAGGTCAGGCAGGAACACGTGGTGACACAGCTGAGACAAGGTAAAACTCACCGGAGCTCCCAGACGGAAGGTGTGTGCTTGCCAGCACCGTGGGCGGCACCTCACGTTCCCGGCGAACCAAGGGGCAATCCCCTAGGTCCTTGGGTGCATGAGAAAGAGGGCGAGCTGGGGAGGCAGGAGGACATGGGCTTGGTTAAGAAGGAAGGGAGGGAAGGGAGAGAAGAGGGGAGGGGCGCTGGTCTTCTCCATCGGTCTCGCGATGGTGTGTGCGCGGGCAAGCGTGCAGCAGACAGATGGGATAGGGCAGGGCGCTGCTGAGGCTATTAGGGGCATCTCGCGAGGTCCCAAGGCGGCTCTGCCTCTCCCTCTCACGTGGTCTGGGGCATGCAGGGGAAGCCACCTGGTCGAGCCACACGGGCGGAGAGAGATCCTCACGTGATCACGTTTGGACGATGGGAGGACAGGGGCTGCCTGAGGCTGTCGGGGCATCTTGCGAGGGTGTCGGGCACGGGAGAGGGCGCGGTGTGGGTGAGGGCGCGGGAGAGGGCAAAGGCACGGGAGAGGGTGCGGGCGAGGGTGAGGGCGCGGGCACGGGCGTGGGCGAGGGCGAGGGCGAGCGACGGGCGAGCGGGGCGCGGGAGCGGGCGAGGGCATGGAGAGGTCACGGGCATCGGTAGAGGGCGCGGGCGTGGGCAAGGGAGAGGGCGCGGGCAATGGGTGTGGGCGAGCGAGGGCGCGGGAGAGGGCACGGGCACAGGAGAGGGCGCGGGCGAGGGCGGTTGCTCCGTTGGGCTGGGCTGGAAGCCGAAATAGAGTGGGGCCCAACATAAAAGTGTGTCCAAAGGGGTTACCTACCCTTGCCAAGTGGACACATTGGGTCAACAGGTTGAGAAAATAGGAGAAACCGAGTGGAAGAGGGAAAGAACTCTTCTCTGGTGAACAGTACCCAGATTTTTGGTGAAGATGGTTCGATGGGCCAACTTGCTTCAAACTGAATGAAACTTGGAGGCAAGGCTGGTAGTAAGGTATGGAATTTTTAGGAATTTTTCCAGAATTTTTGGTGAAGATTAAAAATTAAGGTCAGAAGAGGGCGGTGGGAAAAGTTTATATAGATCGCACGATCTTTAACCCGTTGGCTGGAATTTTTCATGCATGAAAGATGACATGCAGTGCATGCAGATGAAAATGGTTTTATGCACCAATGAACAAAGTGGGTTATTACACAGATCAAGCGTCGAAGCAAGAGTTTCCTAGTCGTTGGAGAAGACCTGTACCGAAGAAGTGCATCCGGGGTCCTCATGCACTGCGTCACCACCGAGGAGGGCAAGCAGATTCTACACTCGATCCACTTAGGCATATGTGGCAACCACGCCACATCCAGGACATTAGTCGGAAAGGCTTACCGGCAGAGATTTTTCTAGCCAATAGCAGTAACAGATGCAAAAGACGTTGTTCGCACACGCAAGGGTTGCCAGTTCTATGCAAGACAAACCAATCTTCTAGCCCAAGAACTTCTCTTGGCCTTTGTAGTATGGGGGCTTGACATGAGGTTGGGCCCTTCAAGAAAGTGCCAGGAGGGTTTCACATAACACTTGGGTTCGTGACCAGTGGATAAAATTCACCAAGTGGATTGGGCCAAACATTGCAACCATGACAGCAGCACGAGCAAGGACTCATTATGATATATTATACGATTCGGGGTCCCCAACCGCATCATCACCGACAACGGTAACTCAATTCACGGGGGGCGTGTTCCAAGATTTCTGTGACAACTTCGGCATCAAGATCTGCTATGCGTCGGTGGCACACCCGTGGAGCAATGGGCAGGTTGACAAGCAATGCATGGTCATACAAGTATCAAGGCCGTGGGTACGAACTCCCATCTGTTCTTTGGTCTCTTAGAACCACGGTTAGTCGGGCAACAGGGCAATCCCCTTTCTTTCAGGTCTATGGTGCTGAGGATATGCTACCAACCGAGTTAGAGTTCGGCTCTCCGCGAGTTCGGGCCTTCTCAGAAGACATTTCAAACAACAACCGATTGGTCGAACTAATTAGTTGAAGAAGCAAGGGACGCGCAATAGATCTAGTCGGCAAGTATCTTCAAGGCTGCGTCGTTATGCACAATTCGCAATGTCTGTGACCTGCGCCTTTTGGTTGGAGACCTCGTCTTTTGAGAAAAATGACAAACCACCAAAAGACAAGCATAAACTTCCCCAATCTGGGAAGGGCTGTTCATTATAGCTGAGGTTACTCGGCCAGGCGCCTACCGACTGAAGAGCAAAGACAGTGCCCTCATCAGCAACTCATGGAATATAGAATAGCTAGTCTTCTATACCTGAGTTTATAGTTTCCCATGTGTCAGTTTTTCTCTGACTCACTACAACCGTTTGTTTTCAACCGATAGTGAGTCGGGGGCTGCATGTATTATTGTGCTTTGTCATAATATACGAGCCTATTTTACTTAATTATGAATTTTACTACGACTTTCCCATGTCTGCCCGAGTACAGCTTTCTGCGGTGAACGTTTTTATTAAGTTTCCTATAGATTAACTCGGTGTACGGCTATACAGTCGAGTAAAGCTAATTACAACTGAGTAATAGTCTAAAGCTTGTGGCAGATTGCACATATATTTACACATGTCTTTACAAAAAACTTATATACACACCGCATGATATACTATTTTTACATACCTAGGTCCCGGGTGATAATCTCTCAGTCGGCCTCGCATGGCTATCAGCTCAGCGCCTTCTCAGGAGTCATCTCCTCGGCAAACCCCTCCCCATGGCTTCAACATCTGCCCTTGGGTAGATGGACTTGGTCATTGCCAGGGTCTGGGCCATGCCGGCAATAACATGCTTATCCGAGTACCTCTTCAGGGCAATGGTGCATTTTAAGGCGCTCCTCCATTGGAAGACTGTGCTGAGCTGTTCCCCACAGGAGAGGATCTATCAGGTCAAGGATCCTTTCACGGACTCGCCAAGGTTTCCTTGACTCCTTGACTACCTGATCTCCTCTGCGAAAGCCTGAAATTGGATCTGGGAATTGGCTCTCATACTACCCGGTTCACCGACAAGTAAACTTGTTACGCAAGCTGCAGATGGAGTAATTAATGGGATTGGCTAAGGTATTGTCAGAGGGAGACTTACTTTTGTAGTCGGCCTCCCACTTGCTATGGCCTTCTCCAGTTCAAGCTTTTTCTTTCTCGAGCTTGGTATTGGCCTTTTTCAACTCGCCTTCTCTTGCTCAAGCTCGGTTTGCCTTGTCAGGTCGGCCTTGTCCTTCTCAAGTTCGGCCTGGCTCTCTTGGCCTCCTTCAGCTGTTCCTCTCCCTCTATTCGGGTCTTCAACTCGGATTCGAGGGCTGCGCGATAGATTATTAAGAACCCAACGTTGTAGCTAAGACACAACTGGGGCAGTCAGGAGCAACATAGCTGGAGAAGTATATAAGATCGTCAGAAGAAGTATCTGGAGGCTCACCTCTTATCTCTTAGCTTGGTCCCAATTCTCACTCCTGAGCTGGGTGACAGCCTCCCTCAGCCAAGATTCCCTCTCCTGGCTACGCCCTTCCACTTCGGCTTTCAAGGCCCGGAGCTGGTCCAATTCTTGGAGTTGGGGGGCAACCCGGGTCAGGACCTCATGCATCTTCTCCGAGAGATCAAAAATCTTCTGCTCAGGGAGTAACAAGTCAAAGCAGAGTCAGGCGTCAAGAAATACTTCCAAGATTCCAATACAACGGAAATCATACTTGAATCCCCTGGGACGTGGTGATTGTGGCACGAAGCAAGTCTTCACGCTCCTTTTCCACTGCCGTGTGGAAGCCATGGGCCCCGGGTACCTCATCACAAGCATATGGGCTACTCGGATAGAGGATGGGCCGAGACTTGTAATTAGAGATATAGTAGCACCTGGCAAACTTTGGCTTGTACAATAAGGAATATACAGTCCTAATCAGGTAGATTGTATCTCTAAGAGGAGATCCCTTGGCCGTATTCGGCTGGGATTCTACTTATAACTGTGTCCCCAGTATATAAGGGGAGGCAGGGCACCCCCTAAGGCACGAGCTCATAGAAGCCAGACACAAATCCTCAAAGGAATAACACCACAGCTGGACGTAGGGTATTACCTTACATCGAGGGCCTGAACTAGTATAAACCTCTCCTTGTTCCTTTGCAATCCATTGAGTTTCCATCTGCCGAGTAGCCCCATATTCATATTGCCGGTGTAAAACATCGACAGTTGGCGCGCCAGGTAGGGGCTTCGGCAAGATCTACATCTACAAGCTTGATGATCAACAACTGGGTCGACGGTGGCAAATTCTCCCCTGGAGACACGATCATGTTCAGAAGCCTCGGCTTCGTCGTCGACAAGTTCGGCAATCTCATCTTGTCCGACTTAGAATCGATCTGACCGGCCGGGAAACAGGCCGACCCTGCACCGGTCGGCCAACACGACGCCGCAGCAACCCACGTCGACTTGCTACGGCAATCTTCCACTTGCCCGGGTCTTGGGACAACTCTTCCTTCGGTGTTTGACTTAGACTCGGTGTTGAGCTGGCGAGATCGGGCTAAGGAAGGAGGAATCGTCATCTCACCATTCAGACACGGCAACGCCATAGATATCTTCGAACAACATCCGACGTGGCAAACTCGATCCCCTAGAGCTCGACTCGGATACGGCCCAGAGCCGCTCGAGATTGGATCTAGGGAGGTCAGAGTTGTCATCACCCCCGTCAACTATTTACACCGGCAATAAATATATGGGGCTACTCGGCGGATGGAAACTCGGTGGATTGCAAAGGAACACAAGGAAATTTTATACTGGTTCAGGCCCTCGATGTGAGGTAATACCCTACGTCTAGTTTGTATGTATTCCTTTGAGGATATACGGTGGTAGTTCTGATGAACTGTATGGCCATGTGCTTCTATGAGCCCTTCTGCCCTCATGGGGCGCCCTGCCTCCCCTTAATATAACTGGGGGACAAGGTTAAGGTAGGAGTCGCCCATCGGATTACGACTAAGGAGATTCAGCTTAGAGATAATAACGTACCCGACTAGACTGTATATGTTTTATATACAGGCGAAGTCTGCCGAATCTAGCTATATCTCTAATTACAAGGCTAGGCCATCCTCTATCCGAGTGCCCATATGCTTGTCATGAGGTACCCGGGCCCATGGCACCCAGTAGCCCCCGAACCTTCATAGTTGAGTCACAGCTGATGCCGAGTGCTCATCCTCCACGGTGAAGTTCTTCGAGTGCATTGCTCCGAGTACTCTTTGTCTGAGTGCTGCTTCTCCCGAGTCCTGCTTCATGTCAGCTGGCAGCCGAGCTATGAAGGTCTCGATGTAGATGTGGAATAGTGTGCCGCCGAATAGGCGCACCTATTTAGGTGTAGCCCCGACTTTTGCTTAATTGTGAAAACAATAAACATGAAGTCAAGATTTTAACCTGTAGTCTTTCCCGAGTAGATTACTACTGGTACACTGAGACTCTTCGGTATATCATGTCAACCGGAATATGATTTATAGTCTTGCCGAGTAGGGAACTACTCGTATTAGGAAATCTTCGACTTCATGTCAGTCGGAATGTGCGTTTATAGTCTTGCCGAGTAGATGCTACTCGTATATGGGACTCTTCAGCGTCATGTCAGCTGGAAAGGGGGTGTTTTATAGTCTTTTCCCGAGTAGTATACTACTCGAATTTAGACTCGTCGGCATCAATGTCAGCCGGAAAAGGTGTTTATAGTCTTTCCCGAGTGGCGTCCCATTCGGAAGTTAGACTCTTCCGCATCATTGTCAGCGGGAATGAGAATTTTATAGTCCTCTCCCGAGTAGTGCACTACTCGAAAGTTAGACTCTTTCAGCGTCATGTCGGCTGGAGTAATGTTGCTCATGGCAACTGTGGCCGCGCATGTAGGCCGAGTAAACCAACTGTATGGAAATAAATCCATTACATGGTTAGGTGTACTCGAGAGAGATACCTGCATCCTCCAATTTTAATGAAGACCAGCCTTGTGATCCCGTAAGGATGTATCCTCGAGACCTGGTGGATACGACAGATACCCAAACATATATGTTTAGCAAATAAGGCTCTCATGAAGCATATCTGTTTACCTCATCGGTTCCTGTGGGTAGCACCATAGCCGCTATTTTCAACTCAGCCTGCGGGCGGCCACATGGAGCATGCTACTGTAGGAACTCATATCTTGTGGCTGCTACAAAATAAGCCGGCCTGAGCTCGACCTATCCAGCATAGCTCTAGGGAAGTATCATCCATCGCATGTCAGGATGAATTTTTTGGTGTCGGTAACCGCAATCAGTCAGAGAAATTCTATTCGCAAGCCTTTCCGACTTAACGTTTGGATGCAACTGGTTGCCTACGTAAGCCTGAGTGGGTATAATGCAGGATCTGCTTGCCCTCCTCAGGTGTGACACAGGCATGAGAACCCGGATGCACTTTGACGATATTAAGTCTCTTCTCTGATTCTGGGTAAGCCGAACAAGGTACCCGAAACCTTGCATAGCAGAGGGTTTTCGGCTGCGACCCTCATGGGGCGTACCCTATCAACAGAATTATAGCCTAAGCTAGGCACCCGAACCTTGCATTAGCATAGGATTCGGCTAGCGCCCTCATGGGGCGACCCAAACCTGACAGAAACTTTGCAAATAAGGTACCCGAACCTAAGCATTATGCGTAGGATTCGGCTGGCGACCCTCATGGGCGTATTTCCTACTTAGCCGAGTGGTATGCAGCCCCGACTGGCGCCGGGGGCCGATTGTTAGCTCCCACTGGAGCGTAGTCCGGGGAAGATGACGTCCCGACTGGCGCAAGTACTCGTGTAAGTAGCCTCATGGAGCATCCCGAGTGTATTCGGCAGACTTGTCCAGCCCCGAGCGTAGGAGATAGGGTCGAAGGCCCTGAGTTCTGTCACGCCATATCCGGAGCTGGGCCTGCAATATAAAATATCGATGCGTAGCATCTGATGATGAAAATAATCACCCGAATAAAATGTATTTTTACAATGTATGTAAATACGTGTTCTTCCTCTTTTTGATATCATAATTCCTCGAGTAGTTGGCCCCTTACGTTTAAGCACTCTGCCCGACTAGTCATAGCCCCTAGCGTCGGGTAGTTGGCTCATGGCTTTCTCCAGGCACGCGTTTTGGGTGACTTGAGTTCGTCTTACATGGAGCAGAGTTTCACGGATCGAGATTTATGCTACTCGAGTACTTTGTAATCATTTAAGAGCAAAAACGGAAAAAAGTAAAATGCGCAGCTTATACACCTATTAGGTGTAAGCGGCTGTGGCCACTAGCAAGCCGAGTGAGGAGATGTTTATCAGAAAGCGACTTAGCTGTTCGGTATTTGGGAGTGGGATGCATCCTCGTGTTTGAGCTTGTGAGCCCCCGAGCATGTCACTTGTTGTTCTGATAATCCTCAGTTGTGAAGGTCGAAGGCGGTCATGACCGACTGCCACAATGGGAGCCGTCTGACTTGCGTTTGCGATTCCAGCTTTAGTTTGGACCACGTCGTCGTGTCGTCCCGCTTCTTCTGTAGGGTGACTTGTTGTCATCGAGGCCTCGCAACAGCGTGGCCGAGTCGGCGTACTTCGTTTGCCATGTCGAATAGGGCCTTGACAGAGTTGGGAGGCTTCCGCGTGAATTTGTCGATGAACGAGGTGTCTTTGACTCCTTTTCGAAAAGGCGGCGATGACGACCTCATCCTTGATGTTCGGGATTGATTCCTCTTCTCAGAAAACCTCTTGATGAAGTCACGAAGAGACTCGTTCTTCCTTTGACGCAACTGATATAGGTCGTATCAGAAGATGGCCTCTCTATGTTCCCTGGAAGTTGGTGATGAACGTTCCCGGAGTTCTCCCCAAGAAGCCGATTGATCGCTTTGGGAGTCCTGTTAGCCATGGTCCTCGCGCTGAGTCGGCTAGAGCGACTGGAGGTAGTTAGCCATGACTTTGGTGATTTCCCCAGCAGCTTGGATGCCAGAGCTGTAGACCGTGAGCCAGGAACTTCAGGATTAAGTCTATGCCATCGCTATTTGTCGATGCTGTAGGCTTGAAACCCGACGGCCCGCATACCTGTTGTGTCCTGAGTGAAGGCCGTACTCCTTCGTCTTCATGAGGACTCCGACTCGACTACGGGGCGAAACCCTCAGGTAGTGGAGGCCTGAATTGCTCGTTCCGTCTTCCCAGTTGGCGTTGCTCGTCTTCTTCTCGTTTGCGGCGCCGAGCATTAATGTCTTGCTGAAGTCGCGCGCAGTCGGTCCGGAGGTCTGGTTGTCCGACGGTCGCTTCGACGTTGCCGGTTGTTTGGTTGCCGAGTGACATCTGGCTTGACTCCGCGTGCTGCCGACTAGAGCCGGCCGCTTCGACGTCGCTTTGAGGTGGATGAGACTGCCGCTGGGGAAGTTGACCGATTGGTCAGTACGAGTGTGTTGCCCGACTGTTGGTGCTGCCCATGCAGCAGCGGTAAGCATGGCTTTTATCCCTGCGATGGTGGGTGGCCGGTGATCAGAGCCCAAGCTGGATCGTGTCCGTAGGGTTGCAGCGGCCCGATGTTTGTTGTGGCGTGACGAAGAATGTTCGTGGGTCGCCGACTTTTGTTTGGAGGGGTTTGTCTGCTGAGCGGTTTGCCTACCCTGCGGTAGGCCGTCGTCGCGGGCGTGCAGGCATCTTGCTTCTTCCTCCTGTGTTCTCTCGCAAGTCGGTCGGGCCTCCTCCTCTGTTGTTCGTGTAGTCGGCGTGATTTCCTGAGTCGGATGCATGAAGATTTCTCGTGGCGGAAGAAGCTTGCCGAACTGCTGTCCGACTTAGAGCCGCAGTCGACTGGAAGTCGGAGTCCGACTTCGAGTCGAAGTTCGGATGGTTGATGGGGATGAGTGTTAACTCGACTCCCTAGATCCGATCGATGGTCGAGCGCTCGGGGCCGTATCCGAGTCGCACTCCAGCAGGATCGGGTTTTGCGCGTGGATGTAGATTGTAGATATCCGCGGGCGTTGCCAGAGTCCGAACGGGAAACTTGACGATCTCAATTCCTTTTTTGGCCCGATCTCGGCCGGCTCAAAACCGAGTCCGAGTCGAACACAAAAGAAAGAGTTGTCCCTGGACTTGGGCGTATGGAGATCGCGCAGCATGTTGTGAGAGATTGCTGCAGCATCGTGTAGGCCGCTGGCGCGGAGTCGGCTGGTTCCTTGGCAGATCGATCGAGTCGAGTCGGCCGAGGTGAGATCGCCGATCTGGTTGGCGATGAAGTCGAGCTTCTGAATGCGATTGTATCTCCGGGGGAGAATTTTGCCGCCGTCGACTTTGGTTGCTGGATCTAAATCGAGCTTTGTAGATGTAGATCGGCGCCGAATCCCCTACTGGCGCGCCAACTGTCGATGTTTTAACACGCCGACAATAAATATATCGGGGCTACTCGGCGGATGAAACTGCGGTGGATTGCAAAGGAACACAAGGAATTTTATACTGGTTCAGCTCGATGTGAGGTAATACCCTACTCTAGTTTGTATGTTTCCTTTGAGATATACGGTGGTAGTTCTGATGAACTGTATGGCCGTGTGCTTCTATGAGCCTTCTGCCCTCATGGGCGCCTGCCTCCCCTTATATACTGGGGGAAAGGTTACAAGGTAGGAGTCCCATCGATTACGACTAGAGATCTCCCTTAGAGATATAACGTACCCGACTAGGACTGTATATTCCTTTATATACAAGGCGAAGTCTGCCGAATCTAGCTATATCTCTAATTACAAGGCTAGGCCCATCCTCTATCCGAGTGGCCCATATGCTTGTCATGAGGTACCCGGGGCCCATGGCACCCACAATTGGATCTAGGGAGGTCAGAGTTGTCATCACCCCCGTCAACTATTTCGACTTCTACTCTCAGTCAGACTCCGACTCTAAGTCGGACAGCAGCTCGGCAAGCTTCTCTCCGCCATGAGAAATCTTCATGGCATCCAAAGGCTCCTACCCTACTCAGGAATCATGCCGACTACGTGAACAGCAAGAAGAGGAGGCCCGCCGACTACGAGAACAACAGGAGGAAGAAGCAAGACGCCTGCACGCCCGCAATGTTGACCCACGCGAGGCTAGGTGGACTGCTCAACAAGATATCCTCCAACACGAATCGGCGACACGAATCTTCGTTACCTCAACAGAGCATTGTAGCCGTTGAACTCTCTGCATGTCATTCTTGGGCTTGATCCTCCGTCACCCCCGATATAGCAAGGATAAAGCCATGATGCACCACGCTGAATGTCACCAACGCCAACAACGGGGCGATACCCTCATACCGACCAGTGGTCGGCTTCCCCCCATGGTAGTCTCAATCTACTCAAAGTGATGCCGGAGGCAGCTTAGTCGGATGGACCCACACAACACGAGTTAACAAACGTACTGCACACAACCCCAACACGACTTGTCGGTCGAGTGACCCGTGGATCAAATAAGACTTTCCTCTGACGAGCCCACTAACAATGGCGCTGATCTTCGGTGGACATCACGCTCAAACCGCCACAAACGAAGGAGATGAGAACGGCCACAGAAGATGTCGAGTAACAGCGCTTTGCCGTCCGACCACACCGGTCTTCGCCATCCA
>RYFJ01000727.1:0-150191 GCA_003991445.1 Oryza meyeriana var. granulata | reverse complement strand
CGGTGGTGCAACGGTGCAAGCAGCGGGCGGGTGACGGACGATGGTCTCGCGCGGAGCGGCACGGCCGGGTCCTTCAGGGTGCTCGCCACGTGGCGCATCCCGAGCGGGAAGAGAGAGAGAAGGGAGAAGAGGCGAGCGCGGGGAAGGGACAGCCGTCGTGTCGAGCGCGCGCGGTTCGTCCGTCGTGCGGCTGCCTGGTGACGAGGTGGGACCGGCGTGGGGCTAGCGGGAGCGGCCGGTGGGGACGGCACGGGCGGGCGCCTTGGCAAGCGGCCCGGCCGTCAGAACTGGCTGGCTGGCCGCGCCATTGACAAGGAGGGGAGAGAGGGGGCTGGGTAGGGGGATGGCCAGGCAAGCTGAGGAACACAGGGAGGAATTTTTACTGTTACTTAATTTTAATTTTTTTTTAATTTATAAAACATAATTTTTTTGATTTCTTTTTTTTCAGAAATAACCCTCTTGCCGCCATGGCCAGGCCGGTATTGTAAAACCGCCGTGGCCCCAGGGCGGCGAATGGTCTTCCCGTTAGGGAGCGGACGCGCGGGCCGCCGTTAGCCGGGGGCCACGTGGCGTTGCCGGCCCTGGGGATGGGATGCGCCCGGCCGGCGAATGCATTACCAAATGCAAATACATTCGCCGTGCCCGAGCGGTTTTAGCCCAATGCCGTTCCTGGGTGGAACGGCGTTTTAGCCATTCCCTTAAAATCCCTTCGCGCCCTCGCACGGCGTGTTCATTCCCTTCCGCCTCAGCGTCGTTTCAATAGAAATACAGGCAAGGGAGAGCAGTAGCAGCGGCGAAGCCCTCACGGATTCTTTGAGCCGAATCCAGGTATTTTTTGCTCTCCCTTCTGTTATGTAGTCATTTTTTAGACAATGTTAATTAGTAACTAGATGCGTAGTGTATACCCGACATAGTATGAAAATATTAGCGGTTTGGCATAAACATGCGTTAGTGTTAAATTTATTTGACCGTACTAGAAGAACAATAGCGGATAGCAATTGGTAGATATTTTAAAATAAATATCTCGGCCATGCCATCGTGTATACGTCATTTCGACATCTAGATAAACTAGCGTATAACTTTATTAGCGTCGCTGGGTTAAACGTTGTAAAATGTAGAAAGCGGTAATGGTTTGACTTCATACCTTATTGCCTTTTTATGGAACGATATTTGATTAGTACAGATTTAACTGTAGTGAAAATCTTTTTTGTCAACAGAAATAGCAAATAGAGTTGTATCGTGATATATCAGAGGTGAAGGAAATGTCCGAGAGAAGGACAATAATGGGGTAGATTTATCGAGTTCAACGTAGCACAAAGGGGAATTATAGCTCCAGTGAAGAGAAGTTTTCCTAGAGTTTACAATTGGTTATGAAGGGGATTCGAGGTAAGATCCTCAAGTAAATGTAATTACGGGTGTACGCATTAGTTACTGGGCTGTGGAGTTTTTGGTGGAATTGCAATGCCAATAGATTCGACGGCTAGTCTGGGTATTATTTTGTGGAGAGTGGCACTGCAGCGAGATGGGCACCGAGCATGCCTAGTAGGTAGTGCATGACAAGGTCAGCCATTGATCAGGCTGGTCCAAGTACAGCGGAAGGGCCCGATGAAAACAGGGGATAAAATGAGACATGAAAGACGAGGGTTGCCGAAGAGGAAGAACAGGAAGACATGGGACCAGGGGGGGTTTGCAGATGAAGGGGAGAGACACCCAGGTCTAGTAAGGGATATTGAAGACTCAGAACTGAGCAAAATAATGGAGGATAGAATGATTCTTCGGAGGACGATGAACCGGCAGAATGAAGACAACGAGACTTCTCCGGACTCGTTGTCTCGGGGGCACAGCCGGTGGCATGAGAGTATCGCAGAATGAAGTGGTGCAAGGCGCTAGATACGCCGAAAAAGTTACAGATGAAGAGGCTGTAAAGATGTGGGCCATGTCACTTGGGGAGGGGAATTCTAGTATTAAAGTCCACAGATCAGTGTACGAAGTAATGTGCAAGTAAGGATGGATGTCCATGGAGGATGTACGCCATCCCCAAAAGAAATATGACGACTGTTTGGTCGTGTCAATCGTAGACGAAGCACAACTGCCATCTTACGGATGCTCAAAAGTACCATTAGAACATATCATCTAGCATTTATGCTTTCCAAGCTGTATTATACGCTGTTGTGGAGAACCCCGATTCGAGCCCAAGTCATTATCAGGCGGCATCGAGGAGAAGTACAAGTAACACGATTACATATGCTAAGCATGGAGGGCCAAACAGAAGATAATTGAAAGGAGATTCGGTCAGTTTTTGAAGCTTTTAATTTGCCTCGCCTACTAGAAACCATCTGGCGAGGAATCCTAGTAGCTACTCCGAAATCAAAACTTTCCCATCTTAGCAAAATCCTGGGCAGAGCCGCCTTCAGCGGGCCTTCCTCTCCTCTGCAGGCGTGCATGTTGCATTTCTTCATTGCAAAGCCCATTCTCTATATCGACGGCACGTTCCCTAACTGGAAAATACAGAGGGCAAATATTTGACGGCAATCGGAGTAGACGGGAACAACGCAAGTGTTGCCCGTGGCCTTTGCCTTCGTCGAGAGCGATAACATAGAGAGTTGGTACGGTTTCTGAAGCTGATTAAGGAAAGGTGTGGGGGATGAGTGCGCAGAGGTATGTCTCATACAATGACCGTCATGCAGGGATGCTGCGTGCAATTGAGGAGCTGCGAAAACGGCTTGGCGCCAGACAAGGGATACCTCCGTGTGGGAAGATGTAAAGAGCAGATGGTGAATGCATCACATGGGCGCAAACTTTTATAAGCAGTCAGAAACAAGGAGCTGATGGCCATGTTCAATACGTTTGTGCACCTAGAATCAACAGAACAAGTTCAAGATTGAGCTGTGGAGGAGACTTGATGAACTGAAGCCAAACATAGACGCGAGAGTTTCTGCAAGACCCCCCCAGCTAGAGGTGTTGAGGCCCTGAAGCTCGTGCACTTCCCACCGATGACGGTACATTCAGAGAGGAGGCCGGTTCCTCGGTTAGCAGATTTTTAAAAGTGGATCGAGCACGAGCCGAAGGAGAATGGCATTGCTGTATCGATGAGGTGGGCCAGGTACGGCATAATGACCACGAACCTTGCAGAGGTCTACAACTGGGTCATGCGGTGGTGTGAGGCAAATCCCCCTTGTTGCCATCATGGAGTTCATCCTACATAAACACAGACGTACTTCCACGACAAGTTGGCAGACAGAATGGCCATATATGGCCGCTGGAAACCTTTGGTTCGGCACCAAAATGACAGAGTACCTTGAGGAGAAATGCAAGAAGGCAAGAGAGCACCGAGTCCGAGTGCAGGGCACACGAGAGCGTAGATTTAAGATATTGGGTGTGCCGACAGGTCCAGGCGTGCATATTCGCAAAGAAACCTATGCAAGAGTGTGTCCTAAAGGAAGATGGGACATGCAAGTGCTCCTGGCCGGAAACCAAGCTTGTACACAAGCCCTATTCTCATGTCACTTGCCGCTTGCAGGGAGTACGGCATTGATGAACGCCAATATGGTGTCCCCAGTACTTTAAAAATGAAGCAATCATGCATACATGGAGTAGCGAGATCTTTGGTTTCAGCATCATCGGCACTTTCACTGAAGACACAAGCCCAGTTTATTACATCCCTGACCCCACGAAGGCAAGGAATAAGGCAGGCCGCCGTCGGACACGGAGGATTCGCAATGGTATGGACGAATCCGAGGCCGGCGTTAGCGCTCAACGTTGCAGTAGGTGTGGAGAGGAGGGATATACTTACAAGAAGTGCACGAAAGACGCCGAGGTCCCAAGTGCAGCGGAAGTTCCTATGGAAGGATCAGGCGCCGATGGAAGGCGGCCAACTGGGGAAGGCACCACTGATAGGCAGCGTCATCGCAAGTGTCCTCGTGCACCTTTGGGTTATGTTGTGTAATATAGCCGCTGGTTGCTAATGTAATCTCCCTGTAATGTGTACCAATATGCATTATTGCTATCTGATTTTTGTTTTAGTGTGGGCTAGATCGGCGTGTCATATCTATTGTCGTCTGTTGAAATGTGCTCTTTGTTTTCACTTTGCCAGTGCTGGCCTTTTAAAAGTACTTTGCTGTCTGTTAATTTTCTGACTGTAATGCACTATGTTTAATTGAGCTAATCCGTTCCGCTTTTTTTTCCTTGCAGGTATGGACTACCAGACGCCTGAGCTGCTGGATCACGCCACCGATCAATCCCATCAGTTGTTTCTCTCGGCGGTGCAGAACCTCGAGCTCGGTACCTTACGTCCTCGACCTTCTAGGCGACTCCTTCCCGTGGACGACAGGTTCACGACTAGGTACGTACGAACATTGTACTGTGAAGCTGTATATGTGAACTTACTAACTTGCTTTGTTTTGATTGTCAGGTTGCGGGAGGCAGGCCTTCTGCCGCTGTGTAGGCTGGTAGCAGTCGCAGTGGACCCGAATGACCCGGTGAAGAAGTGGGGTATCGACCGGTCGCTGATCACAGCTCTTGTGGACCGGTGGAGACCGGAGACGTACACCTTCCACCTCCCATGCGGTAAGATGGCCCCCACGCTGCAGGACGTCAGCCTCCTCCTTGGGCTGCCTCTAGCCGGTGATGCGGTGGGCCCAGTTGACGGGCTCCAGGCGTGGCGAGACGACATCCTGCAGCAGTTCGCCCCGGTTCACCGTGCTCCGGGGCTTCCCCTCGTCGGCGAGATCTCCCCGTACACGCATGCGGGCCCCCCTCAGGCTTGGGTACTGAGCTACACGGTAAGAATGCTTTCTTGTTGTTTTATGTTCGTCCTTCAGTCCGTACTAGAATTATAGTATCAACTTCCTTATATGTTACTGCAGTCTGATCAGCTAGATCCGGAGGCCGACGCGTACTCACTGCAGAGGAGCCTGGAGGCGTACCTGTTGTGGCTGTTCGGGTGGGTGATGTTCACCAACTCGCACGGCCACGCAGTCGACAAGGGCAATGGCACAATAAATAGAATTTAAGAATCTAATTTTGAGAAATAAATTTTCAAAATTTTTGGGGTTAAAACTTAGCAAGAAAATTTTCAAATTCGGTAATTTGCAAATGGCTCCAGGGGGCCGAGGCCTGGGCTGGGCAATGGTCCGATCGGGAGGGGGTAACGGTCCGATCGGGGGTATTCGGACGGTCCGATCCTAGAGATGGACGGTCCGATCTGGGGCAACGGTCCAATCCGGGGGCAACGCTCCGATCGTGTGCATTCGGATGGCCCGATCCCTGGTCGGATGGTCTGATCTTAGGCAATAGTCAGTCCGATCAACGGTCCGATTGGAGGTGCAACGGTCCGATCGGACGATTCGGACGGTCCGATACCTAAGCGGACGGTCCAATCCAGCGGGCAATGGTCCGATCCAGGGATTTGGACGGTCCGATCCCTGTGCGGACGGTCCATTCGCTGTGCATTCGCCGCCGTTCCCTAGGGTGGCAACGCCACGTGGCCCTCCCGGCTAACGGCGGCCCGCGCCGTTAGCTGTTCCGTGACGGGAAGGCCATTCACCGCCCTGGGCCACGGCAGTTTTTAAATACCGTCCTGGCCCACGGCGGCAAGAGGGTATTTCTGCAAAAAAAGGAAATCAAAAATTAGTTTTGTAAATTAAAAAAAAATTAAATTAGTAACAGTAAAAACTCGAGGTTCGGGTGCTTGGGGCTAACGAGCGCGTACAACTCGCTGCTCGATGGCAACGCGGGCATCGCCGTCATCGCCCACGCCTTCCACCGCGGCGTCACCTTCTTTGACACCTCTGACGTCTACGGCCCCCACACCAACCAGATCCTCCTCGGCAAGGTCGGCCCTGTCCTTGGTTCCTCTTCTTGTCTTCGGGTCGGATGATGAACTGACCATCGCCTCCTCTCCGCTTCTAGGCGCTGAAGCAGCTGCCGCGGGAGCAGGTGCAGGTGGCCACCAAGTTCGGGATACAGCGGGACGCCGACGGCGTGCGCTCCGTGTGTGGCCGCCCGGAGTACGTGCACACCTGCTGCGAGGCCAGCCTGGGCTGCCTCGGCGTCGACTAAATCGACCTCTACTACCAGCATCCGCATCGACATCACCATCCCCATCGAGGACACGGTCTTTGCTGCACTTTTCCCTTTCTTTTCTTCAGTTCTTGTCCCTGCCTCACATACACTGTGATTCTTGTATTGCCGTCCAGGTTGGTGCTGAACTGAGATATCATTTGCTGGAATTGCAATAGATTGGTGAGCTCAAGAAATTGGTGGAGGGGAAGGTGAAGTACATTGGGTTGTCGGAGGCCAGCCCTGACACCATCAGGCGAGCTCACGCAGTGCACCCAATCACTGCATTGCAGATGGAGTGGTCTCTCTGGGCTCGCGACATCGAGCCCGAGATTGTGTCACTCTGCAGGTGAATTCCGCATCACAAATTTTACTGATTGATTGCTCATGCAATAAAACTAGTTGTTATTGCGCCACTCTGGACTCCAGGGAGTTGGGCATTGGAATTGTTCCCTACAGCCCTATTGCCTGCGGGTTTTTTGGAGGGAGAGGAGTGACAGCGCAATTGTCTGCTGAATCTAATTTGGTACAATCGAAGCGCCATTCCTTGATCTGCAGCATATGCTCCTAATTATTTTCAGTATGAACTTTGTTTTATTCTTTCCAGCAAGGACATCAATTCAGCCCAACCTAGCAACAGGAGTGGTATTTCTGAACAGTCAATAAAATTTTTCTATGCTAATCTTGATCAATTGACTGCTAATTGTATAATTGAATGTAATTCAGTTAAATCATCTCCTATATTGTAAAACCCAGATGCTATGGAAGTGTGACTTCCCTCTGGTCGTGAGGGCTGATTGTTGCTATTGAAGGTGAGCTCTGTTATAGGAAAAAAAAGATAAATGTTTTGGCAGACTGCAAGGGTAGAGCATGAATGCCATCCTGTCGTTGGGGCTTATCCCATAGGCAATTAGTACCGTACTGTTAGGTGCTAGGTTTAAGATGACAAAATTTGCAACAGTATTTTTCAGTCCACACTTCTTAACCTATAGAATATTGGATCTCTAATTTCCATTTGCATTGTACAGATGAAATTTGTATGCAAAGTACATCACAACAGTTACATTGCATGCTTCAACAAGGTACTATCTTATTTTCTGAGATTTTGGGCGAGTTACATTGCGTGCTTCAACAAGGTACTATCTTATTTTCTGAGATTTTGGGCGAGTAAGGTTGTGTCTATAAGGCATTATTTATTTGAGCCTCTCTTTTTCATTTGTAATTTTTTGCATGCCGCTAAATATATACTACTATATACCAAGGGCAAAATTAAAATATCTTCTACATTTTTCTACAAAATATTGTACATTTGAAGCTTGAAATACACTTACGAATGACCAGAGTTATCTGTTTACAGTTTTTTTTTTGTTAAATAGATTTCAATAAATGCAATAACTATGGTATTAAATTCTTATCAGCTCAACAGTGGCAATCTGCAAAAGATTAATAGAGCCCATCATCTGAAGGCATATTTTCCCCCCAACTATTGAATACTAATATTTTTTAGATTTACCTCTCTTCATCCAAGGTAAAATGTATGAATATATCTATTTAGTAGTTATTGAAATCTATTTAGTACCTATACTGTTTAGTATTTAACAGTGTGATATACCACGTCCACTGTTTTGATCACTTCACTTCATCAACCATATATTTTGTCAAGAAGCACACCAAAGTAATCATATTATCACATACCCTATTCACATGCCCTTTCATTTAAACCTGAATTTCTATATTAATCTACGAAAAAATTGTTATATTAATATCTTACACTTTGACCATGGTATCTCATTGTTCTCTACACAGTTTTTTAGGAGCTACAGTAATACTAGAATCTCAAGTAAATTTAACTTTTTAAGCTTATTGACTGCTTAACATAGTAACCTGCTGGTCATTCTCAGAAAATTTCTCAACATATAATCAAGAAAAGTTTTTGCTTGGATTTATTGGTTAGCTGCACAAAAGTTACTGGCCTTCAACAAAATTTAGCAAGCTGCACAAAAGTTACCAGTCTTGATACTCAAATTCCGGGGATAGATGGCTCACTAACATGCAGCCAGCCAGCCGCAGAAATGCCCCTGCCAGTCCTCAGGTTTTAACTTTTCCAAATTGTCCCTTTCTATTTTAGATGTTACCTTCATTTGTGCAAGAGCATCAGTTCCTTCATTTGCAAGGGCGCTTAGTACCCAAACTGGCTTCGCAAGTTCCAGAAAAATAGCATCAACATGCCGTTTGTTTCTTTAAACGAAAAGAAGTTTGCCATGAGGGGAATGTCACAGAGTGGAGCCCAAGAACTTCCATTTGATCTCAGAGGTAAGCTGTACTCAGATGCATGTTATTGAGTTACATTGATATACATTTTGGGATGAAATGCTCTAGACTCATGTTCCTGTTGTTGTTAACTATAAGTTCTCCATGCATATGTTCCACATCTACTGATTTTAATGAGAGTCCCTGTTCTGCTGAAATTACAAAATCAAAATTTGACGCTCAAAGATTCATTTTCTGCGGATTATTTTTAAATAAATTCTATGTTCAATTAGATATTGGCCTATTGGGATGACTGCCTGTAAGTTTGGGGATATATTGGCTAAGGTGTCAGTAAGTGTAAGGTAATTTTATTTAAGAGTGAATCTATATAATAATTAGGTTGCAATATATGCAACTTGGAGTTTACAAGTTACTTGCTTTTTCTTCCAATAACACACAGAAGATTGACTAAGTGGGCTCATAGAGTCTTTTTATCTTATCCTTAAATTCATACCGTGTAGATGGAGGACCAGTATTATTGTGTCCTGTTGTACAAGCACGTGGGTTTGCATATATGTTTATTATTTTATTTGGTGTGACTTATTCCTGCTACAATATCAGTGATTGCACATCTCATGTATTTTTTTACATTACCAGTGTATTATTTTATTTGGTGTGACTTATTCCTAATACAAGATATCTCATGTATTTTTTAGCTATTAACCTGATAGAAATTACTGCATGATGTTTTTTGTTTGTCGACTAAAGGGTTAGAAAATAGAAGGAAGGAAATATTCCAGTTGTGAATTAAGCATAGGCTATAGAGAACTACGGATCAATTGGACAATATGTGTTTCTACGCTCAAATCCATGATGATGCTCCAATGTTAACATTGATTGCACTGAAATGATATGTCTGTCTTAACATTGGTTGTATTTTGATTGTTTCAACTGCATTATAAATCTCACCGTAGCGTTAGCATGGTAAGTTACTAGTTTGAGTGAGTCAAATACCACACTTGCAGATAAAATGAGGCAAAGGTAAGGGAAGTTCGATGATAAGTATTTTATTAGTTTGTTTTTTTATAATAATCATCATTTGTAAATGCTTTTTATAGGCACATTAATATAACACCGAGCTTGGTGGAAAATACTCTCTGTGGCACCATCGGGTGTGAAGAAAAAGCAAATCTTTTGTCAAAGATTCCAGCTGGATGCTTGCTAGATGAACATGATTTAGTGTGGGGATAGATGTTGACTCATTATAGAAGAAGTTGTTAATCATTTATCTAAGAGAAATTATAGTTTGAATGCTTGCTAGAAGTAGATGTGAACCTTATGCTTAAGATCCTTTTAGCAAGCATGCGTTCTAGAATACTATGGTTCACTATATCTTTTGTTGTAATTTAACATTTATTCAATGCCATTCCTTATATTTTCGTGTGTAATATTTGTAGTTTCGTGAAACTGTTACGTATGTTTATGCAACGGATTTTAAGTGTCAGGGTGAATGTTCATCATAATTTGAGCTATTTCACATTATTCGCATGATATGAGTTATGATTAGTGTGATTTTTCCTCATTGCAACATATGAGTGCTTGACTAGTATATATAATGACATTATACAGCTAGTTCTTCACACTATCTGCATGCAAAGCAAAATGTTGCAGCCATTGTTTCATCACTAGGAGGGCTTTACACAGCCACGCAGGGCGGCAGGGGAAAAGGAGCAGGAGAAGAATCACCGCCTGAGGATAAGCACCACGGCAACGTACCTCGGCGACGGCCACTTAGTCGAACCATCCGCAGTTTCTTTCGGGAAACACGTTTAGGAATGGAAATCAATGCTCTGCATATTTATGTACTATTCATCAGGTAATAGTACAACTATGCAATTATTATGTATTTAGTGCATCCATTTGGCTACATGTATCCTTTTTGGGTTTTCAAGTTCCACAACCAAAGCAAAATCTCGAGATGCATTAGGGCATGTACAGCGCGTCTTCTCAACTCGTCTCTATCTTCATATTTTTGCGAAAAACACCTCGGTTCGCCTTGGAGACGATGGCCCCGTCGTCTCGCAAAGCGACGGCAAGGGCCCGTGCTCCAAGGTCGAAGCGCCGCCCGGAGCCGCGCTGTACAGGCTCGTCTTCTCGTCTCGACGGCGTGCACAGATCCCATGTGGCCGTGTGCGGATTTGCGCAGGATGATGTTGCGCGCCAAAATCCACCCCACCTCACACGGATGCGCCGTCGCACCCTCGGTCGCTGGTGTGGCTTGGTGGAGGGGACAACTGCGGCAGCCCGTGGCCCGCACCCTCGGTCACTGATTTGGCTCGGTGGAGAGGACGAGGACGAGAGCAGCAACGGATGTGAGGATACACTGCCCGCTCCGCTCTCAGTGTTTCGAGTTTTGATTTGTCCTTCTGCTGCTGCGATGGGTATTGGAGTTTTTGGATTTGCTGCAGAAGGATGCATACCTATTTGATTAGTTGTAATTCAGAGTGTTTATTCGGATGATAATAACCTTGAGCTTGAGGACACCACACAGTTCCGCAAGTTGCTCTTTCGAGTCGTTTTCGTTTCTTAGTTTGTTTATTGGTTGAATTTGCAATATTCTAAATGGAACCTCTCTTGCTGGTCAGGTACTGAATGGAACCTCTCTTGTTAGATCTGGTTTAATCCTAGAGTTCGTTGGACGTTTGCCCATTCCAGTAAGTTTGGCAGCTCTAGATGAAGATCAGCTCGTTCAGGTAGATCATTCAGCTGTTATGATGATGATGAAAAATTGAAAACTAGTTACTCTAGAATCAGCTCTTACATGATTTTCATGAAAAAAAGGTCTGTTGCATGCTGAAGCTCATGAAAATGATTTGGTATGCTTTTAGGTTCTGACAAATACAGGAAAATGTTTAACCTGAACAAAGTTGAGATATGCTAGTCTGAAAAACTGCTTGTTCTGAATTCTGTATTATACCCAACTGAATGTGTTAGACTGAAAGAGCTTCTCTGTGCATAGGATGACATTCTGCTTGTATGTTCTGGACTGCATACAAGTTGAACTATCTGTTATGATCTACCTTGCTAGATAGCATTCTACTGTTGACGCCAAAAATCACCTGGGATGAGCCGATGACCTGGTTCGGCGTCTGGAGACACGCGAAGGCCTGGGAGATCTGCTTAGCTCCAGTGCAGGTCCTAAATATTTGAGGTTCGTAGGCGTGCCAGTCAATTTGACCCGGTAACTGACGAGGAGATAGAAAATATTAACCAATGATCCAATCGGCCGACAAACTGATGTAGGCTCCTTCCAGCCGATTAACGATAGCTCCTGTACTGACTTCCCTTGTGCCGACTGCCTAAGGTACTGCCTGCGCCCTTGCCCGGGCCCTCGCCTGTGCCCGCGCCCGGGTCCATGCTTGTGTCCGCGCTCGGGTCCTCGCCTGTGCCCGACTACCAACAGCACCTGCGCATCGGCTAGAAAACCGATGATAGAATCGATGATATAGGCAGATAGTAAATAAATTCGATTGTCAATAATCTTTGTACATCGGCTAGACAAACCGATGATAAATAAATAAAAATCATAAACTAGCCGACTGCTAATAGAACTTGTATATCGGCTGGAAAGCCGATGATAATATAGCATACCAAAAACAATGTTATATCGGCTGGAAAACCGATATCGGTGCGAGTAAACAGAATAAACAATGCAGTCGGCTTTATATAGTAGAGGATAACTTATCGGCTAAGCACTCCGATAAAACATCGCATAAAAACCTATCGACCCAACAAGGATAAACCTATCACTATCAATCTAGTAGTTCAAACTTAACTGATGCAGCACAGATTAACAATGATAAAAGAACCTCGATGAGCCGATAGATCTAATGCAATCGTGATGTATATGATAACTTATCGGCTATACATTCCGATAAGACGCTTGCGTAAAATCTATCGATTTAGCAGGAATAACTTATCGCGACAGTTTAGTAGGTCGGACCCAACCGATGCAGCACAAACTGACGATAAGTTACACCTAGTAAGCCGATAAAAACTATGCACGCGTGATGTGGTATATCGGCTCAGCCTAAGAGATCAAACCTAACTGATGCAGCCGTAGACAAAACCGATACACCGTGGTAAGCCGACTACCGTAGACCGACTAGAATATCGGATCTAACCGAGGAAGTCCTAGCCGATAGGTAGTCGGGGTAACGAGACTTACCCTCTCGCAGGAGTTCGGACCTAACCGATGCAGCCCGGCTCGAGAAGCAGGAACCCGTTGGTAAAGGGTGGCAATGCGCCGAAGTTGTATTGATCGTTGTGATGGATTACATGGTACCCGGGCATACGTATTTATACCCCGAGATTGATATAGTCCTGATCGGCTACGAAACAGGAGTTTCCTATCTATAAAAGGAAAACTAACAAGTCCTGATCGGACATGAGATCAGGTTTCCTAAAAAATATTAAAACTACCTAATTAATAGATAAGGTAATTAACCGCCATGTAGTGGTCTTCACGATTCCTTCCTAAATCCGGCTTCTTCTGGATCAGCTTCCATCGGCTGATATGGCTTCTTTCCTTAACCGAACCTGGTAGTGAACCGTACCAAATTTTGGTGTTAACACCTACTATATTGAAGTTTCTGAGTATGTTCTGGATGGCATTCTACTGTATTGAAGTCTGTTCCCTTTTGTTCAGTTGAACTATCTGCTATGATCTACCTTGCTGTAATGTTAAATTTCTGAGTGTGCTATGAACTATTATGAAGTCTGGTCCCTTTTGTTCAGTTCAATTTTTTAGTGTATTATCAAGCTTGAGTGTGTCGTACTGTTAAATTTCTGTTGTACTATCAAATTTCTAGGCTTAAACCGTCTTCCATCAAACGGCCACACAATGGTATACAAATTGATATTCATGATTCATCTTGGCTACATACAAAGCATTAAACTGCTTGTAGATGACCCTTCGTCTATGGGTTGTATGGCCTGTCTTTTTAATTGTCTCTATGTTAGATTCTAGTCTCTTAGAGACGACCCCCTGTCTCTGGGTTGTACATGCCCTAAGTCACAAGTCTCATAGCCACACCATGAAATTGCAGCCCCTACCGATGCTGGCTGCACCTATAGCTCTCGAGGTAGAAACTCAGGAGGTGATATACTGATATTTTTGACTTGTGTTACCTGTGCTGATGTTTGCTTCAAGGAAGTGCATACGTTTAGCCCTATATCTTTGCGGAATCAAGAGAGCCAATGATTTGTCGTTGGGGTTAGGATCTTTACATAAGATTCTCTTTTTAATCCCGTAACAAAGTGCGGGCATTTTGCTAGTTAATAGATTAAAAAAAAGTGATAAAACTAATAGCTCATAGTGGTGCTGGCCCGGGACCACCAGACGAGGTGTGGCTAAGGCTGGTGGTGGCGCAGGTGAGAGGCGGAGCCAGCGCCGACATTGGGCTCGACGAGATGTGGAGGTCAGCCTCCCGGTCGGACTCGATAGGATGCGTCCGTCGATGGCGCGGCGTTGGCCTTGGCTGGATGTTGCCATCGACGACGTGTCGAGCTCGGCTTGATGCGGTCATCGGCAGCGCGGTTAGCGAGATACGGAGGGTGGTGGCACGGGCGTCAGGTCGGTGAGACGCGGTGGTCGGCAGTGCCAACGTCGGGCTCATGTTGGCCTCGGCGAGATTACGGCGGCGCCAGGCATCGTGGTCACCAGCACCGAGTTCGGTGTTGGCCACCGCTCGAATGGGGTAGATTCGTGGAGACGTGCGAGGAGGAGATAGGATCTGAGGGATGGGGTGCTGAGGGTTAGGGTTTGCTATAACTTGGCCCTATTGGGCTTATTAGACTTAGTGGGCCAAATTTCAGTTTGTGCAGTCTTCTCAGTTAAACCGAGGTTATTAACCAAATGGACCAAACAAAATTCGGTCTTTTACAGCCTTAGATCAAATTGGTGACCAAATTTCTCAGTCTCGGTGGTCCTGATCTTTTGGTTTCGGTGTTTTGGTTATGTCTTATTCTGCCCACCCCTACTCATATGTGCTTTAAATCGTTCATTGATCCAGAGCATCAATAGTGTGTGACATGTCATATATACCGTAGTAGGGGAGGGGCAAGGGAGATATCAGGATATATACCTCCGAAAAAAATCAATCCTTAGAAGTTGGTACAGGTCAGTTGGCTAAAGCGTGGGTGTTCTGGCCACAAGGAAGGGGTTCGATTATCCGTTAATTTAGAGTGGATTTCGTTTGTCGACAATTGGAATTGATGAATTCAAATTCAAATTTTATTTTCTGAATTCTGTTCGAATTTGGTAGTTTATGACTAGTTTTTCACAAATTTCATGATATCGCCATGGGCCAGGATCGAGAGCCAAAATATAAACCCTAGGAGAGGTAGCATCAGTCCTACATTTTAGTTTTATTCTTATTTCTTCACCAACCCAACATAGAGCCGGATACCATGCGAATTATTTCCTCCGTTCTAAAATATAGCAATCTAGGACTGGATTTGACACAACATGTCTAGATTCATAGTTCTAGATTACTATATTTTAGAACGGAGAGAGTGCTACCTAGAAGAGAATGCATATGGTCCCACTTGTCAGATCCACACAGACATGTGAGAGAATAGTGCTGTTCACCGCCACCACACAACTGTCTGCAAGCTGGAGGCCATGATCCTGTTGAGCTCAATGTGGAGGAGCCTGCTTCGCAGACCTTGATACATAGCCCGTCGTAATAATTAATGCCCCGTTTAATTAAAGACTATTGAACTTATAATTGTTATGATTTATCTATTTATTATAAAGATAAATTAAATATTTTATATAATAAACTATATAGTTTAAAACAATATAGTTTAAAACAAGTGGTGCAATTGAAGAGAGTTTTATGAGAAAAATGTATTTTTCCAAGAGTGGCCGATGAAAATAGCAGGGGCTTGAAGCTTCGTCCCCCGCCGTGCGCTCCTAACGACGGAGCTGAGGTATTAGTATCACCGCCCGCCACAGGTTTTCGAACAGAAGATCGATGTAACCAGTATGCACATCCATCCATTTTTACATGAACGGCATGCAGAAGCGCTATGCCACGTCGAGCCCGGCCGGATGACCCCTGTAGCCACGGTCCGCCGTGCAGACGCGTTCGCCTCTCGCCGTTAGCGACGCCGCCGGCGAGGCCAAGCAGGTTGAACGGACCGACGGTCTGGAGCGTCCGCGCGCAGGTCACCGAGGCATGTTGCCACCTTCTTCCTTGCCCTGCAGAACAGACAACATGCGTGAAAATGGGGTGCCACCGGAGATGCGGTCGACCCAAGGCGGGTTTCAAGGAGGCGCAAAAGAGTTATTAATGTGTGTGTGAGCTGAGAGCCTGATATGTGGGCCCAACCATGAGAGGGAGGGAAAGGGGACTTACAGCCTGTTCGGTTCCACTTCTAATCTTTTGCTTATTTCTTGTTTTTCATAAACATGTTTTTCAAACTGCTAAATAATATATTTTTTGTAAAATTTTCTATATAAAAATATCTCTAAAAAATCAAATAGATCTATTTTTCAAGTTTCTAATACTTAATACTTAATTAATCACGCGTTAATAATGTTTCTTGTTTTACGTATAGCTTATAAGTCAGCACAATAATCCAATTTAAACAGTGTTTTACTCACCACACTTATTCCCATTATAAATTTTAGAAATTACCCCTTAAACTTCTTAGTATTAACCAAGAACAATCAAATCTAAATAAATAGTCACATATAAAATCATTAAATTAAGGTGAATATATATTCCCTATAGAAAAAGACGCACAGCATGTTTCATGGAAAATATATTTTTATTTATTTGGGATATATTATAATATATTATTTTTTATCTATGTAGCAAATCATGTGCATTTAACTAGTTGAATTGAATGAAATAGTGCCCTTAAACGTCTCGGTTTTTAGACCGTTAAAAACTATTTTATTGAACCGTGTAAAATTTAGAGACACAGAAGTGATTTAACAAATTCTCATAGGCAAGTTGGAAATTTTGTCTTAGATATTGGTTGTCAAAAGGTAAAGGAAGTCTTGTTTTCTTTCATTCTTTTTTTTTTTTACAAAACTACGTTGAAGGTTGCCACATCGTGGCGCCACCACGATCCGCGCGGTCATTTGTCCCTCGCATTCTTCTCCACTATTGTTCACATTTCAGTAACCATTACTGTTACTTGTACCTAAGTTGATTCATTAGACGTATTACAGCTAAACCATGGCACCGCACCCAAAGAACGAAGGCTCAGTACGTAGCTGACAAGACGAACCAATACGAGAACAAAAGTAAATGCTGATAAAGAAAAATGTCATTTTGCAACAGAGTTAATTTGTTCAAAGTCAACGTTGAACCTGGCACAACATGCAGGCACGAGTCCAGATCTCGCAGATCAAAAAGGTTTAAGGAGCTAAATACATATGAGGTTATTTTTTTTAAGATAATAGATAGATATTCGATTTCTATACCTACAAATAGATATACATAGCTGATGTATAAGGTCATAGCAACTTAAAGTACTTTACCATCACATTGGTGGCCACGTCATACATATATTCAGTATCCTTCTTATAAGGTGTCCGCTAAACACATGCATTCATCACTAACCCTCCCGATCTAAGAGAAACATGAACTGCATAACAGGTTGCAGAACTATGATTATCAACAGCAACATGCCACTAAGCACCTGCACAAAGAAAAACAAAACAACGAGATGACTTCTTATTAAGCATAAACCAAGGTGGAGCAAGACATACAAATTTAAACAAGTGTGAATTCTATTGAAGTAAAATCCATAGGCCCTAACAAACAACTTGGCAGTACAATCTATTTTTCAGTTACTATATATGCGTGTCACAGCAATTATTTCCACTTGTTCATGAACTTCTAACAGAAAAAACTGAAGTCACAACACACCTTTTTGCTCATGCATTCTTTAGCACCTTGGTGAGCATTTTGAATGCAGCAGTACTGTACCTTCTTGATCGATGATTGCTTGTCAGTTTCTGAATTCTTCCCAAGAAACCAATATTACGATTAGAAATCGAAGACTCGTTGCTTATTGAATTATGGAGCTGTCCAGGATCGAGCACAGACTTGTTATCTGCTGCTGCATAGTCCCCTAATACTGATCTCCAGTAGGGGTAAAAACTTCTCCTTGTGAATGTTGGATCCCATCCTCGAAGTGCTTTTTTTCTCCCAGCCTGTCCCACAATTCATGAAGATTAGGCATTGTGAAACCCAAAAACATTAAATTCCAGTTTGATCAACCAAGAGCACTTGATTCACAACATTTTCATTTCTCATGGAAGATGTGATACTTAAGCAACCCACAAAATTGTTTTCGCAAAAATTTAAATGATGTTAGTAAGTGTAATAGTTGAGTACCATACTTAAGCAACATGACAAAGCAGTTGAACCAGTAAGCAGCTGCACGGCAGAAACATAGCGACCAAGAGCTGATTATTTGCATGCTTGTCCTTTAATTTTTATTTTTATTCTCCCTTTCATTTGGTCAAGAGCATAACAAGGAAAAATGATATAAAATAGAAATGTTGTCAAATGAAGAAAATAACAGACATCTAGCAGCTTTATTTATTACAATCCAACTGCAATATGACTAATCATACTGAATTCCTTCATTCTAACATCTTACCTAGGTTATGATCGAACATCCAAACACAATCATTGCACACTAAAAAGCTGTCGCAAGACCACACACACACAGATAAAGGAGGGAAAATCAATCTAAACAGAAAATACTTAAAAGCAAAACATTTTATCCCTAGCTGATCAATAATATTCAGATTTGTCGACAGTCGATGATCTAGAATGATGCACTGCTGTAAAAAACCGCCAAGCAACCCTTACCAGGGACAGAGGAGTCCATACATGAGAATGACTTTCTACTTTTCAAGACATCCCAACTACGAGATAATGATCTAGGACTCTGCCTTATATACACCCAGTAAGATGGCAACAAACAGCAAACATACCTTGGAACCTAAGAAACTAATCATTACCTGCTGCTCCCTGCATGCTATGATAACTTTTTGGACCACCGGAGGAAAATAATTTTTCCATGGCGGAGTCACAAAAAGAGGATATTGTCCAAGTGATAGAGGTGTCGAAGATGAGGTGCTAACCAAAGAGTTCGCTAAGGAGGAGGTAAAGCAAGTGGTCCTCTAGATGGAACACAATAAGGTTCTAGGGCCTAATGGTTTTCCAGCAGAGTTTTTTTAAGTGTTTTGTGAAGTAATTAAAGAAGACCTAATGGCAATGTTTAGAGATTTCTGTGAAGGAAGATTGCCCCTTCATAGTCTTGAACTTAGGGATCATTACGTTGTTACCAAAAAAAAAAGACAAATTCAACAATGTAGATCTATTTGTCTGTTGATTGTTAGCTTCAAACTATTTATGAAGGTCATGGACAATAGCATAGCCCTAGTGGCACAAAAGTTCATTAAACCTTCATAGACAACCTTCCTTCCGGGAAGAAACATAATCGAGGGGGTGGTGATCTTACATGAAACAATTCATGAGATGCATAGGAAGAAGAAGAGCAGGGTCATTCTAAAGTTGAATTTTGAAAAAGCTTATGATATGGTGGACTGCAATTTTTTGCAACAAATTTTGAGAATGAAAAGTTTCTCACCGAAATGGTGTGATTGGATAAACCAAATCGTAAGAGGAGGAAGTGTGCCGGTTAAAGTTAATGATGACATTGTTTTTTTAAACCAAAAAAGGTTTGAGACAGGGAGGCCCCCTATCACCGGTCCTGTTTAATTTAGTGGCAGATATGTTAGCTATTTTAATACAAAGGGCCAAGGACCAATGAAAATTCCAGGGACTTGTACCGCACCTAGTTGAAAATGGTATCTTGATTTTGCAATACGCTGATGACACCCATCCTCTTTATGAAAGATGACGTTGAAGAAGAAAAAAATCTCAAACTTGTACTAAGTACACTTGAGAAGCTAGTTGGCTTAAAGATTAATTTCCAGAAGAGTGAGATATTTTGTTACGGCAAAGCAAAAGGCGTGGAGAAAGAGTATGTTCTGTTATTTCGGTGTGGGTCAGGTACCTATCCTTTTAAATATCTAGGAATTCCTATGCATCATAGGAAGTTGTCTAATAAGGACAAGCAAGTTATCGAGGAAAGATTTTAGAAACAATTGAGCAGTTGGAAAGGAAAATGTTTGTCGGTGGGGGAAAGGTTAGTGTTAATTAAGTCGGTGTTGAGTAGTTTGACCATATTTATGTTGTCTTTCTTTGAGGTACCTAAAGGTATACTTAAGAAATTAGATTACTACAGATTTATATTCTTTTGACAAAGTGATGAACATAAGAGAAAATACCGACTGGCCAGATGGAGCGTTTTATGTACACCTAAGGAATGTGGAGGTCTTGGAATTCAGAATTTAGAAGTTTAGAATAAATGTTTACTTAGTAAATGTTTGTATAAGCACATTAATGAAGATAGGGTTTGGCAGAGACTTCTTAGGAGGAAGTACTTGGCTAAGTACTTAGTACTTGGCTCGGGCGGTGGCACACATGCTTCTATGCCAGTCGGGGTCGGGTCGGTGACGGGGGTTGGTGGCGCTGTCCCCTTGGAATCAGTGTCACTTGGCTTCCTGTATATTTATTCAGCAATCAAGACATTGCAGACTACTTCAAATTATTTTAAGACAGAAAATCACATATCTCTTGGAAGTCTTAAACCTCCACCCCTGAGAATCACGGGGGGAGGTAGTCGACGGAGAGCCCGAAGGCTTACTTCGGGAGGGTGTGGCACTTGGTGTTATGCCTTGGGGCGTGGCACCAAGCAGCATCTTGCCAATACCAGTCGGCTCCGCACTTAGTGCGGCCGACTGGGCTAGTGGTGTGGTAGGCGCTGAAGCTGCATCATCGACATCCTGAATCTTGGGATTGCCAGACGCCTTGACGGTCGTGCTCCTGGGCATGGCCTAATCCTGAGCAGGTTGCTTCCCAGCTCGCTTAGAGCTAGGCGGTCAGCCGTTGGGCTAGCCAGTCGTTTTCTTGACCCCCCCCCCCCTCCCCCAGTCGATGAATTGGACGGGGTTGACACAAAGCCAGCGTTTTCCTGCAAACAGTGCATACGAAGACAATCTCATATATTTTGGACGCCAAGCATTCACCACATGCAAGTATCAAGACGACAAGATACCAAAAGCTTACCGACGGCCTTGGCCTTTTCATGCAGTATGGTTTTGGACAATCTCGGAGTCTAGATTCTCTACTACGCCACTCACAAAGTAGCATAGCAGGGTCTCTGTCAATGTGTCCTTCACAACGAGGTCGACAGATTCCCAGGTGGGATCATTCTTCCCCTGGTATTCATACCCAGGGTAGATCCGTGCCTTGAGGGGTTGCGTCCACTAGTTCTAGAACGTCCAGGCAACCCAGGGCCAGGTCAGTCCTCGGTTTTTCAGGACTTCAATCTTCTCCACAAGTTGCCACACCTCCACCATCTCGGCTTCCGAGGAGAGCGATGACCAGCATTCCAGGAACTTGGGAGGATTTCCAACAAATGGAGGCAAGGAGGGTTCTGATTTGCATAGTAAAATCACTCCTGGTGCCATTCTTTCAAGGAGGTCTTAAGGGGGAGGTAAAGGTAAACCTTCTTCATCTCCATACGAAGCTATAGCCCAGCTCCCCCTATGACGAGTGTGTTGGCTTTGGAAGGCTGGGGCTTAATGTGGAAGAAGTATGAGAAGAGGTTGAAATAGGGATCGATCCCCAGGAAGGCTTCACAGAGAGTCACAAAAATAGAGATGTGGAGGATGGAGTTTGGATTGAGGTGGATGAGCTCGATCTGATAAAAATCAAGAAGACCCCAAAAGAAGTCAGAGGTCGGAAGAGTGAAACCCCTATTAAAGAAGGTCTCGAAAACCACGATTTCGTAGGAGTCGGGGGTAGGGAAGGTTTCACCTGTCACCGAATGCCAATTGATTAACTCCCGCGGTTGAAGACGTTTGATCTTCTCCAAATGAGCAAGCTTCACTTGGCACGGGGTCGATGTGGAGGCCATGGGCCCTAGGTACCTCAAGGAAGGCAATTACGGCTACTCGGACAGAGGGTGGGCTGGCCCCTATAATTGGAGATAGAGTAAGACTCAGCTTCATGTTACCTTGCAAGATAAGAAAATGGATATAATCCTAGCCCGACTCTCTATGTACTAATAAGAAAAGCCCTTGGTCGTATCCGACTGAGTTTCCTAACCTGTAACCCTCATCCCTCCAGTATATAAGGAGGGGTAGGGAGCCCCTTGGGGCAGAGGACAATCTCGTCAGAGATGATTCCACATATCGCGAAAGCAATACACCACAACTGAAAGTAGAGTATTACCTCACACCGAGAGCTTGAACAAGTATAAATCTCATGTGTCCTTTATAATCCATTGAGTTTAGGTCCGACGAACAGCCCCATATAATTATTGCCGATACAAAACATTGATAGTTGGCACGCTAGGTAGGGGCCTCGTCGAGATCATCTTCAACAAGCCTGATGGATCCAATCACTGGAGTCAACGGTATCAAGTTCTTCCCCGGGCAAGTGATCAGCTTGGGAGCCTTGACTTTATCGCCGACAATCTCGGCAACCTCACCCTATCCGACTCGGTTTTGACCCGATCGGCTAGTAACCGGGCCGACCCAGCGCCAGTCGGCTTACTCAATGCCGCAGCAATCTTCAGTGACTTGCTACGACGATTTCCAAGACCCACGAGTTCAGGGACAACTCTTTTTCCCGGTGTTCGACTCGGATTCGGCCTTGAGCTGACCGAGATTGGGCTAGCGGAGGAAGAGATCATCAATCTCCCGTTTGGACTCCGCAATGCCACGGATAATTTCAATCTAACACCGTTGTGGCAGACCCGATCCCCTGGAGTTCAACTTGGATACGGCCCAGAGCCGCTTGAGATTGGATCTAGGGAGGTTGGAGTCGTAATTACCCCTCTAAATTACTCCGACTCTGACTCACAGTCGGATAGCAGTTCGGGAAGCTTTTCTCCACCACGCGAAGTGTTCATGGCGTCCAAGGGCTCAACTCCCACAGAAGACACACACCAACTACGCGACCACCAAGAGGAGGAAGCTTGCCGACTGCGTGAGCAACAGGAGGGAGGTGCACGACGCTTGCAAGCCACGAGCGACACTCACAATGACAACTTGCGCAAGGTTGGGCAGACTTCTCAACAGGAGATCTTCCAAACCCAAGTGGGCGACAACGACATCTTCGTGACCCCACATCAGAATGTCGTGGCCGCTACCACACTACTAGACACCTTACAAATCGGGCCTGACCACCAAGCTACCCTGAGTATTGCAAGGATCAAAGCTATGATCACTGCTACAGCATATCAACAACGACAACAGTCTGGAGACACTCTTGTACCTTCAAACAAGACGGCTTCAGATACAATGGTCTCTTCCGCTTTAGCACGATGCCGAGCGGCCGGCTCTAGTCAGCATCGCTTGGAGTCCCACCGTACGTCACTCTGCAACCAAAACTACGACCGACGACATCACCACGACGAGCGCCAGGATAACTAAGATGCCCGAGGACGACTACGGTGAGATCTTCACCACGACATCAACGCTCAGTGCCGCGAGTGCGAGGAAGATGAACGCCGCCGACCCGAAGAAGAGCATGAGTGCTTCAGCCTCCACCACGAGTGGTTTCATCGCCGCAGTTGGAGTCGAAGCCCTTACCCAGATATAGGAGTTCCGGTGTTCACAAATGAACTACAACAGGTCGACTGGCCATCCGGTTTCAAGCCGACTGGAATAGAGAAGTACGAAGACAAGACCAACCCGAAATCCTGGCTAACCATGTATACCTTGGCAATCCGTGCGGCTAGAGGTGACCACAAGGCCCTAGCTAACTCGACACGAACATGGTTGACGGGGCTTCCCAAGTGGTCTTTTGGCTCCTGGGGGGAACTCCGTCAGCGCTTCATGGCAAACTTTCAAGGAATCTACGAGAGGCCATCCTCTGAGTACGATTTGTACCAGTGCCATCAGAGAAAAAAGAGTCTCTCCATGACTTCATCAAGCGTTTTTCCGAGAAGAGGAACTCTATCCCCGAGTTCAAGGACGAAGTGGTCATTGCTGCCTTCTGCAAGGGAGTCAGGGATGCGCCGTTCATCACCAAATTCACTCAGAAGCCACCAAGCTCTGTCAAGGCTTTATTCAACATGGCAAACAAATACGCCGACTCGGCCGATGCTGTCGCCAAGGTGCTTGACGACAAAAAGGAACCCCGACAGAAGGAGCGAAAGGATACCGACGATACGGCTCTAATTAAGGCTAGGAACTGCAAACAGAAGTCAGACAATCTCATTGCGACAGTCGATCGCAACCGTCCTCGACCTCCTAGAACCGAAGATTATCAGAATGACAAGTGACATGCTTGGGGGCTCAAAAGTTCAAATACAAGGATGGCATCCCCACTCCCAACTCATGCAATACCAAACAACTAAGTCGCTTTCTGATACATATTTCCTCCTTTATATGTTATTCTCATCTAAATGAGGTTGGAGGCAACTCACTTTCCTATGGTTTGACTTGGATACGGCTTAGCGCCAGTCGGGATCGGATCTAGGGGGGATGAGATCGTCAATTCCTCACTCGGCCTTGCCAATGCCGCAGACGTTTACACCTAATAGGTGTACATGCTGCACATTTTCTGTTTTTGCTCTTAATGATTGCAAAAATACTTGAGTAGCATAAATTTCGATTCATAAAACTTTGCTCCATGAAAGACGAACTCAAGTCACCCAACACGTGTGTCTAGGAAAGAGCCATGAACTGACTCCCGACGCTTGGGGGCTATGCCTAGTCAGGCAGAGTGTTTAAATGTAAGGGGTGAACTACTCGGGGAAATTAATATTAATAAGAGGAGAAACACATATTTACATCTGTTGTAAAATACATAAATTTTCTTCGGGTGATTGTTCTCTACATCAGATGCTATTCATCCGATATGTTTATAATGCAGGGACTAGTTTTGGATACGCGTAACAGGAAGTCATGGCTACGAGCCTTTCTCCTACGCTCGGGGGTTAGACCAGACTGCCAAGATACACTTAGAGTACGTTGCTTCAAGAATCACTCGGAATGCTCCACAGGGGCTACTAACCGAGTACTTGTGCTAGTCAAGACTCGGATGTCACTATTACCTTGGTACACCCCATGCGGGCCGACAACCGATCTCTGGTACCAGTCGGGGCTCGGGTATCACTTTGCTGGGTAGGGTATGCCTCATGAGGGTCGCCAGTCGAATCCTATACTAATGCGAAGTTCGGGTACCTTTTATTTGGCCACAACTCTATTGGGTAGGGTACGCCTCATGAGGGTCGCCAGCCGAATCCTATGCTAATATGAGGTTTGGGTACCTTATTCGTCTACAATTTTGCCAAGTTGGGTATGCCCCAAGAGGGTCGCTAGCCAAATCCTGCACTAGCACAGCGTTCGGGTACCTATTTGGCCAAAAACAAATAAAGAAACCACTAAAGAAGCTCTTAGTCAAGAAGAAGCCAGAACCTGTACAATCGGATGCTGCACTAAACCCGGAATCTACGGAGGTGCTCATCATTATTGAAGATTAGAAGACTCCAATCATTCGATTCCTACTGGAAGATGAACTTCCTAAAGATCGCAACGAAGCCGAGTAAGTCAAGCGACGGAGAAAAAGCTTTATCATAGTTGGAGAATACTTATATTGTCAACGCGCATCCAGAGTTCTCATGCACTGCGTCACACCTGAGGAGGGCAAGCAGATACTGCAATCTATCCACTCGGGCATCTATGGCAACCATGCTGCATCTAGAACGTAAGTCAGAAAGACTTGCAGACAAGGATTTCTTTGGCCGACTGCGGTTACCGACGCTAATGACATTGTTCAGATATGTGAGAGATGCCAATTTTGTGGGTTGGGTTGGGTATGTCGGTTTGGGCCGACTTATTTGGCAGTACGCTAAAAATATGAGTTCTTAAATAGCATGCCCTATTGGGTCACCCACTGGTCGTGTTAAAATTGTGATGTAGGTGCTATTTTACAAGAGCCGATTAAATAATCAGATACACTTGATACTAAGCCTACAGTCGGGTGTATATATTCGGGTATCTTGATTATTTTAAGGTATTGAGGATATATCCTTATAAGGATCAATAGTTGGTCTCTATTAAAATTGGGGATGTAGATATCTCTCAAGTACACCTCATCACACATTGGATTTACTCCATAGTGATACTCGGCTTACATGCTTAGCCAAATTGCTTTGAGCAAAATTTCTAGCTAATATATTACTGAAGAGTCCAATTTCTGAGAAACATATCACTCGGTAAAGACTTAAAAGTTAAAGATCTTTGACTTTATGTTTAATTGTTTCCCAATTAAGCACAAAGTCGGGGACTACACCTAATAGGTGTGCTTATTTGGCGCATACTATTTATCTATTTCTATGAAGCCCTTCATAGCCTCGTTGCTAGTTGATATGAAGTAGGACTCGGGAGAAGAAGCACTCGGACAATTAGTACTCGGGAGCAAAGCACTCGGAAATCTCTTCACCGTAGAGGATGAGCATTCGATATCAGCTGTGACTCAACTATGAAGGTCTCAGGGGCTACTATGGAGGCCATGGGCCCAGGTACCTCAAGGAAGGCAATTACGGCCACTCGGACAGAGGGTGGGCTGGCCCCTATAATTGGAGATAGAGTAGGACTCAGCTTTCTGTTACCTTATAAGGCAAGGAAAGGGATATAATCCTAGCCGGACTTTCTATGTACTAATAAGGAAAGCCCTTGGTCGTATCCGACTGGATTTCCTACCCTGTAACCCTCATCTCTCCAGTGTATAAGGAGGGGTAGGGAGCCCCCTAGGGCAGAGGACAATCTCGTCAGAGATGATTCCACATATCGCGAAAGCAATACACCACAACTGGAAGTAGGGTATTACCTCACACCGAGAGCCTAAACTAGTATAAATCTCGTGTGTCTTTTCGAATCCATCGAGTTTAGGTCCGACGAATAGCCCCATATAATTATTGCCGATACAAAACATCGACAGTCGACATCGGTCAGATTCCAACGGGGACAAGGGGGACGTCAGAAGAGGATCTTGGCATCTTCAGGGCTTGGGAAGTGAGGAGAAAGTGTCTAGAAGGGAAGAATCGACGCTGGATTGGAAGCTTTTTCAGATCTATGGAGGAGAGCTTGAGTGGTGTGGAAACCCTAGCCTGGAGCGGATAACACAATGGTTTATGCGCGCGGATCTGGAAGGCAAAAAGTTTTGGTGATTTGAGGAAGAAAGAGGAATCTTTTCTCTCTCTCCCTGGGATTTATAGGCCTACGCTGGGTGGCTGGCTTGGACCGGTTAGCTTGATGATGGGCCGTAAGATATGAGTTCCTAAATAGCATGTCCTATTGGGCTGATAGCGAACTGTGTTAAAATCACTGTTCAGGTGCTGTTCCACAGAAGCCGATTAAAATAATTACATATGCTTCATGTTAAACCTAATTGCTGAACACGTATGTTTAGGTATCTGTATTATTTAATAGGTACTGGGGATATGTTCTTATAAGGATCGACAGCTGGTCTTCATTAAATTACAGATGCAGGTATCTCCTAAATACATCTAACCACACGTTGGGTTAAATCCATAGTGGTACTCGGCTTACATGCTTAGCCAAATTGCCTTGAGCAAAAACTTTTCTAGCTGACATGATGCTGAAGAGTCTGATTTTTGAGAAATATACCACTCGGAAAAGACTTAAAGGTTAAAGATCTTTGACTTTATGTTTAATTGATCCACAATTAAGCACAAAGTCGGGGGCTACACCTAATATGTGCGCCTATTCGGCGCACACTATTCAAACTTTTCCATAAAGCCCTTCATAGCCTCATTGTCAGCCGACATGAAGCAGGACTTGGGAGAATAAACACTCGGACAATGAGTACTTAGGAGCAATGCACTCGGTGTCAGCTGTGACTCAACTATAATGGTCTCAGGGGCTACTGTGGAGGCCATGGGCCCTGGGTACCTCATGAAAGGCAATATGACCACTCGGATAGAGGGTGGGCCTGTCATGTAATTAGGGATATAGTATAACTTGGCTTTATATTACCTTCCATGACAGAGAAATGGATATAGTCCTAGCCGGTTACTTTGTGTTCCTAGAGGGAAATTCCCTAGTTGAGTCCAACCGAGATTTCTACTATGTAACCTAGCCTCCTTGGTATATAAGGAGAGGCAGGGAGCCCCCTGGGGCAGACGACAATCTCACCAGAGACAATCAACATCAACCTCAAAGGCAATACATAACAGCTGAAAGTAGGGTATTACCTATCCTTGAGGACCAGAACCAGGATAAACTCTTCGTGTCCCTTCGCATCCATCAAGTTTAGGTCTTACGAATAGCCCCATAATCACTACAACCGATACAACACATTGACAACAACTCGTGGTAAACCATGTCATGAAAGACTAGTGATGCTCGAACGACAATATGACGTCATATTGCTAGGAGCTACGGAAGCTAGAGAACAAGTTTGACGGACTGGAGATTACACACGTTCTGCGCTAATACAATGAAGCTGCTGACGAGTTAGCCAACATGGGATCCAAATGCAAAACGGTCCCAACTGGTGTCTTTGTTGAGTCGCTACTAGAACCATCAATCAGAAAGAAGCCAGAACCCGTGCAGTCGAGCGCTGAGCCGAACCCAGAACCCATGGAGATGCTCATTATTTTTCAAGACTAGCGGAGTACAATTATCCGATTCCTACTAGACAGCGAACTCCCTGAAGACCGCAACAAAGCTGAGCAAGTCAGGCGACGAGCACATGCTTTATCGAGGGGCAAAAATAATGGTTGTCACCAATACACTTTTTGCACAAATAGGAATTAAAGGCTATTAGATAATTATTTTACCCATACTAAAAAGTTTCATTAGATAAGTTATAATTCCGAATAATGGGAATAAAACCCTAAAACCATAAAATTTGCAAAACACTACCATGACACCTAATTTCTAAGTTATAGAAAAGATTCCAATAGTTTCTTATGCTAAAATTTAGATTTTTGGCAAATAAAGGATTAAAGCAACATTGATAATATTCTTAAAATATGCTAACCCATGCTTTAAACTTTGAAACATATGAGAACCTTGTTTTTCTGATTTGTGAAGAAAATATAAATAATTTGCTAAGTGATCTTAAGTAAATAACCAATTCATGTACCCTTATATAGACTTAAAGGAAACAAATGCATTTTCTATATGACAAGGGAAATACATATACAACTAATTAAATCCTACGTTAAAAAAACTCACCTTTACCTAAGTATCGACTAAAAATGTATTCACACCAAAAATTGTTCCTAAATATGAAATAAGGCATAAATCGAGGTTTTTAACTACCTTCTCTCTAAAAATTCGATTAAACCCACTGTGCGAAAACTCCACAAACTATGTTTCACAAAAGAGTTAAACCTACAAGATCGCAAGGCTATCTACTAAGGTTCAGCTCTTCAATCAACAAATACCATCACTAAAATTCAAGCAACCAAGTGCTAAGAACAACACATGTGAGGCCAAGTGCAGGAATGTGCCTAATTGAGCTAGTAAGCCTATAACTAACCTAAGCCACACCAAGGATAGAATATAGCCCACCTCACCTGGATGCCAAGTGGTGGTCAACTTTGGATACACAGTTGGGCCACTAAACTACCCTAGCTTCTAGATCGCCCTTGAACCTTAGAATCCTTGGCCCTTTAGTTAATGCTAACAGTAGGATGCGATCACCCCCAACCTCAGCCCTCACGCTGCCTTAAATCCTATATCTGTGCCTTGTATGACTGTTACTTGATTTGGTTCTTCTCGCACGATTAGTTCATGCGATGCATATAGTGGTGAGGAACGTGAAAGTGCCCCAAGGAAGAGAAGGTTTAATCGAGATTCAGTGCAAAAGTAAGTTGGTAATCAGTCACCTTGAGCAAGGCAAGTCACCACATCCCCCTCCTTGAACATATTGATGATGGTTTGTGAACTTATTTGTTTGTGAAATTAATTGCATGATATGTTTAAAATGTAATCCCAATTATTGATTATGCCACCCTTGTTTTGTGTACCTTGTTCCTTGAAGCCATGATATTAATCGAGTCCCTAGTTATATTTAATAAGTAATGCTTAGCCATGCCAAGTTACACTTGGGTGATTGAAATGCCCTCCCTCATGTCTTCAATAAAATAGGACGATTGATTGGACAATCACTAGGGTTACAGTAATTAGTGAGGATGGAGACATGTATTGCCATCCCATGCACATATAATGAGGAACTATTTGCGAAAGCCAAAAACAAGGAAAAACCTATTTTGACTGGGGTGGCAAGGATTGATTTGGGTGGTTCCTGGAAAGACTAGCGCCGACCTTGGTCAGTTAAGGATCGCATTTCTCGTATGGGCATAGACCTAGTGGACTAAGTGATTCTAGTGGGGTGGCACCATAGTCATGGCCGGTTCTGATCATGGTGTTGTGTTGCGAAGAAGAAAGAGGATAGAGTGTGAGTTAATAAACATGTCAAATTAAATGAACCTTTGCTTCCCTTTTACCTCGGGGGTCCAAGACTCCTCACACCCTTGGTAAGGCGGGATAGGGGTGCCAGAGGGTGCATAAGGGCACATAGTCTTTGGAGTGGGTGCCGCAATACTAGAAGATTTGAAAAGCTAGGCCGTGGCAAGTCTTATGTGTTGGGTGTGCCATGGAATGCGGGTAAAGTGTACATCCACTGCATTGTGAGTAAATCAATCTATTCGAATAGCTGTGCTCGCAGTTAATTGAGCGCCAGGACTTGTACTACTCTTGACTAGACTCATAATTTTCTAAAATTAGTTCATGGATGGTTGGGATTATGGGATGGTGATGATTTGGATGGCTATGGCTATTGTTCCTTGGGAGGCAATGGGACAATGAGTTGTAGAAACTACTTGATCAGCGGTGGCAAGTCATTCTCGAGGAGGTCTCGGGATTGGTGAATAAAACCTTCGTTGAGAAAACATTACGATATTAAAACTGTTTAAAGTCTACCCCACTAGGTCATAGGTATTTATGAAATGGTTCTCAAAATTGGCTTTACGCAAAATAACCTTAGCCACTTCTTGAATACCCTATGCATGAGAAGCATATTTGCGTGGTGGCTTGCTGAGTATCTATGTATTTATGATTGCTCAATTACTATGTTTAGTAGAAGAACATGCCAAAAGAGAAAACCTAGCTAGTATGATTTGCATACTTAGCAGGATGGATGGAGTGTCAGTTGGCTAGGTTGCAGCCCTAGTCATCTGCCTGTGGGCATGAAGATTGGACCCTACCACTACTCATTTCTATTGCTATTACTCTGATAAGGTGCGGCCAGTTCGGCCTTAATAAAGGTATAAACTTCTTTAGTCTTATTTTCAATTCGTACTATGTTATGAGCTAGCTATGTTTAGTGCCTACCCACTACTGATCCAGGGATTGGTACAAGGAAACACAATAGGTTTCTAGTTTTCAAAACAGGGGGCCGACAAAAACACTCAGGTTTGAATAACATAAAGAAAAGCCATAATATTAACATGTAGCCCCCAACTCACTACTTAGTTGGGAACAATCGGCATAGTGAGTCAGAGGATGAAAAACTTTATTCATTTATATAAATTGGAATAAGATACAATGCTTAGGTATAGAAAGGACATAGTTGTTGTATATTCCAAGAGTTGTTGATGAAGGTGCCGTCTTCACATTTTAGTCGGTAAGCACCCGGGCATGTCACCTCAGCAATAATGAATGGCCCCTCCCATAAGAGAGATAATTTATGCCTATTTTTGGTGGTCTATATTTTACGTGATACAAGATCTCCCACCGAAAAGACGCGGCCACGGACATTACAACTTTGATAACGACACAAGCCTTGTAGGTATCGGGCCGACTGGATTATGGTGATGTCCCTTACTTCCTACAACTGATCAAGCTTGACCAGTCGGTCTTCATTAGATTTGTCTTCGTTGTGGGTTCGGACTCTCGGAGAGCCGAACTCTAACTCAGTAGGTAACACCGCCTTAGCACCATAGACGAGGAAGAAAGGGGATTGCCCTGTTGCCAGACTGACTGTTGTACGCAAAGACCACAGAACAGACAGGAGCTCTTGGAACCATCACCCTGCATATGGTTGTAGTTAGTCGAACACCCTCGTCTTGATGCCTTGGAGTACCATGTTGTTTGCGTGCTCCGCCTACCCATTGCTCCATGGGTGTGCCACTAAAGTATAGCAGATTTGATGCCGAAGTCGTCACAAAAATCCTTGAAGACATCGCCAGTGATACTGAGTACCGTTGTCCGTGATGATGCGATTAGAGACTTCAAATCGGTAGATTATACTCTGGATGAAGTCTTTTGCCCTGGCCATAGTAATGGTAGCAATGGGTCTGGCCTCAATCCACTTTGTGAACTTGTCCACCATGGCGAATAAATGTGTAAACCCTCCTAGCGCCTTTTTGAACGGCCCGACCATGTCGAGCCCCCAGACTGCAAAGGGCCATGAAATCGGGATAGTCTGCAGCTCTTGGGTTCTTAAGCGTGCCTGTCGAGCAAAAAATTGACATCCCTTGCATGTCTGAACAAGTGCTTGAGCGTCGGTAATTGCAGTCGGCCAGAAGAATCCTTATCTGTAAGTCTTTCTGACTAACGTCCTTGATGCAGCGTGGTTGCCACAGATGCCCAAGTGGATAGATTGCAGAATCTATTTGTCCTCTTCTGGTGTGATGCAGCACATGAGAACTCCGGGTGCGAACTATTAGAAGAATAACTCTTCAATTAACTATGACCGGAATTTTGCTCATGGCAAACTAGCTAAATTTATAAGCCTTTAATTACTATGAACTCAAGCCCAATGCATGATGAGGTGTACTTGAGAGATATATGCATCTCGATTTTATTGGAGACCAGCTATCGATCCTTATTAGGACATATCCTCAATACCTTGAAATAATCGAGATACCCGAAATAATCGGCTATTGGCTTAGTCATGAAGCGTATCTGATTATTTAATAGGAATCTTGAAAAGTAACACCTGCATCATGATTTTAACGCAACCAGCGGGTGACCCAATAGAGCATGCTATTTAAGAAACCTTTTTTGGCCCACTATAGAATGCACAGGCCCAAGCCCACACACCCAGCGCAACCTTTGTTTTAGCCAAATAGGTACCTGAACGCTGTGCTAGCATAGGACTCGGCTGGTGACCCTCATGGAGCATACCGAACCTAACAAAGTTGTGGCCGAATAAGGTACCCGAACCTCGTATTAGCATAGGATTCGGCCGGTGACTCTCATGAGGCATACCTTACCCAGCAAAGTTGTGGCCAAATAAGGTATCCGAACCTTGCATTAGTATAGGATTCGGCTAGCAACCCTCATGGGCCGTACCCTACCCAGCAGAGTTGTGCCCAAGCCCCGACTGGTGCCGGAGGTCGGCTGTTGGCCCGCATGGGGCGTACCAAGGTAAAGGTGACATCCAAGTCCCGGCTGGTGCTAATAGTCGGCTAGTGGCCCTCATGGAGTATATCGAGTGATTCTTGAAGCGTTGTAGTCCGAGTGTATCTTGGTAGACTAGTCTAGTCCTCAAGCATAGGAAATAGGCTCGTAGTCATGAGTTCCTGTTACACATATCTGGATCTAGACCCTGCATTATAAACACATAGAATGAGTAGCATCTGATGTAAAAAAAAATTACACAAAGAAAATCTATGTATTTTGCAATGCATGTAAATATGCATTCCTCCTCTTATTGATTTTAATTTCCCTGAGTAATTGACTCCTTACATTTAAACACTCTACCCGACTAGTCATAGCCCCTGAGCGCCAGGAGTTGGCTCATGGCTTTTTCCCAGATATGCGTTTTGGGTGACTTGAGTTCGTCTTTCATAAAGCAAAACTTCACGGATCAGAATTTATGATACTCGAGTACTTTCGCAACTGTTAAGAGCAAAAAATATAATTGTGCAGCATGTGCACCCATTAGGTGTAAGAGGCTATAGCTTTGGTAAGGCCGAGTGAGGAATTAACGATTTCATACCCCCTAGATCCGATCCCGACTGGTGCTAAGCCGTATTCAAGTCAAACCATAGGGAAGTAAGTTGCCCCTATCCCAATAGATTATATAAAGGAAAAAAATATTTATTAGAAAGCGATGTAGCTGTTCAATATTCCACAAGTTAGGAATAGAGGGTGCCATACTCGCGTTTGAGCTTTCGAGCCCTTCGGGCAGGTCACTTGTCCTTCGGATAATCTTTAGTTCTGGGAGGTCTAGGACAGCTGCGCTCGACTACCACAACAATATCTTAAGACTTCCGCTTGCGGTCCCTTATTTTTTATGTTCCCGCGTCGGTCTCTCTGTCAGGGTCTGTCTTCTTGCAACTCGGCCACTGTTTCAGCCGAGGAGGCATACTTGTTTGCCATCTAGAAAAGAGTTTTGACTGCAGTTAGCGTCTTCCGAGTGAACTAGGCGATGAACGGTGTGTCTTTGACTCCCTTGCGGAAAGTAGGGATGACTGTCTCATGCTTGATCTTGGGGATTATATTCCTTTTCTCGGAGAACCACTTGATAAAATCTCGGAGAGACTCATTCTTCTTTTGGCGAATCTGGTACAATTCAAACTCAATGCCCGGCCTCTCGTAGGTACCTTGGAAGTTAGCAACGAACCGGTCGCGGAGTGCTCCCTAGGAATCAATAGACCCTCTCAGAAGCCCCGTTAGCCAGGTCTGGGCCGATACTACCATGGCAACTAGGAAATAGTTTGCCATGGTCTTGTGGTCACCTCCGGCAGCTCGGATTGTCAGGGTGTAAACTGAGAGCCAGGACTCGGGGTCCATCTTGCCATCGTACTTCTCAACGCTGGTTGGCTTGAAGCCGGTTGGCCAGTCAACTTGGCACAACTCGAGTGTGAAAGCAGCAATTCCGTCATCCGAGTAGCTTCCGTGGTCTGGAGATCATCGAGGTGGACTTTGGTTTCCTTGACCGAAATGAACATGGTGGAGGCCGAAGCGGTCGTACTCGTCTTCTAGTTGGCGTCATTCGTCTTCTTCGCATTCGCGACGGCGAGCTTGAATATCATGACAAAGATCGCGGCGTGGCCGGTCTTTGATGTCCCTGTCATGGCAGCCGTAGTCATTGTGTCGTCATTGTTGGTTGTCACGGCGATCGAATTGTGACCCGCATTGAGGCTACTCGGACGGTCTCTGACTAGATAAGCCGATCGGTCGCCCGTTTGCGGATTTCGAGGTGGAGTCAGACTTCGACTTGCTTGAGAAAACTAGGTGTTTTGGAGTCTTCCTGGTTGTGTTGAACGGCTGTTGCTGCTGTCATAGCCTTGATCTTTGCGATTGTCAGCATTGCCGTGTGATCAGATCCCGGTTGCACCGTGTCAAGTAGAGTTGTTGTAGCCACAACGTTTTGTTGATGGGTAACAAGTACGTTGTGGTCACCCATCTTGGTCTGGAGGATGTCCCTTTGTGTTTGTGCCTGATTTTGCACATTTGACGGTTGCGCTCATCCCGTTCGGCTTGTCGGCGTCTGTCTTCCTCCTCCTTTTTCTCATGTGGTGGACGAGCCTCCTCCTCCTATTGATTGCATAGTCGGTGAGCATCTTGACTCAGGGTTTGATTTTCTTTTGACACCATAAAAACTTCGCAGGGAGGTAAGAAGCTCCTAGAACTACCCTCCGACTGGGAATTGGAGTTAGAATATTGAAGCGGGGTGATGATGACCAACCTCCCTAGATCCGAACTCAATTGGCTCCAGGCCTTATCCAGGTCGAATTCTAGGGGGTCGGGGGTGGATGACAGCTGTGGCATTGGCGAGTCCGAGTGAGGGATTGACTATCTCATCTCCCCTAAATCCGATCTCAACCGGCACGGGGCCGTGTTCAAGTCGAACACTAGGAAAGAGAATAATCTTGGGACTCGTGGGTCTTTGTCGCCGAAGCAGATCGTTGAAGATTACCGCAACATTGCCAAGGCCTACTAGCACGTGGTTGGCTAGATCTCTCTCCGATCGAGCTGAATCTGACTAGGTTGCCAAAGGCGTCGGCAAAGAAATCGAGGCTCCTAAAGCGAAAGACTTGTCCAGGAGGGAAGGTGATGCTGCGACTTCAGTGGTTGGATCCATCAAGCTTGTTGACGATGACCATGGTGCTTCCCCAACCTGGCGCACCAACTGTCGATGTTTTATATTGGCAATAATTATATGGGGCTATACATCGAACTTAAAGCTAGATGGATTTGAAAGACAAGATGATTTATACTAGTTCAGGCTCTCAATGTGAGGTAATGCTCTACTCCAATTGTGGTGTATTGCTTTTGATGTATATTGTATGAGTTGCCCTAGGGGGCTCCCTACCCCTCCTTATATATGTGGAGGGATGAGGATTACATGGTAGTAAACCTAGTCGGATACAACCTAGGGTTTTCCTTATTAGTACGTAGAGTATCCAGCTGGGATTATATACCTCTCCTTGACTTGCAAGGTAACATGAAGCCGAGTTTCACTCTATCTCTAATTGCTTGGCTTAGCCCACCTCCTGTCCGAGTTGCCGTATTTATCTTCCTTGAGGTACTTGGGGCGCATGGCCTCCATAGTGTGCTATCTAATTTCGTGCTTTATATGAAGTGCCATAATCAACCTAAAGGCACCATACTATGCGGATATTATTTGTGCGAGTTCTTGAGGGTCAACGGGAGATACAATATACACTGCGAAGACAAATGTACTCTGATTCTCACTTATTTATAATTTTTGTGATCATATATATAATTATACTCAATATAATTCTCTTCTTGTGCAATTATCAATATTTCGTTGCAGTTGCCCATGATCTCTAGTTAGGGTGATGCACGACATGTGCCTTTTCATCCAGTACGAATGCTTTCACAGGCATTGCTATGTGTATACGATGAAACAATATTATTTTATGTATATGAAATGGTGATATATGTGTAAATACATGTACGCATGCATGAAATAATGATATCTATGTGTGTAACAAAATTTAATTATGTACATAAAATAATGTTGTAATTATTCGATGAGATGACGATCGATATATCTCATATATATACAATTATATAATAAATATATGAAAGAATTATATACCAAAAACTGAAAAATAAAAATGGGCGGGAAAAAGTTTTAGAATTGGCGGGAAAAATTCAAAACATTCCACAGATAGGCAAAACATCAAATTGGTGCCTCTGGAAACATTTCCAGAGGCAGCCCACGTATGCTTGTCGCCTGTGGAAAGCATTTCCACCAGTGGGTCTCTTTGATAATGCGCCTGTGGAAAGCAGGGTTCTAAAGAGGCCCGCCTGCGTATGATTTGTGCAGGTGGGCCTTTTTAGAACCCCACCTGTGGAAATGCTTTCCACAAGCAGGCTTTTTAAGAGGCACGCCTGCGTAAAGACTTTCCGCAGGCGGCCTTTTGCTTGCCTGTGTAGAAAGTGTTTCTATAGGCCTTTTCGTATAGGCGAGCTAGATGTCTGCTTGCACAAATCCATTTTGCCCGCCTCTAGAAATGATTTTCGTACTAGTACTCGCACACCATCTTTTATTGAACAAAATAAAAGAAAAAAATAGGGGGTTGGAAGAGGGCTCCATATATTTGATGACACTGCTAAAGAAATAATCATCCACAGGGGGCCATCTATAACGGTTTGAGTAGAATTGTTTGAGATCACATCTATCTATATCTTTATCTATATAAATTGGGAACTCTGAAGAAGTTCCCATGTTAAGCAGAAAGATCTGACCATTGATTACGTGGATTGTATTATTATGACCGTGGATCATATTGAGAGTTATTGTTATATCGTATTGAGGGTTAGTTTTCATATAAAGGAAGCTTTATTGATCTTAGACAATTACATCAGTATAATACATTTACTCTAAGATCACTCACAGTATAGGAAAAGATTAGACAATGGTGAGAACAATGCCATGCTAAAGAAGGGACACCGCATAGGGTATTTTGGTCATTTAGCAAAGTTTCTCGCTCTGAAACACAAGAAATGGTAAAATAATATATGTAGTAACCGATGGCGAAGAACAAGAAGACCAGCAAACCCATGTTTTTAAGGTATCCTCAATAAAGGCCATATTTATTTTATTGTTCCTAGTAAATTTTTCCATGCATTAAATACATATATACATATATATTGCTGAGGAAGATTGGGATTAATTAGAAAGTGTACACTGTCTTTAAGAAAAATCCTCTGGGGAATGGGCAATTAATTAATGTGGAAACGAAATTTTAGAATTAAGAAGGCAGTTGGAGAGGTTACAAATTAATAGTGGTACATATATAGCGAAATGCTAAATAGAAATAATATATATATATATATATATATATATGTGTGTGTGTGTATGTGTATGTATGTATGTATGTATGTTGTTCGGTCCAGGAAGCTACCGTACCTTGTACCTATTAGGCTACTGCTACGGTAGCAAGCTAAGGTGGTGGTTGTTTTATTAATTATTTTATTAGTGTTGGTCGTGGTCGTCTTGGGCGGCCCAGGCCATGCACTCCTGGTGCATCTGCCCCAGCGTCGTCCCCCTCCCCCGCCCGCCGCTGCCATTATTGTTGCTGATGCTGCCTTCAGCCCCGCCGACGCGACGCTGCGCTGCCACTGCCGGCGCCGCAGTGTTGGCAGCATTAGCGCCGGCGTCATGTTGACTGTGGTTTTGGGCAGTGCCTGGAGGTGCGCCGGTGAGCTGCTGGACGACGGTGCGGAACTGGGTGGGGTGGACGACGTACACCTCGGCGTCTGAGGGGTGCCGCCGTCTCCAGTGCGGCCTCGGCGGCGGTGCTTGGCCGGGCTGCTTGTCCATGGCCGGCTGCAGTGCTAGCTAGCTGCTGCTGAATGAGACACAAGCTAGTAATTAATTAAGCTGGATATACATGAAGCAATATAATGGAGGAGTTAGGATCGGAGATAAGCTAGCTATATATAGGTATCTTGCTTGCATGTGGCTGCGGGATGGGGAACCCCCGGCCAGCCCGCTATTTATAAGCAACGTTAATTGGTGGTACCAGCAGCACAGTAGTGGCATATATGCTGAAGTCAGCTGCTATCTATAATAATTAACTCGTCAAATTAAAGTTGTTGGTCTTGTCGCGGGGGGTGATGGCGATGTGAAGCGATCATGGCGTCAGCTTGACCGTGGCTAGAATGATCGTCCATGGATGCTTCCTCGCACGCACGCCACCACGTCTGCCTGCCTGCAGGTCTACCACCAATTACTCAAACTCACAAATAGACTACTGACACGTGTATATTACTATATTATACTTCTGCTTAAGTATTTAATTAAATATTAACTATTACAAACTTAAAAATAGATTTATTTAATTTTTTAAGATATTTTTATATATAAAATTTTTAAAAAACACGCTGTTTTATGTTTTGAAAAACATACTTAAAAAAAATAAAAGCAAAGAAACTGAAGGGAACACAGCGTTCATCTCTAAAAAAGAAAAGCCGCAGGATAGTCTCTACCCTGTGGGGGTGGGTTGCTGGCCGGCTTAATTGGAATGGATTTGTCCATGACGTCATCATAGCATCGTCATCAGCAGTCTGGTGCAGCCGTGCAGGTGCTAGCTGGTCCACAAGCAAACACCACCTCCAACGCTAACAGATTAACAGATTGTACATATGTTAAGTTGGCCTATATATAGCTCGTGTATTAATTATTGTCTTTAGTTAATTATGTGACACAGGCACCATGCATGCAGAGACAGTTGAGGCTGTTGTTTGACATGTCCTGAAATCAGGTTCGCAAAGGCGTTGAAAACTGATCGGTTTTCACGGATTTTTAATGTTTTAACGTGGATCTAAATCAATTTTCAGATAGAATTTCAAATGTCTTTTGACAAATTTAAATGTTAAATAGTAAATTTGATCAAATTTAGTTAGAATTTATCAAAAAGAGTTAAAATTTATCAAAAACCGTGATACCAACAGGGTTCGAAATCTGGTGGTCAATCGGTAATGTAAACCCTGCCTGCAATATATATCCTGGTGTGTGTATGGCCAGTAGCTAGCGTTCATGTATATATTGGTCCGATTGCCCACCGTCCAGCTGATGTCATTGAGCCGGCACAGATGCATAACAGTCCAGTCCAGTCCAGTCCTGTGTACGTAGATAATATATACTATATATGTGTGTGATTATAGAAGATGGAAATGGTTGGTATCGGTGGATGTTTCCTCGAACCCGGCCACCTCTGCGTCATCAGTGCAGGGGCATCCTGTCTATGTTTCATTTAATACACATTCTTTTTATAATTTAAACCTTTAATCAATTAATTTTAAAAACATACTCTCTCGAAAATTATTCCAAAAATAAAATTTTAGCCACGCCTGTCCATTTGGAATGGCAAAACAACTCTGCCATGTCACATGCAATGCACTGCCATGCTGGTGGTCATGGCTTGGCTGAGACAGCTGGATGCCAACGTGGCGTGCTTGCCATGCCAGACGGACTGGCGTGGCAGCTGCCATGCCAGTTTTGGTGCTACCGTGCCAGCTCACCTGGCGTGGCAATCGCAAATATCATCCTAGCTGTGGCCACACCCATCTTCTTTCTCCTCCACCGTTCATCTCCATCCCCCTGCTCGAACCAGTGGTGGTGTTATGTCTTCCTCGTTGAATCCTTGATGAAACCGAATGATTTGAAGATGGATTTGAAGTGCATTTGAGTTGGACTTAATCCCGTAAGGTATATCTCCCGATTTCTCTTGTTTTTACCTTTGATTTAGAACACCTTTTGTTTTGTTTAGGATTAGAAATTTATGTTGGTAAATTTGGTAATGGTGGTGCATGGGAGTAGATCGGGGTAGATCAAAGATAGTATTGATTAGTACTAGTTTGCGATAATGGTATTTACGTGGATAATATAAATTTTTTGATTATTGTGATTGTAATATGGACGACGTATGTGAGAGCATGCATTTGGTAGAGGATTTTATTATTATTTAAAACTTTTTTATTTTTTATCTTAAAATAAAACTTTCAGAAACTTATTTCCAAGTCTAAACCTTTTGACTACGCTAGTCTAACTAGCGTGGCCAAACAACACTGCCACACCACGATGGTGTGGCAGTGTTGTTTGGCCACTCTAGTTAGCAGGATAACACTGGCACACCAACTGATCTTGGCGTGGCAGTGTTATCCTGTCACCCTAGGCGGGATGGCGTGGCCAAAAGATTCAAATTTGGAAATGAGTTTTCGGAGGGTTTATTTTTAAAAATAAAATAACAAAAATTCTTTGGTAGATATAGTATCTTTTTATTCTATATGAATGACTAGGTCCTATATGGAATGTCTCATTATATGTAGAACTCGTTCTTTTGCTACGACTAATTGTTTGACAAGGTGTATTTGTTTTTGTCACTTTAGTAGATATGAGATACCCTCTGCATATGCACTTGCTTGCCAAGAATACCACATACCTAATACTACACGGAAGGTAATATTTAAATATGGATAAATATACAGAGAAAGAAGGAATTATGTCCTTAATAAGGAAGGACTTCGTAGTTGTGGAGGACATAGGTCTTGGGTACCCTAACAGAAGACAAATATGGCTACCGAATAGGAGGTGGGCCAACCCATGTAATTAGAGATAGAGTAGAACTAGGCTTCATATTACCTTGCACGACAAAAAAAGAGATAATGTCATAGCCGAATACTCTATGTACAGATAAGGGAACCCTGGGTCGTATTCGACTAGGTTTCCTACCTTGTAATCCTCGCCCCTCGACATATATAGGGGGGAAGGGAGCCTCCTCGGGGAACAAATCATACACAAGCGAAACCTATCCACTAAAGCAGGAGTAGGGTATTACCTCTCGCCGAGGGCCTGAACCTGTCTAAATCTTCTTGCCTTTCGAATCCATCCAGCTTTATGTCCAACGCATAGCCCCGTATTCATTATTACCCACACAAAATATCGACAGTAGTCTGATTAGGGGACAACAAAACTTGACCAGCCCTAGAGGGTGGGGTCAAGAGACTTCGTGAGGTGACCAGCAACGTGAAAAAAAATCTATCCCCAACCTCTCTTCCTCTACTTCCAGTGGCTCACTGCCGGCGACCATGGGAGGAGGGGTCGGACATCATCCTTTTAGTTGTCTACTGTAGGTTCCTGTCAGGTTTTCCCATAGTTTTAGGTCGAGTCAATCTTGTTTTTTGCCTCCCTCCCTTCCGGCATCAGATCTATGGTAGCCAGGTTGGTTGGAGAAGATGGCGGTGGAGATAGTTGGAGATGGTTTGGGTGGCCTTATTCAAGAGAGATGGACCGGCGGCCTGATCTACTTCTTGTATTTGGCAGGTGCAGTGGAGGTAGGCGGCGGGGGTCGATGCAGTGGCGCTGGCCCCAAATCCAAAGACTGAAGGTCAGTCTCGGTGGCAGTAGTCACCGGCGGTTGTTAAGGCCCTTGAGCCAGCTATGGTGGAGGTGGTCACCAATGACCATGAATGACTCAAATGGTGGCAGACGGCGAGCTTTGACTTGGCCCTAAATCAACAAGCTGGCAGTCATTGGCAGTAGCTGGATCTCTGGTAGCGGAAGTCGTCAGGCGAGACTAGTTCATTGAGGTGGTGATACCAAGATCAATCTGTGTTTCACTGTCGACAATCACGAGGTTCATGCGGGGGTAGTCGTTGCAACGACATCGACCGTCTGTCCTCAATATCCTAAAGAGTCAATAGGTCATTCTCTTCTCAAATTTCTCCATTGTGCTACCAAGGCAGCAGTTAGATCATAGACATCCTAATGCTTCCTCGTTTAAGGTTGGCTAGATATTTGGGATGTTATTCTTGTTGTTTCCTTAAAACAGTAACAATGTAGGATTTACCGTTCGGGTTGAGTATAGACCGCTTGTCCGATCTTGGTCGACAGGATTGCAGTCAGTGCTCCTTAGATTCAACAATGAACTCCATGGAAATTATGTGCTGAGTTCAGTGAAGCTCACACCAAATCTACGGCTCAACAACAAACCTCAAAACTGTGCCGTTTCCACCGATGCAACCGAAGGGGATTACCGGTTTGTCAAGCAGGGTGCATGTCAAAAGAGGTCCATGGATGCAATTGTCACGGCAACACTGCAGTTCACTGTCGATCGCATCCTTTACTGTTGCATGGTTTTATTAGGAAATTTGTTTCCTTTCTTGAGCTACCCTTCCTTTTGGAAAGGATGGTTAAGTACTTTATGTTTTATCTTTTGATGATTTACTGGGTATAATTCCCCTGAATGTTGTCTCCTCAATAAAATGTTATGTGTTTTCAAAAAAAAGAAAGGGACGACAAGACTTTACCTGCCCATATCCAATTTGGAGTCTCCGAATTCTACTTGGACAAGGGGGTGTCCTTGATATAAATACAAACCCCTCATGTGGGGCGGGCATCAAATCATAAGCTATATAAGCTCCCAACACATCAAGTCGAGACCCCGGAGAGGCCTATGACTAGCTACCAATTACTTTGCCGCTTCATAGTTTGCCTAGATTAGTTGGTAAGCTAGACACATATAGATTTCTCCTATTTTGTACTTAGTTTGATATTCTGCCTGTCAATACATATAAACAGGAGTAGAACTACTGCCCAATCAGGGCGGTTTGAACCTATATAAAAATTCATGTCTCCTGTTTCTCATTACATCTTTATATGTATCTTGGCACCAGCTGACCCCTACATCCTCAAATACCGTAGTTAGGACCTAACCCATCGACGGTTTTGCATTTCAATATTACGTGGTTGTAGATGGACCGTGTTGTGTGTACATTCGAGTGGAACTATTAGTTCTAATTGACAGCTTAAGGGGATAAAAGTTGATGTGTTAGTGTTTGGGGCAGCACCTATGTGGTTAGAATTATTATCCGATAGGATTTGGTCTAAATTGCAACCTTTGGAGCTATTCATGTAATAAGCATGGAAAGGAGGAACGATGCAGGCATAGGATCAAGGGAGCACTTTGTGATGATGCAAGCATGTGGTGCGAGGTTCACAAGTTTGCTCTTTGGATGTTGTGGTTATAACGGGTGGGATAGATCGTATCATGGTTGTTTAAATTTCTATAGATCATACTCATGTTATGTTGAGCCCTCAAGAAGAGTCGAACTAGACGGGATACTGGCAATGAGGGTGTTGTTGGGTTGAGTAAAACTAGTACAACCCCAAACTGTTTTGAAACTATTAATGTTGGCCAGGGTAATGGGCAAGGCAATATTATGTTACTGAAGAGTACTAGGTTGAGTAAGGTCAATGGGAATGGTGCTGTAGTAAATAATGATTTCGATGAAGCGTGCTTTGAGCATCCAGAGCGGCGTCGAGGTGTCGATGATTGCTCATTATTGTCTTCCTCAGACGATGAAGGGCTTACTCCTTCCATAATGAGGAAGAGTTGCAAAATTTAGGCGGGCCAAAATTGTCTTGGTAGAGGTGCCTGCTTCATATTATGTCTAATTTAGTTTTTTACTAACTTAATAATTTTAAAGTTTGAAATTAATAAGTTCCGCTGAATTTATACTCGGTTTGGAGACTCATTGTTTAGCTTAAGTAAAAAAAAGAGTCCACAGGATTTCTAATATTTTATTTGATACAAACTCTTAATATGGTCTACGGTTGTGGTGATCTGATCCAGCAAATCTCAATGCTTAGATTTTTCTAGTTAACATGGATCAGCTTCGTCACAATGACCAATTAGGAGATGTGTAGCAAGCTTATAGATGTGTACATGCATTACGTGTGCAATTGCAGGTATCAAGTAGAGCAAGCTAGCCAGCTCGGTAGATTAATTAATTAGATAGTGTATGAGACATAAGGTCGGCCATGGTGCCGGGGCTGAGAACGAAGCCGTTGGAGGAGCACCACGCCACGTAGGCGTCCTGCATCGACGACCCGCTCCTTGGAACAAGTAGTGTTGCTGCAGGCAGGCGATCCTGTGCGGTCGTCGTTGGCGCCGGCGAGGAAGAAGAGGAGGAGGAGGAGCAGCCGACGGTGTGCTTCTGCACAAAGCGGCGGAAACTGGCGGGGCGCACGTGGTGGATCTTGGGCGGCGGTGGCTTAATCCGTCGGCGGTATGGCCTCTCCACCAACAGCGGCAACTGCTGCTTCTTCTCGGGATCATTATTAGTAGCTGCTGCTGCTGCCTTGGTCGTGATCTCCGTGATTTGCTGGCATAGCTGATGATCGCCGTTGTCGACATGGGCGCTCATGTTTTAATTACGAGTAATTTGCAGATGAATGATCGATCGATCGAGCTCGAGTAGCTACTACGTACTCCTTCGGTTCATGCATGCATGATAGGAGTAGAGTATATACAGACGACGCAGCACGCGCAATCTCACGACTGATAGATGGATCTTCTCGAAGCTTCTAGCAGTTACTCCTACACATAGGAGTACGTGCGTCACCCCGTATGTAGATAGACGTACGTTCGGATGGCGACCGAGCGCAAAGGCATCATTAACTAATAATTCATTCTTTAGAGTGTCTGTGATGGTGACTTATTTAGCTCTAGCTCTCTATAAACTAAAATAGCAGTCAACAAAGAACAAACGGGAAATTAATTTTGCCCACTAGCAAAAAGGTAGCACTTTTGCTCATCGGTATTACCCCTGCCCGAACAAACCTTAATTACCTACGAAATGCATCAGGTGCTCCTTTAATTATCAGTTAAGCCTTCAATCTGGAATTCGACATCATATCGTTTTAAAAACTTGACTACTGCCACATTAGTTATTTTTTTAGTGTTATACATAAGAAAATCTCCCTTCATTCTGGATGGCTCTTGTACAGCGATTATTCGTGCAACAAACCAGTAAGGATCGACCTAACTTAATTAACGGTTCTATAAGGCAACAGTCCAAGAGTTTAATTGTACTCCCTCTATTTTAAATTATTTATTGTTTTAATTTTATTCTAAGTTAAACTTTATATTTTTAATCACTAATTTCTATAAATCTATATAGTTTAATATCATAAGATTTATATTTTTAGATTCACGTTTAGAGATACTTTCATAATATATAATTCACATGTTATCAAACTATATAATTTTTTAGAAATTAATGATTAAAGATATAAATATTTGACTTAGAACAAAGCCAAGACAACAAGTAATTTAAAATAAAGAGAGGGTATCGTAAATCTAAATTAAATCACCAATTAATGACGCCTGCATGCGAATCGTGGTAGGTACGTACATCGGTGGTGTTTGGTTTGCTAGTATTTGCACCCACAAAATTTTTACAAGGGAGACAAACATTGCCTCATGTACTAGTCCTCCATACTAAAATTGGCTACTTCTATAAACTCAATTCCTCACTCATTATCACACAAAAATTTCGTACACATGGGGATGTTGCAGCTCCCGATCACTGTCTAATAGCCAATGCAGTCGTTCCCTCGAATAGATGGCAGCTAATGGGAGAGACCGTCAAGAGGAAGTCACGAGCTCTCCGACTGATGCCGAAACAGCAAAAATCATGTCTCTCAATCAGGCAACGCATGCAGCTGGTCTCAAGTCCATCGCCCTAGCGAAGAAAAGAATAGACAGCAGCGCTGGAGAAATCCGCCCAAGGAGAGGCTCCCGTAGCTAGCGTAAAATCATTATCATGATTAAAATTTTCTGATGCACAATTAATTTTACAAATAATTTATTTAATAGAGATTGGTTTAAAAATAACTGTGGATGTTGGTGTGAGTGCGTATGCTAATATGAGTCAAGTTAGAAAGAACTTGTGTTTAAATATTATAAAATCATGTGCTGAAAAATTGACTTATCTTAGGATTTATGAACTTAGCATAAGCGTGTGTACGACTGACGTGGATCAAGTTGCAAATATCTGTGCCCAAAAATAGTGTGTTTAGTCTATTTGTGTATAGGTACTTAGGGTCAACCTTGGTTAACGGCGGGATCGAAAATAAACTCAAGGAGGAATTTAGGTCCAGAACGGTCAAAGATGCCGGGTTACAAGATGGGACACAAGGTGACACACGGTGGGTGAAAACTGTGTGAGGAGATCTTTGAAACGAGCTTCACAAGGTTACGTGCAAGTGCTAGAAATTCACGGAAAAATTGTGAAGAAATTGGATAGAAATTCGCGATAAAGAAAAGAATTTTAAAAAAAAGAGAAAAAAGCGTGCCACAGTACATGGAGTACTGTAGCAAGTGAGTACAGTAGCGAGCGCTACAGTACAAGGGCCAGCGAGTTGGGCTGGTGGAAGAAGACTAGCAGGCTGGCGCAGCAGGCCGAGCTTGGAGGCCCATGAAGATGTTATAAATAGTGACTCCATGTTAATTTTTTGTGAGATTTTTTTTGGGTTTTTTGAGAGCGAATTTGTTTTAGATTAGAGTTCTAATATAGAGTTTTGATAATTTCGTGGAGAAATCATTTGAATGTTTTGGAGAAATATCATGTAAGCACAATCTTGTTAATAAAGGTAAAGTTTATGGAAGATTAGTGCGGTAATTAATTCCTCTTTCTCGTTCATTTTTGTGCACGTCTAGCGATCGATTTTAGATTGATTTGTTTTTCTCTACGATTTGGGTTGGTTTCTCTGATCTAAAGTCTAGTTAGGGTGTTTTTCTAGTGTTCTGAAAAGTTTGGTTGGTTAATTATTTTTGGATCTTATTTAATCAATTAATTAGGGCTTAATTAATTTTCGTCAATCTTCTGTTCAGTAATTTTGTTTCGTTAATATCTCGAGATCCAGAAGTCCGATTGATGTGTTTCCAGTTGGGTTTGTTTGCAAATATTGTCTAGTTTATTCTGACAAATTTTCAGATATATCGGAGTTACAGATCTACAGTTACAATCTGTTTAGTGACGGAACGGTGTTCTGTCCATATTCTGAAAACGCGGTTTTTCAGGTTTTGTGATTAAGGGAAAGTGTTAAATTTTATTTTTGACTTACGCAATCATTCACCCCCCCTCTGATTGCCTATCTTAGTGTGTGTCGATCCTACAAATGGTATCAGAGCAAGGTTATTTATTTTATTATCTTTTCTAATTGATCTTAACCAGCGATTAGAAAATATGTCGACAGATAGGTATTCGACAGAACCTTGTATTTTCGATGGTGTTGATTTTCAGTATTGGAAGGCTAAGATGGAGGCATACATTCAAGCTCAAGGCTTTGCGATATAGGTGAAGATCTACAAGCCATATCAAGTTCCCGAAAACGATGCAGTGACAGTAGCGAACATGCCACAGGTAGAGGCTAACAGTAAGGCGAGAAACTTGATTATTCAAGGGCTAGGAAGGAGCGACTTCGACCGTGTGGTGCATCTTAAATCGGCACATGAGGTATGGACAGCACTTTGTGATTATCACGAAGGATGAAACACGGTAAAAGAGGTACGTCAAGATATGTATAAAAAGGAATATATGCAATTTGAGATGAAACCTGGTGAATCTCTTGATGACTTCTTTGCTCGCTCTAACAAGATTCTTAGCAACTTGCGTTCTGTTAATGTTATATACACCAATGCTGAAAATTCTCGTCAACTGTTAGGAGCTTTAGATATATCTATATGGGAGATAAAGATAACATCAATTAGAGAATCTACTACCATGAGTACACTTACATTAGATGTGCTTTATTCTAAATTGAAAACTCATGAGTTAGATGTTTTTGCTAGAAAAAGTATGGCTAATAAATCAATGGCTTTAGCTTCATAGATTAACAACTCTATTGGTGATAACTCTTCATCTAGCTATGCTTTGTTCTCTTTGTCTTTACTAACTGATGAACAGCTAGAGCAACTTTATGAATATGATTTGGCACTCCTCTCCACTCGCTTCACAAAAGCTTTGCAAAATGTTCGATCTAGAAAGAGAGCAAATGGTGGAGAACCTCAGAGATGTTTTGAATGTGACTCACTCAATCACTTTTGTCTTAAATGTCTAAAATTTCTAGCAAGAATTTCTAGAGATGAAGATGAGGAGGAAGACAAGGTAGAGAGTGACAAGAAGCGAACGCTCAAGAGCACTAAGAAGAAAGGGTATTTGAACAAGAAGGTAGTGCACCGTGTTCTTTCTGCTCTTAAACAGGTAAATCTAAGCGATGTGGACACCAAGAGTGATGATGATGCTACTTCCAAAGACAAGAAAAGCTTGATTGATCTATGTATGATGGCAAATAGCAGAAGCGTCACCAATAGTGACATCGACAGCGACAGCGACAATGAGATAGAACCTTCTTATGATGATTTAGCTTGTGCTGTTAAAAACTTGGTACTTTATTAGAGAAGAGAGATAAAAAGATTAAGAAACAAGATGCTTTGGTTGAAAAATTAAATGCTGAAATTGCAAGGCTTAAAACTTTGACTCCTATAGATGATTCTTGCAAATCATGTGATTTAGTTTATGCTGAATTTACTTCTCTAAGGAATATGCATGCTTCTACATTGAAGGAACTTAGGCTAGAAAAGGAGAAAAATGAACAACATGTCTGTCAAATTGATGAACCTGTCTCTTGTGATAAATGAAATGTTCTTAAGTTGAAGTTAGAAGTTGCTGATGTTAAAATTGCACAACTAAAAAAGGATCTTGCTTTGAAGATAAAAGATGCTGATGTTAAAATTGCATAACTAAAAGAACATCTTGCTATCCATAAGGTTCTTTCATGCTCTAATTATGGTAAAAATGATAGATTTCAGCATGTATCTTGTAAGAATTATGCCACTCTTTTGAAGCGTATTGATTATTTGCAAGGAAAGATAGGAACTAAAAGTTTGAATCAAATTTTGAATCAAAAGATTAGTTCTGAAAAATTTAAAACTGGTTTGGGTTTTAATCCTTATGATTATTCTAAGATCCATGCTCCAAAAGTTATTAAATCCCTTGGCAGTGGCATAATTGAGACAGTCAACGAACCTAAAAGGATGATTTTTAAATCTACTGGTATTATGTCATCTTCTAGCACAGCAAACGCAAAGGTAGCCTCTACTTCTCGAGCTAAATACAAAGTTAAGTACACTTGCACTCATTGTGGTAGAGATGGACATAAAGTAGAATTTTATTTTAGACTAGCCAAACAACAAATGGGAGAAAAAGCTAAGGCATGGTCTAATTTGAGAAAGGCACGCCCATTTAGTTCTACTAACATGAGTAATGATAGATCTAAACCTTTGCATAAAAATACTTGTGTTATGTCTACTGGTGTGCGTTATGTGTCTCAGTACTGGATTCCTAAATGCTATATTACTAACTCCGGTATTGAGACCTTGACACTGTTTTCCTCTATATAGGCACTTCGTGCGAGGAAGGAGAACGTCTGGCTAGTAGATTCTGGATGCTCACGCCACATGTTCGGTGACAAGAATTGGTTCTCCTATCTCACAGGAGCATCGCATGTTGAAAAGGTAACTTTTGGAGATGCTTCTACTTCTATGGTTGTGGCTAAAGGTACAGTAAAAGTGAGCGATAAGTTTATGTTTAAGGATGTAGTTCTTGTTGAGAACTTGAAATATAACTTGCTTTCCGTTTCACAAATGATTGATGAAGATCTTGCAGTGTGTTTTAAGAAAGATAGATGTAGAGTATTAGATGCTTCAGGAAATCTTGTCTTTAATATTGCACGTTTTGGGAGAGTGTTTAAAGCTGATTTTAATGTGTCATCTTCTATTAAGCATAGGTGTCTAGTTGCCAATGACTTTAAAGACTTATTCTTTTGGCACCGTAAACTTGGCCATATTGGTTTTGATCATTTAACACGTGTTAGTGGTTTGGATCTTATACGTGGTCTACCTAAGCTTAAGAGTGATAGCGATATAGTATGCTCTTCTTGTAGATAAGGTAAGATGCATGCAGGTTCACATCCACCTCTTACAATGGTGATGAAAAACGTACCAGGACAACTTCTACACCATGATACCATTGGACCATCACGAGTTCAATCTTTTGGAGGTAAGTGGTACGTACTGGTAATAGTTGATGATCTCTCTAGATACTCTTGGGTTTATTTTATGGCATCTAAAGATGAGGATTTTAGTCTTTTTAGAAGTCTTGCTCTTAGATTATCTGTTGATCACCTAGGAGCTCTTAGAGCAATTAGAAGTGATATGGATCTGAATTTAAAAATTCTTCTTTTGATCAATTTTGTGCTGAAAAAGGTCTTGATCATCAATTCTCTTCAACTAGAGTACCACAACAAAATGGTGTAGTTGAAAGAAAAAACAGAACCTTGGTTGAGATGGCAAGGACTATGCTAGATGAATTTTCTACTCCTAGAAAATTTTGGGTTGAAGCCATATCTACTGCATGCTATGTTTCAAATCGTGTATTTTTGAGATCAAAGCTTGGTAAAACTTCTTATGAGCTGCGGTTTGATCATAGGCATAGTATTTCTCACTTTCGTGTGTTTGGATGCAAATGCTTTGTGCTGAAATCTGGAAACTTAGATAAATTTGAGGCTAGATCAGTTGATGGCATATTTCTTGGTCACTCTACTCATTCTCGTGCCTATCGTGTTCTAGTTTTGGAGACTAACAAAATAATAGAAATCTGTAAAGTTACTTTTAATAAGACTAGGCCAGGGACTAGTCCAAGTATTGTAGGTACATGTGTATATATTCAGGAGGAGGACATTTTTGTTGATGAAGAAGATGATGATGTAGCTAAAGTTTTAACTCCTCCCACACAATCAATTGTAACAGATCCAGCACCTACTACAACTTCACCTACAACTGAGCATCCTCAAATTTTCACATCATCTGTGCATGTAGAAGATCAAATAGAAGAAGTGAAGTTTTTGAAGCAACAGCTCCCTTGCACATTCAAAGAAGACATCTACCTCAACAAATGATTGGTAATCTTCATGAAAGAGTGACACGTTCCAGGTTTAACGATCCAAACTCTCATGCTCATTCAGCGTTTGTTGCCTCTTTTGAACCCAAAGACATATCACATGCATTAACTGACGAATCTTGGATCAATGCCATGCATGAAGAATTAGAGAACTTTGAACGTATCAAGATTTGGAAACTAGTGCCACCGCCTCCTAATCATTCTGTCATTGGAACTAAATGGGTGTTTAAAAATAAACAAAGTGAGGACGGTGTAGTTGTTAGAAACAAAGCTAGGTTGGTTGCTCAAGGTTTTACACAGATAGAAGGTCTAGATTTTGATGAAACCTTTACTCCTGTTGCTAGATTTGAAGCCATTAGAATATTGTTAGCCTTTGCTGCTTCTAAAGGTTTTAAACTTTATCAAATGGATGTAAAAAGTGCTTTTCTAAATGGGTTTATCAATGAAGAAATTTATGTTAAGCAACCACCTGGTTTTGAAAATTCCAAATATCCAAATCATGTTTTTAAACTATCTAAGGCCTTGTATGGTTTAAAACAAGCACCTAGAGCATGGTATGATAGGTTGAAAAACTTCCTACTTGAAAAGGGTTTTTCCATGGGAAAGGTAGACAAAACATTTTTTTCTTAAGCAAGGCAATGATCAATTATTCGTTCAGATTTATGTGGATGATATCATCTTTGGTTGTTCATCTCATGTTTTGGTGTTCCAGTTTTCAGAAACTATGAGTAGTGAATTTGAGATGAGTATAATAGGCGAATTGACTTATTTTTTGGGATTGCAAATCAAACAAACAAAAAAGGTATATTTGTCCATCAGAGTAAGTATACGAAGGATCTTCTATGTCGTTTTGGAATAGAGAATTGCAAACCCATCATGACACCCATGGGACTACATCTACACTTGATCCTGATGAGGAAGGTAAGCCAGTTGATCAAAAGGAGTATAGGAGTATGATTGGTTCACTTTTGTATCTTGCTGCTTCAAGACCGGATATATAATTTGCTGTATGTTTATATGCACGGTTTTGAGCTTCCCCACGTGCTTCACATCTTCAAGCAATTAAGCGAATTCTCAGGTATGTTCATGGCACTAAAGACTTTGGTATATGGTTATCAGCATCATCATGTATTAGCTTAAGAGCTTTTTCTGATGCTAATTTTGGAGGGTATAGACTTGATAGAAAAAGTACTTCTGGTGCTTGTTTCTTCTTGGGTAATTCACTTGTTGCTTGGTCATCTAGAAAACAATCCTCTATAGCACAATCAACTGCTGAATCTGAGTATGTGGCTGCTGCTAGTTGTTATTCTCAAATACTTTGGATAGTAGCTACACTTCAGGATTAGGTGTTACTTTGAAAAATGTTTCGCTTTTCTATGATAACACAAGTGCCATTTGTATTGCTAAGAACCTAGTACAACACTCTAGGACAAAACATATTGATATTAGATTTCACTTTCTTAGAAATCATGTTGAAAAACGAAATATGGCACTTCATCATGTGGATACTGAATATCAATTGGCAGATATTTTCACAAAACCTTTGGATTCTTCTCGTTTTGCTTATCTTAGGGGAGAATTTGGGGTTATTCATCTAATGGGGTTGTTTTGAGGGGGTTTTAACTCTTTGTAACATATTTTATTATTGGTATGTTTTTATTTGAAATTTAAAAAAAATTACAGATAAACTAATGAACACTACATATGATTTATATGTGTCTTTTGAAGCCATGTTCTTGCCATAAAGAAAGAGTGCCTTCATGTCTGTACATATGTAGTGTAGGTCTTTACATGACTATTTAAATAAAATGACAACTTGAATTAAATATTGGCATGATTGAACTTTCTTATCTATTTTGATCTTGTTTTATATGTGATAATGTGCTATGAAAAATAATATGAGAAAGATCAAAAGTATATGCTATGAACAATGTGATAAAGATCAAGAAATATGCATTGTCACACTTCTTTTTCACAAGACTGCTTACCTTTTCACCTTGGTATGAACTTGGAAAAAGTTGTGTATAACCGAAACCTTGTTCTTAAGCCTGTAATTGTCAAAAGACATAGACTTGACTGGGTTGAAAAGTAAGGCTGACGGTGCATATAATTTCTTGCAATTGATATCTTGTTGCAACTAATTAATCAAGTTTCAGCTCTTTTAAACACAAATGAATTCAAGTAATAAAATAGTTGAGGAAGGAATATCATGTCATGTGATAAATTGTTAATTGCACTTAATTTTTAGTTGTGTTAGATTTACATTGCAGGTGTATGGATGTGAGAGTGCAACTAACTTTTAGTATGACATGTGTGAGCATTTGATACATATTTTGATGATTGGTGGTGTTCATTATTAAAAAAGAGAAAAATAATAATAAAAAATAATATTTCTCTTTTGTATTCTTGTTGAACTCATTGTCAAAACGGGGGAGAGTTTTATATACAGTTTTTGATGATCTTTTCACGATCTTTTTATTTTGCTTTTCGTTCTTCTTTAAAAAGGATTTTTGCAACGGAAATGCCAATGTTCAGTGTTTATATATGTTGTTGCCAATGTTTTCATCAAGGGAGAGATTGTAAAATTATGTGCTGAAAAATTGACTTATCTTGTGATTTATGAACTTGGCATAAGCGTGTGTACGACTGACATGGGTCAGGTTGCGAATATCTGTGCCCAAAAATAGTGTGTTTGGTCTATTTGTGTGTAGGTACTTGGGATCAACCTTGGTCAACGGCGGGATCGGGAATAAACTCAGGGAGGAGTTTAGATCCAGAACGGTCAAGGATGCCAGGTGACAAGATGGGACACAAGGTGACACACGGTGGACAAAAACTGTGTGGGAAGATCTTTGAAACGGACTTCACAAGGTTACGTGCAAGCGCCAGAAATTCACAGAAAAATTGTGAAGAAATTGGATAGAAAGTCACGATGAAGAAAAGAATTAAAAAAGAAAAAGAAAAAGAAAAAGAAGGAGTGCTACAGTATATAGACTACTGTAGCAGGTGAGTACTGTAGCAAATGCTGCAGGCCCACGAAGATGTTATAAATAGTGACTCCCTGTTAATTTTTTGTGAGATTTTTTTTTAGGGTTTTTTGAGAGAGAATTTGTTTTAGATTAGAGTTCTAATATAGAGTTTTGGTGATTTCATGGAGAAACATCTTGTAAGCACAATCTTAATAATAATGGTAAGGTTTATGAAAAATTAGTGCGGTAATTAATTCCTCTTTCTCGTTTATCTTTGTGCACGCCTAGCGATCGATTTTAGATTGATTTGTTTTTCTCTAAGATTTGGGTTGGTTTCTTTGATCTAAAGTCTAGCTAGAATGTTTTTTCTAGTGTTCTGAAAAGTTTGGTTGGTTAATTATTTTCGGATCTTGTTTAATCAATTAATTAGGGCTTAATTAATTTTCATCAACCTTCTGTTTAGTAATTTTGTTTCATTAATATCTCGAGATCCAGAAGTCCGATTGATGTGTTTCTAGTTGGGTTTGTTTGCAAATTTTGTCTAGTTTATTCTGACAAATTTTCAGGTCGATCGGAGTTACGGATCTATGGCTACAATCTGTTTAGTGACGAAACGATGTTCTGTCCAGATTCTGAAAACGCCGTTTTTCAGGTGTTAAATTTTATTTTTGACTTACGCAATCATTCATCCCCCTCTGATTGCCTATCTTAGTGTGAGTTGATCCTACAAATATAATTTCTTTGTTTTTGTATATGTAGGTGAGTCTTGAGATATCGAGAGTATGGTGATGGATCGGGAGTCGACTTGGAAGAAATTAATGTCCGGATGATCGGAAGATTACGTGAGATACGAAAGGCTAGAGATCAATGTATGTGGAGGTGAAGATTCCATATGGCATATAAGAGGAATTGTGTGTGTATGGAAAGATAAGTCTATTTTGGATAGGAGTTGAGTCCTAGTAGAATTAGGAGTTGAATCTTAATAGGATTAGGAGTTCTACTCCTAAGTTGTGTAAGAGGTTTTAGGTGTAAATAGAAGAGGAGTTGAGGCTCTAGATAGACAAGTTTAGAGAAGAGAGTAAATTTGGGTTTTGTCTGAGCCATGACTTGTGTACTAAAGTTGAGAGAGGAGTGTTGTAGTTGCACTTTGTAAACACATCGTGATGCAATAAAGTCGATCTACTGCATCTTCGATTTGTGTTTTTCTGGGTCCCAATGGTTCAACCGACAAGGGCGTGGCGGTCAGACTAACGGCAAGGCGGCACACTCCATCCATGTTTGAACCTTTTTTATTCTGCAAAAGATGTTGGTTTTGGTGTTGCTACCATTCACCCCCCCTCTGGTAGGATTGGTTCTTGTGTTCGATCCTACAACTAGTTGGTGAGGCAACAACTTATCAAGTGGACACCCAAATCTGACACTATATGAAAATATGTAGTAAAAGAAACCAAATTTAGAAAAGACCAGAGTCTTCTTTAGAAGACCGGTCAAACCGGCGGGGTAACAGTGATCAGACCGGCATTAGCCCGACAGTCAGACCAACGGTCCTAGTATCATGAGATGCCAGGTCTTATCCATGAGCTTTAGAGCATCGGCTTCCCATAAATCGGTGTTTAGGCCTTATAAACAATTGTCTTGACGCTTTAATTCTAATATATATGATCGTATCAAAGAAGAGATAGACCGACTATTGAAGACAGGGTTCATTAGGCCATGTCAATATGCAGAGTAGGTTTCAAATATCATCCCAGTTGAAAAAAAAAGGAGTGCTAAGATTAGAATTTGCATTAATATTAGAGATATAAACAAAGCTACTCCTAAAGATGAATATCCTATGCCTATAGCTGACATGTTAATTAATGATACTTGGGACATAAAATCATTAGTTTTCTAGATAGTAATGCTAGTTACAATCAGATATTTATGGCCACAGAGGACATGTTCAAAACGGCATTTAGGTGTCCCATTTTGTTGGCTTGTTTGAGTGGGTCGTTATGACTTCCAGTTTGAAAAATGCCAGCGCTACATATCAAAAAGCAATAAATTTGATATTTCATGATTTACTTGATATAATCCTAAAAATCTAGATTGATGATATTGTTGTCACATCGGATGGTATGGATGGTCACTTAGCCAATTTGCACTTAAATTTTGAGAGGATGCACCGGTATGGTTTGAAGATCAATCCACCCGATTGTGCTTTTGGTGTGTCGGTGGAAAAGTTCTTTGGATTCACGGTACATGAGACGTGTAGAAATTGATCCTTGAAAGATAGAAAAGATTAGAGAGTTTAAAGCACCGGCATGCAAGAGAGAAGTTTAAAAGTTGCTAGGCAAGGTGAATTATTTGAGAAGGTTCATATATAACTTGCCTGGTAAGATTGATGCTTTTGTTCCCATACTTCGCTTAAAGAAAGAAGTCGATTTTGCTTGGGGGAAAAACAACTAGAGGCGTTCAATGATATCAAAAGGTGCTTGTCATCACCTCCTGTGGTGAGAGCACCTAAAGCCGGAAACCCATTTCAGTTATATGCCGCCGCTAAAGATAATATCATTGGTGCCGCTTTGACACAAGAAGTCGATGGAAAGGAGCACATCATCACATTCTTGAGCCGTCCATTAAATTGATGCCGAAATATGGTATGTGTTCATGGAAAAGCTTTATTTATCTTTATACTATATTTGCACCAAATTGAGGTATTATTTGTTATCTAGTTCTTGCATAATTGCTTGTCAAACTAATGTTATAAAAAACATATTGCAAAGGCCAATTTTAAATGGGAGAATTAGCAAATGGGCATATACTTTAATTGAATATGATTTGGCTTATGAATCTTTGAAATCTATGAAAGGCCAAATTGTAGCTAATTTTCTTGTGGATCATCATGTTGATGTTGATTATGATGGTGAGATTCACATGATTGATATTACACTTTCGAAGATTATTTCGATGGCTCTTCTTGCAAGGCAGGACAAGGAAATGGTGTAGTATTAATTTTGCCTAATGGTGCTATCTTTGAAACATCGGTTCACTCAGAATATCGGTATACTAATAATCAAGCCGAATATGGTGCTTTGTTTTTCGGTTTTCAAGTGATGGAGATTATTGGTACTAAATATGTAGAAGCATTTGGTGATTCACAATTAGTAGTGCAACTAGTTGCCGATGTGTTTCAATTGTTTGATGGGTCACTAAATAGGTATGGTGATCAATGCTTAGATATCATTACTAATTTTGATGATTTCGTCATTAAACATATTTCTACAAATGAAAATTTAAGAGCTAATAACTTAGCACAACAACATCTAGATATCATGTTAAAAGAGGCATATTTCTTGTTCTGAAAAAGCTGATGCTTGATTGTGAAGGTTCGGATGAAATTGGCGAGTTTACAGACCTGGGACGGTCCGACCAACACTTAATGGCTGGTCTGACCGAGGACCAATGGCGATCTGACCAGCGTGGTATGGCAGGTCCGAGTGGGGACCAGGTTCAGTCCGATCGGCGTGGTACGGCCGGTCTGATCGACCCTCAGTCCTATTTCGGTTGTTTGCACTATTGGTCATACTAGCGATTAGAGAATCCTTTGATAGAATATTTGAAAAATCCTAGTAGCAAGTTTGATCGGAAAATTCGGCGGCAAGCTGTTAAGTACACTTTGATTGACAATGAGTTAAATCGGCGAAATATAGACGGGGTACTGTTGAAGTGCTTAGATGATGATCAATCTAAGGTTGCAATGGAAGAAGTTCACGAAGGGATTTGTGAAACTCATCAATCAGCCCACAAGATGAATTGGCTAGTGAGGAGAGCCAATTTCTATTGGCCGAAGATGTTTGATGATTATTTCAAATACTATAAAGGATGTGAAGCTTGTCAAAGATTCAGCAATGTTTAATTAGCACCCACCGCCGTGTTGAATCCAATCATTAAACCATGGCCATTCTGAGGATGGGCTTTAGATTTTGTTGGGCAAATACATCCTTCTTCTTCAAAAGGACATTGATTCGCATTGGTGGCAACGGATTACTTCACAAAGTGGTTCGAGGCCGTGCCTCTCAAGAATATGACGCACAAAGAGGTAATTAATTTTATCTTGAAACATATGTTTCATAGGTTCGGCATTCCTCAAACTTCAACTATGGATCAAGATTCTTCTTTTATTTCTAAGGAGGTTAAGGATTTTGCTAAATCTTATGGTATTAAATTATTAAATTGTTCGCCTTATTACGCTCAAGCTAATGGTCAAGCCGAGTAGAGTAATAAGGTTTTGATAAAACTAATCAAGAAAAAGGTTGAAGAATACCCTAAAAGGTGGCATGAGATGCTTTCGGAGGTATTGTGGGCTCATAGAGTATCTAGACATGGTGCCACTAAGGTGACTCCTTTTGAATTAGTTTATGGACAAGAAGCCATTTTACCAATTGAGGTAAATCTTGGCTCTCTAAGGCTAGTCAAACAAAACAATTTATCAATCGATAACTACAAGGCATTTATGATGGATAATCTCGATGAAGTGAACGATAATCGTTTGAAGGCTTTGGAAGCAATTGAAAGGGATAAAATAAGAGTAGCCAAAGCCTATAACAAGAGAGTTAAAGCAAAATAGTTTCAGATCGGAGACTTAGTGTGGAAAACGATTTTGCCATTGGGTTCTAAAAGCAAGAAATTCGGTAAATGGTCACCTTGTTGGGAAAGGTCCTTACCGGATAGTTGGAATCGTTCATAGGAATTCAGTAAATGGTCACCTAGTTGAGTGTTTGGCAAGATGCTTAGAAGGTTTATATGGACAATAAGGGATTATCGCCCTAAGACCAGTGTTTTCATGCTTTTGGGCTCTCAAGTTTCCCAAAAAGATAGGGGGCATGTGTTGGCACCTGAATTTGGCACTATGTGATAATATATAGTAAAGAAGACAAATTAGGAAAAGACCTGAATTGGGCTGGCTGCCCCGACTCCAGGCGTTCCACCTCCGGCTATTGTGGCTACCTCTGCGACAATCTGGTTTCTTGGTCATCCAAGCGCCAAACCAGCGTCTCGTGCTCAAGCACGGAAGCCGAGTACCGTGCGGTTGCACACGCCGTCACTGAATGTTGTTGGCTTCGTCAGCTCCTTCAGGACCTTCACTCTCCGATTGCTTCTGTGACCATGGTCTACTGTGACAATGTCAGCGCCGTCTACATGTCCACTAACCCGGTACAACACCGCTGCACGAAGCATATTGAGATTGACATTCACTTTGTCCGCGAGAGAGACGCCATTGGATAGGTTCGCGTCCTCCACGTTCTGTCCTCGCACCAGTTCGCTGACATCATGATTAAAGGCCTGCCTATATAGCTGTTTACTGGCTTTAGGTCCAGCCTTTACGTCCGGGATCCTCCCAATGCGACTGCGGGCGGGTGTTAGGAAAGTATAGCCATATATTGTTGTACATGTCATAGATTACTCCTCCAATTGAGGATCCTGTATCATGATGTATTTTGGCTCTATATAAAGTGATCAAACCCCCCTCCCCCCCCCCCCCCCCCCAAATGGGGGTGTGGTGCATTCCTCAATTCTTTACACAATTAGGCTTAGAGTTACTGATAAACCTTTTCTTTAATTATGGATTAATTCTTTATAATCTTTCCTGCATTTGTATATATACTTCTGTTTATGAAAATTAATATATCGTAGGGAGTCCCCTACTGTTTTCAAGTAAAAAAAAAGCGATGTGGTTTGGGCTACTTTCGTATACATGCGTATAACTAGGTAAATTAAGATGGGCCATGTAGCAAATTATTAAGCTAGAGCTTCGGTAGTGTGGGCTGGGCCTCGATCGGTATGTCTATATTAATCAATTGAAAGGGATGGGTCGATCGAGAAGGCACCTAGTCGATCGTTCGTTGTTCGGCTACTGTTGTTGTTTTATTCTATTCTCCTGGTAGGATCGTTCGTACCAGCAAACAAGAATATTAATTACTAGTCTAGTAATTCTCCTACTCCTACAAGACAAGATCGGTGGATGGATCGAGTGGAAGGGTGAGCATGCAGCCAACTTTATGTTACGCATGCAGCTGCAGCTGCAGCTGGTAGCTAGCCAGTTCGTACGTCAGTTTTTCTTCTAAAATAAACCTAGGCATGTAATTGTGTGGGCCACACAATGCTAGTTATATGGATTAAGTTAGCAAACATTTTAAAAGATAATTAAGCTAGCAACGTGAGTAGTGTAATTGTGTGGGCCACACAATGCTAGTTATACGGATTAAGTTACCAAACATTTTTAAAGATAATTAAGCTAGCAACGTGAGTAGTAAAACTAGGTAGCTATCTGCCAAAAGTTACGTGACGTACGAGATGAGCTAGCTAGCTCACATAAATAAATATTCCCGATCGATCGACTTTTAGCTAGTAGAGCTTAGCTTGTCTTTTGAAAATGGGATGTTTTCCTCGTTGAATTGTCTGCGCGTGAAATATATATGTACTACTCCTACATGCGTGCGTGTTTTACATTTTCTTGGCAGGCTACATTTGAATTTGATGGTATCGTTCATGGATCATGTCCAGATCGATCGAGAAGGAGAGTAGCTAGATACGTGTACGTGTGGTGCAGCTAAGCTTGGGACGCTAGCTAGCTTAGGTAGATGACGGTCTGCAACTGCAATGCATTGCAGCCTCAGCCTGCATGTCGTTGCAGTCTATGCGCAGGAAACCGACGGGTTAGCTCACGCAATCACTGACCGCATCCATGGAAACCGACCGCTTGGGTACTAGTAGTAATTTACTTGCACGCTGGTCGTTCCAGCTTTGGCTGGTTTATTTCTTCGTATTTTATAGATACACTTCTCGAACTGCTAAATAGCATATTTTTTTATAAAAAAAATTTATATAAAAGTATCTCTAAAAAATTAAATAAATCTATTTTTTAAATTTTTAATAATTAATATTTAATTAATTATATACTAATAATTATAAGCCCAGTATAAGCCAAACAGGGCCTAGCAGTATCGATCTACGCTGCTACAGTACCGTACACTTTTCTCTTCAGCTGTCAGCTTGTCTGTTGTTCCACGCATCGATCTCTTCATCTACCTTTTTTTCAGCTCTACTACAAAGGATCACTGGTGCTAGCTTAGCTTATTCTCTTTCTTTTTAATTAATTCCTATAGCTATTCCTCTATCTGAGATAGATATAATTAATTAATTAATGTTCCCGCCCAGAAACAGGCTTGTTGTTAAGGTGATAAGGTCAGCACCTAGCTAGGTACTAGTACATCAATTCAATGGATGACTCGATATTTGAGAAGTGCGGTACTACGCAGATATATTTACAACATGCATGACATAACGTTCGATCGTAAACAAAACAGTAAGCAACACGCCTCTATTCTTCCTACTCCCTCTCCATCACGAAATATAACAAATTTTAGTATTTAAAATTTATCTAAAAATATAATAACTTCTTTATATTTTTTAACCAATCATAAACTTCTATCACTAAATTTTTCATATATTTTTTCTTCTCAGCCAATTTCAATATTCTTTCATTTAATCCTACCAACTTTCTTAATACCCGTATTCAGCTCTAAAACTTTTTATATTTTTAGATGGAGGAAGTATATAGTTAATATCCTCTAACTGACATTAACTTCTATAAAGCAAGACATACACAAAACCATATCATTAGTAATTCTTTACGATTATATCGTATTAGTACAAAGATAGTAGTCTTTGATAAAAGAGTTACTTATTATCCATCTAATTCAATCATTGATTAGTCATTCATTCACCTCCTCACTCCCAGCAACATAATGCATATTCATGTACCTAAATGAGCATTACTTTTTTCAACATAACCATTTTTCGTACGGCTATGATATTTTTGGTTAATTCTCGAGTGCTAAATCATGATTTAGTTTATATATTTTTCGTATCTGATAGCATGGAAGTGATCAATGTCAACAGTCTTCCTTTCTAATGACACCGAAGCAAGCACCTAAATATACATCACTCCATCTTTTCATTAATTATTGAATTTTTGTAGGTTTTTAAAATGAAGTGCAGGATGTATTTAAATCATAGCAAATGTCAGTCATCTTTAAGGTTGATGTGATGTATAAATTTAGAATAGTGCCAATATATATGTGCAACTGATCAAATATATTTTAACTTATTGTTTTCTATTTCATCATAGAGAAGTTTCATAGCAATACACTGGGTTCTCATTAGTGTGTGTATATAGTCGTCACCAAAAACTTTATATACTATACAAGTTTGGTAGCTAGCTAGGTGCCAAATGAACTGCTTGTAATTAACTCCAACAAGTCCTTCATTAATCAAAGTGGGCAGAGAGTACGCAGTCAAGAACAAACTGTATATATGTTCTTTGTAGATGTCGTCGTTTTGAGTAGTGTTTGCTTGTATTTTTGACTTGTGTTTATTATCTTTTTTTTATAAGTATGTTTGTTAAAACGTTAGACAACATATTTTTTATAAAAGTTTTTTATATAGAAATTTCTTTAAAAAGAAAATAAATTTATTTTTTAAGTTTGTAATAGCTAATACTTAATTAATCATATGTTAATAACATTTCTTATTTTATAGGTAGCTTATAAGTCAAACTCATATGCACGAGCGAACGCCGTCTTAGCTATATATTACTATTCTGTTTGTATCTCCATGTTGTTGGAGATAACTTAGTACTCCTATAGATATTATTGTCAAAGAAAGGTTGTAATTATAAATGATATATTGTGCGGCCAGTGGTAGGGCTGGGTACTAGCGCAATACTGCTAGCGAGCACCCCAACCTGCCGGCATGCACAGTGAATAGTACTACTCCATATGTATATATGGCGTACTCGCTTCCTTTTTATTTAAGAAAGGGGCCCCTGGCCCTGGCTCCGGCCGGCTTGCTAGCTCGCAGCACTCTCACGTATATATAGACTATATTGAAAGCGATCAACATATATATACGCAGGAAGAGGGGGAGAGAGGTATAGCAACTAGCAAGTAGTAGCCACTTGTAGCAGGTAGATAGCATTAACAATGGCGACGGCATCATCGCTGGGTCTTCTTCTTCTTCTAACAACAACGTGGGCGTGGGCGGCGCCGGCGGCGGTGAGCGTGCGGCGGCGGAACGTGGTGACACACGTGAAGGGGTTCGAGGGGAGGCTGCCGTTCCAGCTGGAGACGGGGTACGTGGAGGTGGAGGAGCAGCACGGTGTAGAGCTCTTCTACTACTTCATCCACTCGCAGCGCCGCCCCGCCGACGACCCCCTCATCCTCTGGATCACCGGTGGCCCCGGCTGCTCCGCCCTCTCCGGCCTCCTCTTCGAGATCGGTACCTTACCCACCTTAATTAATTACCCGGCCATATATATATCTATATATTTAAAAATGGAATTACCTTATATATATTACAACACATACATGCATGCGTCGCTCACTCCCCCCATCGATCATCTTTGCTTAATTGTCCACTGATTTCAGCCCAACAATTTAACTTCACTTATCCTTGCAAAAAATATTAACTCCACTTATCCACTTTTTAATTAATTATATTTTGCCAAACGATTGTTAATTAATCCGCCTATATATATCTCCCTTATTTTCTCCCATGCCATAATAGTAATAGTTTCATTCTATTATCTCTCTTTTGGAGGAGGTATGAAGTGAGTTTGTTGTGGCAAGGTCTTGATTTCACTGTGAGATTTGGCCTTTGGAACTCCCTTCTTGTAACTAGGTACCTAACTTTTTAATAATAAAAGTGGTTCGCATCTTTGGTGTCTGCAAATAGACAAAACCACTGAATTCTAAAAAGTTAAGTAAAAAAAATTCTAAGTTTACGGGACAGACCCCATCTCACTCTCAATAAAAAAATTTTATATAAAAGTATCTTTAAAAAATCAAATAGATCTATTTTTTAAATTTTTAATAATTAATGTTTAATTAATCATACGCTAATGATATTTCTCGTTTTACGTACGGTTTATAAGCCATTACAATAAACCAATTTAAACAGACTAATTAAATCCAACAATAAATCCTCTCGAAAATGCACGTTCAGGGAAGATGAAAATAAAATGCATGCTTTTAGAACTAAATGAAAAGGATTTTGCCTACCACATATAGTACCTGAAACTAGGTTATGATGCAAGCCTTCCTCTATTATTGTGTTCTTTTAATTAGGGAGCGCGATCTGCCATTTATTTGGATAATATACTAGCTAGTATAATCTTGTCCTAATATGTAAGTACGTACATATGCATACACATGTGCAGGCCCTCTCAAGTTTGATGTAGCTGGATACACTGAAGGGTTCCCGCGATTGGTCTATTTCCAGGATTCCTGGACCAAGGTAGTATATCAATCAATAAATTAATCATTTTTTATGAAATTACCTCAAGTTTGATCTTTATTTTTCCTTTAAAATGGCCTATGTATTTGAATGCAGTATTGATATAGTAAATTACAAAAAGTGATTAGTTAGTAATAAATGTTTGTTAGGTGAGCAACGTGATATTTCTGGACGCGCCGGTGGGGACGGGCTTCTCCTACGCTCGCGACCAGCAAGGCTACAACGTCAGCCTCACCCAGACGGGACGTCACCTCGTCGTGTTCCTCACCAAGTGGCTCGCCGATCACCCCGAGTTCGCTTCCAACCCTCTCTACATCGGCGGCGACTCCTACTCCGGCTACACCGTCCCTGTGACCGCGCTGGAGATCGCCAACGACGAGGACGCGCGGGCGCAGCTCAACCTCAAGGGCTACCTGGTGGGCAACGCTGCCACGGACTTGAAGTACGACGACGGCGGCAAGGTGCCCTTCATGCACGGCATGGGGCTCATCTCCGACGAGATGTACGAGGCGGCACGGAGCAGCTGCCGCGGCGACTACGTGTCCACGCCCACCAACGCCGACTGCGCCAACGCGCTGCAGGCCATCAACTCGGCCACCTTCGCCATCAACCCGGTGCACATCCTGGAGCCCATGTGCGGCTTGGCGCTGTCGTCGTCGTCGCGTGAGCCTGAGAACCTCTCGTCGTCTCTGCTTTCCCGTACAAGAATTCAGCTTCAGCGGCGGCGCGCGATGCCGGAGCAGCAGCGGCTGGGCCTCCCCGTGGAGTGCCGGGACAACGGGTACCGGCTGTCGTACCTGTGGGCCGACGACCCGGAGGTGCGGGCGACGCTGGGCATCCACAACGGCTCCATCGGCGCGTGGAGTCGGTGCACGTCGCTGCCGCAGTTCCGGCACGACGTGGAGAGCGCCATCCCCTACCACGCCGACCTGACGCAGCGCGGGTACCGGGCTCTGGTGTACAACGGCGACCACGACCTGGACATGACGTTCGTCGGCACGCAGGCCTGGATCCGGACACTGGGTTACCCGGTGGTGAGCCCCTGGCGGCCATGGTACTCCAACCGTCAGGTGGCCGGCTTCACCACCGTCTACGCCCACAACCTTACCTTCGCCACCGTCAAGGGCGGCGGCCACACCGCCCCGGAGTACCGCCCCAAGGAGTGCCTCGACATGCTCGACCGATGGACCTCGCCGGCTGGCCAGCTCTGAATCTCATCGACCCGACCCATTAATTAATTAACGAGCGCTCCCGGCCACCCTGCGTTCAGAGCAAATCTTAATTAATTACTACTTAACTAGCGTGGGTTAACATGTTTATAAATTTTTCTCACATAATAGTATATATACTTTCACATTTTATTGTGAAAAAATATTAAGTATGAAAAATATAATTTTAAACTCTAACATAACTTGACCAAACTGATATGTCTAATACTTTGACAAATATAGTAATTTCTATGTCTATAAAGTAAATAGGATGGATCCTTTAGTGTTCTCTTAATAATACACTGCATCAAAGATATATAAACTTTACGGTATATTTGTTTCTCTTTTCCCTCAATCTTTTATCTTTAGACTATTAGTGCCATCTCCTCGCTATCTCTTATTACATCCTTCCACTTACTAAACATGGCATATTGTATCGTACATTTGGTAGTTTATAACCCATTTCAAAGAAGAAAATGTCCGTTATCAACACTTTTTTATTACTGGGTTTCTTCTATTTTATTTTGTTTTTGTTGCTCAAGGTTTGAACTCAAGGAACTCCATTGTCATGTTGGTATATGTTCGAGGATCCAATCTCATTCATTAGTTGTATTGTTTAATGAAGATTAGATGATCAAATGATTATCTTTTTCTTCGATTAATGTTATCGATGCTTTGTATCAGCGATAATTATACAGGGCTAGTCGCGAGATCTAAACTTAATGGATTGTAAAGGAACACAAGACAAGTTTATCCTGGTTCAGACTCTCAATGATAAGGTAATACTCTACTTCTAGCTATTTGTGTATTGTCTTTGAGATTTTCTCTGGTGAGATGTTTTTGTGTGGTGATTGGTTCTCTGCCTCGGGGCCTCCCTGCCTTTTCTTATATATCGAGGAGACGGAGGTACATGATAGGAGTTCCAGTCGGACTTGACCAAGAGGACAGGGGTATAAGATAGGAGTCTCACTTGACCAAGAGACTTCCTTCTAAGAATACATCATTTCTGATTATGACTATATCTCTTTCCTTATCATGCAAGATAATTGTAAGATTAGGCTCATCCTCTATTCGATGAGGTACCCGGAGCCCATAGTCTGCACACGTGAATTGTTAGGCACAGTTTTGATATCCACATACAACAATATAGAATTTTTTTATTTTTATATTTTTTAAAAAATATTTATAAAATTATATTTTTATTTCAAAAATTTACAAAAATATACTCCCAACACTCTTTGGGAGGGCGTTTTTTTTTATTTATGACTTTTTTGCAGATGGCTCCCTTGTCGCCCTTGGGAGGGCGTTAGGAGTATATTTTTGTAAATTTTTGAAATAAAAATATACTTTTGTAAATTTCTTTTAAAAAAAATAAAAAAAAATTTCAACAATATAACAGCTTCCTCAACTGATTAGGGATAGATATAGGTCGGCCCACGGATAATCTATGATCAGCTCTAATTTAACTAAATGAACTTAAGTTTTCTTTTTGATATTTTAAAAATAAAACTTAGTTTGTTCAATTGAACTAAAGCTGGCTATGAATTATTTGCGGATCAACCTTGCAACTGATCAAAACATATTAGAATTTTGGCCGTCTCACATTGCTGCTTGAGTTACACACGTAGGAACATTCGATATGCATTAATTAGGTAAACATAGAACCAAGCCTTACATCTGAACCCTAAATTTCCCCATTGAGCCTTTTAGTCGTTGGGGATCCATCAAACGATCCGCTTGAGAGAGATGAGAGCATGAGGTTAGAGTACTTGTATTAGTTGTATATAACATACTTTTTTTTCTCATAGTACCCTTTAATAGTTATACCAGTGGTACACATACTACCCATACTATAAGTGTGTATTTTACTAGTATAAAATATTAAAAATATAAGCACATGTGGATTTAATTTATTCCATAAATAAATCATAACATTAATAGCATAAGTAAATAGAACCATGTAATCTAACCTAAACATATATATATGATAGCAATTAACATGAATAGATCAAACACAGAAGACATTGTATACGCGTACCTACAGCCCTGCTTTGGAGCAGACACGGGCGCAGCACGTACCGCACGAACCATACGCGGCACCGGGTGATGACGACGACGCGCAGCACCCGAACGTGAAGGAAGACGAGCCGTGATGGGCGCACAGCGAGCAGTCACGTGTAGCGCTTCCCAAAAACCTTATTCGCCCTCTTCCAGTGTAGGACGTTGAAGGTGAGGGTTCCGGAGACCTGCTCTCCCAATCCACCGGTGCACGTCGACGAACGGACGGACTAAACGACGAACGACGGCTCAGAACGGAAGAGATGGCAAGCCCTAGATTGTTTTCGCATATGTTGCGTGGAGACAGCAGCTCGGTATTTATAGAGATATTAGGACGTGTGATCAGGACGCCCGCATGATCTCTATCTCGTAACCGAACCGGATAAACCACGCGTCTTTTAAACAAACTCCGGATAAGTTGTTAAGATTTGCAGCAAAACAGAACTGCAAAAAGAAGCTGCATCTACACAAGTATGAGAAGCCAATTTTGGCGGACTATTCACGCGCATGTCGCGTACGAGCGCCGCCTGGCCTAGCCTGGCCTGGCAAGCGAGCATGCGCGTGTATTCCTCTAGTTCTCTCCACTATGCAGGTCTCAAGTGGCTAGGAGAGAGCTCACCCTTATAAGAAGGTATCCCTCTTCTAGAATTAGTAAGGTGGTACTAAACTTCCCATACCACTCCCCATGAGGTGGGCCTTTGAGATTTTTCTAAAAATTATTCTTCACATAGGTCTTAGCCCACTTAGTAATTCCAACAATCCCCCACCAAATCTCAAAGTCCCAAAGAGATTTACCATTCTCCAAAGTACTGTTTATATACAAGTGTTTCGATGGAGACCGGTTAAGGTTGAACATCCATCTAGAACTCCAAGCTACACTTACTCATAACTTGAATAATGGACTACGCTTTGAATTGCAAGTTTTGTGCAAGCAAGTTTCACTCAAAGCTTTGACTGATACTAGGCCGTCAGTAGCCTACCCCTTGGTTGGAGCTTATCAGTCATACTCCTTGGCCTTTCATGAGCTTCCTAGGATATTTACCCAAAATCTCCATAAACCACGACCAACGGTCGAGCTCATATAGATGTGTTCTTTAAAGAATGCTCTGCAGAACAACATCTTCACTATTTAAAGTGAACAAAACACATTAAGACAAAGGCTAACCTGCCTTACAGCTTGTGAGAGTATATGTATCTTCAGTTAGAGACAGTTAAAGGTTCTCTCCTCCCGTTAACTAATGCTTGTTCTTCCTAGGTCCTAATTCATGAGATTGCCGATCACATAATTTAGGTTACCACCATAGTGTAACTCACATGGGTCTCATTCCCATCTCCCTTGATGCATTATCTATCACATTTCGTGATAGCCCCTTCGTAAAGGGATCTGCCAGGTTGCTAGCTGTTTGGACATAATCCAAACTTATAATTCCAGAATTTCTCAATTTCCTGATAGACTTTAATCGTCTCTTCACATGCCTAGACGATTTTATGTTATCCTTAGAACTATTCACCTTAGCTGACAGTTTGATTGTCATGATTTATAAAGATAGCCGGCACTGGTTTTTCAACCACAGGCAAATCCATTAATAGATCATACAGCCATTCTGCCTCAACAGTAGCAGTATCAGTGCTGTAATCTCTGCTTCCATGGTTGATCTCGTCAAAATGGTTTGTTTGCACGACCTCCATGAAATAGCACCACCACCTAGTGTAAAAACATATCCACTAGTGGTTTTGATCTCATCAACATCAGAGATCCAGTTGGAATCACTATATCTCTCCAATACCGACAGGTACCCAGTATAGTGAAGTTCAAGATTCATAGTACCCTTCAGATAGCGCATAACTCGCCCAAGCGCGTGCCAATGAACATCTCCCGGATTAGAGGTAAACCGGCTCAACTTGCTCACAGCAAAGGAGATGTCTGGCCTAGTTGTACTAGCTAGATATATAAGTGAGCCAATTATCTAGGAGTACTCCAGTTGATTCCTAATAATTCTTTTGTTTTTGCCAAGCAAAAGACTAGGATCATAAGGAGTTGGAGAAGACTTGCTATCAATATAGCCAAAGCGGCTTAAGACTTTTTCCACATAATGAGATTATAAGAGTGTAATCCCATTCTCACCTCTGATTAGCTTAATATTTAAGATAATATCAGCTATTTCTAGATCTTTCATATCAAAGTTTTGAGACAAGAATAATTTAATCTCATTAATCACTTTAAGGTTTGTCCCAAAGATTAGTATGTCATCAACATACAAGCATAGAATAACTTCCTCACTCGCACTATAGCGATAGTATACACACTTATCTGCCTCGTTGACTACATAGCTTGCAGAAGTTAGTGTTCTATCGAATTTCTCATGCCACTGTTTAGGAGCTTGTTTTAAACCATATAAAGATTTTAACAACTTTAGCACCTTGTCTTCTTGACCTTCTACTACAAATCCATCAGGCTGCTCCATATAAATTTCCTCATCCAGTTCTCCATTAAAAAAGTTGTCTTAACGTCCATCTGATGAACAAGAAGACCATGTGAAGCAGCCAAGGAGAGAAGTACGCGAATTGTGGTCAATCTAGCAATAGGTGAGTAAATGTCAAAAAAATCTTCGCCTTCTTTCTGAGTATAGTCTTTGGCCATAAGCCGAGCCTTGTACTTTTCAATAGTACCATCAGGCCTTAGCTTCTTCTTGAATACCCACCTGCAACCTATAGGTTTGCACCCATAGGGTCGCTTTGTCATCTTCCAAGTCTCGTTAGCGATAATAGAGTCCATTTTGCTACGGACGGCCTCCTTCCAGTAGTCTGCATCAGGAGATACATAAGCTTCTGAAATTGACTTGGAAGTGTTGTCCACTAGGTACACAGTGAAGTCGTCACCAAAGGACTACCAAAGGACTTACCTATCCTTTGTCTCTTGCCCCTTCTAGGAGCTTCACTGTCATCCTTCTCAGCGAGATGTTTAAGTGTATGTTCAGTTTGTTCTAGTAGTGTGATTAAATCAGAAGATTGACTAGAAGTGATATGTGTATCCTTCATTGGAAAAATTTCCTCAAAAACGTAACATCATAAGACTCTAAAATTGTACCCATATTCATATCAGATACATCGGATTTAACTATTAAAAATCTATAAGCAATGCTATGATGAGCATATTCCAGAAAGACACAGTCCACAGTCTTAGGTCCTACCTTGTGCTTTTTCATTATTGGTACATTGACTTTTACCAAGCACCCTCAGGTATGCAAGTAAGAAAGTGATGGTTTTCTCCCAATCCATACCTCGTATGGTGTTTTATCCTTATTTCTGTTAGAAATTCTATTCAATATATGATTTAAGGTCAACAAAGCCTCTCCCCACCATGCCTTAGATAATCCCGCAGAGTCTAACATAGCATTCACCAAGTCAGTCAACGTACGGTTCTTCCTTTTGGTAATCCCATTAGATTCGGGAGAATAGGGAGGTGTTCGCTTATGTATAATGCCATGTTTTTCACAGAATAAATCAAAAACATTAGAGAGAAACTCTCCACCACGATCCAATCTAAGTCTTTTTATCTTTCTGTTAAGTTGATTTTCAACTTCTAGCTTATAAATTTTAAAATAGTCTAGGGCCTCATCTTTCGTTTGCAACAAATACACATAACAGAATCTAGTTGCATCATCAATCAAAGTCATGAAATATCATTTTCCACTCTTCGTCAACACCCTATTCATTTCACAAAGATCTGAATATAGGAGATCTAGTGGTGCCAAGTTTTTCTCCTCGGTAGTCTTATGGGGCTTGCGAGGTTGTTTTGATTGCACACAACTATGGCACTTAGAACCTTTGACAATAGAAAAACTTGGAATTAAATTCAAACTGGAAAGCCGAGACATCAAACTAAAATTAACATGACATAAACGTGAATGCTAGATACTGGCCTCATCATCTACACTGCCATAAATATGGTTCACAGACTTATTACAGAAATCAGAAAGAGAAAAACAAAACAAGCCTCTACACTCATAGCCTTTACCAATAAAATATCCATGTTTGGACATGACTATTTTATTAGATTCAAATACCAACTTAAACCCGTCTCTATATAGATGGGAACCACTAACGAGATTCTTGTCGATAGTAGGGACATGATGCACGTTCTTCAGCTGCACGATCTTTCCCAAGTAAACTTCAGATCTATCGTGCCAACACCATGAACAGAAGCATGCGACCCATTCCCTATTAGGACGGAGGAATCCCGGCTGACCTGATAAGAGGAAAACAAAGATATGTCAGCACAAACATGAACATTGGCCCCCGTATCAACCCACCAATTAATAGACTGATTAACTGAGAGAACAGTAGGTAAATTACCATACCCGGTTCCATCTCCAGTATTGCTAATAGTCACATTAACAGATTTAGAGGTCTGTCCTACAGGTGCCTTCATGCCCTTACGTTGTGGACACTTCCTAGCAATATGACCAGCCAAGCCACACACAAAGCAAATTCTGACATCTTCCTCCTTGTTGTTGTTGTTCCTTTTTTTCTTAAAATTGGTGTTTTGTTGGGTTTTGACAAATTTCCCTTTATTGTTCTTGTTTGCAGTCTTTTGCACTATATTGGCACTAAACTACCCACAATCATCTTTTGACGCAGCGTCCTTTGCCCGAGCTTTCTCCTCAACGTCAGGAGACGCAATTAACCCCTCAACGGAGTACTCTTGTCTTTTATGTTTGAGTGCAGTACCAAAACTCCTCCATGAAGAAGATAGTTTTGCAATAATGTATGCAGCCACAAATTTGTCGGGAAGGGCATACTTAAGGAGTTCGAGTTTCTCAGCAATGGTTTGTAGTTCATGAGCCTGTTCGACCACAGAACGGTTGTCAACCATGCTAAAATCGTTAAACTGCTCCATGACGTACAAGTCGTTGCTAGCATCAATAGCACCGAATTTGGTATTCAGTTCATCCCATAACTCTTTAGCGTTGGTCATATGCATGTATACCTCGACCAGACAATCACCAAGAACGCTAAGAATGAATCCCACAAAGAGAGTAGTAGCTTCCTTAAATTCTTTTTGTTGATCAGCAGAGAGAACTCCTTCAGGTTTGCCAGTACTCACCCAGAAGCACTTCATAGCTGTCAGCCACAGAGTGACCCTGATCTGCCATCTCTTAAAGTGCACACCGGTAAATTTATCCAACCTCAGTGCATCGGCAAAACTAGCCATCGAAAAATCACAGTGCCTATAATAAGATTTTTGGATTGTTAAAAATATAAGTACATGTTGATTTAATTTATTCCATAAATAAATCATGACATTAATAACATAAGTAAACAGAACCATGTAATCTGACATAAACATGTATATGATAGCAATTAACATGAATAGATCAAACACATGAGACATAGTGTACCCGTACCTACAGCCCTGTTTTGGAGCAGACACGGACGCAGCACGTACCGCACGAACGACACGCGGCACCGGGTGATGACGACGACGCGCAGCACCCGAACGTGGAGAAAGACGAGCCATGATGGGCGCACAGCGAGCAGTCGTGCGTAGTGCTTTCCAAAAACCTTATTCGCCCTCTCCCAGTGTAGGACGTCGAAGGCGAGGGTTCCGGAGACCTACTCTCCCAATCCACCGGTGCACGCCAACAAACAGGACGGAGTAAACGACAAATGACGGCTTAGAATGGAAGAGATGGCAATCCCTAGATTGTTTTCGCATATGTTGCGTGAAGACATCAGTTCGGTATTTATAGAGATATTAAGACACGTGATTAGGATGCCTGTACGATCTCTATCTCTTAACCAAACCGGATAAACCACGCGTATCTTAAACAAACTTGGATAAGTTGTTAAGATTTACAGCAAAATAAAACTGCAAAAAGAAACTATATCTACGCAAGCATGAGAAGCTAATTTTGATGGACCATTCACGTGCATGTCGCGTACACGCGCCGTCTGGCCTGGCCTGTTGAGGCGATCGAGGGCGCGCGTGTGTTTTTCAGTTCTCTCTACTATGTATGTCTCAAGTGGTTAGAAGAGAGCTTATCTTTATAAGGAGATTTCTCTTTCTTAGAACTAGCAAGGTGGTACTAAACTTCCTATGCCACTCCCCATGAGGTGGATCTTTGAAATTTTTCTAGGAATTATTCTCCACATGGACCTTAGCCTGTTTAATAATTCCAATATAAAATAAATTTAAACCGTTAAATCACTAGGACGCATAATCTATTACTATAGGATAGTACGGTGTACTGTAAAAAAAATTCTAATATGCCCTCGTGGCTACCGTGCATCCATGTCGCACGCATTTGGTCGAATGATGCAATGATAATTATATTAGCAGTTGAAGATGGAGTAACTAAGGAAGCATGAGCAGCATGCGCACTGCGGATAGAAGAGGACAGTCAATGGGCAATCATATTCATATCCCCTCTCTCTCTCCAAAATGAAGTAATCAAACACGTGGGTGGGTACTGGGTAAAAACAATATCGATCAGGAATATAATTAGCTGCAAGAACAATCCAGGAAGACCAAGACAGTTTGTAGCTAGCTTGGTGATTCATGGCGGCAACACGGCAGCAGCAGCAGCTGAGCATCCTCCTCCTCTGCTGCTGCTTTTCCTCTGCTCTATTCCCTTCTGCCTTTCCTCCTTCCGGCCGCCTTCTGCAAAGAGGAGAGGCAGCGATCAGCAGGTGAGTGGTGAGGCAACTCCCAGGCTTCGATGGGGAGCTCCCCTTCGAGCTGGAAACCGGCCACGTGGAAGTTGACCACACCGCGTAGAAGATGCAACGGAGATTTTGTTGAATCCTCTTGCTCCGATAAGCAGAGCAAGATTAATAATAGAGGTTATAAATATCTCTAATTTTATTTATATTATCTACTCACTGATTAGGAGTTAGCATTGACAACACATTAATTACTTCTATTACACTTATTAAGCGGAGGGAGTATAACTTTAATCACGAATTTCTCTCATAATATATAATCAATAACTATAAAACTAGGATTATATGAAAGTACATTCTAATATAAATCCAATGATATCACATGCCTAACACTAAACATAAAATTATTAGTTTATTTATTAGTCAAAGTTTTTAAATATTTATTTTTCTAAATTATGACCGTCTGGTAATTTGGGACGGAGAGTATACTTGTCCTAAGGCTTTACAACTCTAGAGGCATTCAAGGCTAATACACTAATAGTACTAGGCAAATATAGATAAAATACCACAACTAAACAACACAACTAGTAGCTTAAATAAGTTGTAAAGGTCATCTTACGTGTGTAAGGTTATCATGTAAGGGAGGGGCACATTTTAGTTGGAATGCGGCGGCTAGTGGGCTAGGTTGAGTAGTCTAATGGCCCGTTTGAATCTATGGATTGGGAGTGAAAAGCCCCTCGTTTTCTATAAGCACGCTTTCTGAACTGTTAAATGGTATATTTTTTGCAAAAAATTTTTATCTAAAAGTTGCTCTAAAAAATCATATTAATCCATTTTTCAAATTTGCAATAGCTAATACTTAATTAATCATGCGCTAATGGCTTATCTTATTTTGTATGATCTTTTTCTTGTTTCTTTTTCTTCACCTTCAAACTAAGCCTAAGTTATTTTGGGCTAGTTATAAATCGAACTTTTTATAAGTTTGATCAAGTTTATAGAAAAACGTAGCAATATCTATAACACCAAATTAGTTCCATCAAATATACAATTAAATATACTTTATAGTATATTAGGTTTATGCTGAAAATATTACTATATCTTTTTATAAATTTGATTAAATTTAAAGAAGTTTGATTTAAGAAAGACACAAAATGACTAATAATAGAGAGCAAAGTACCCTATTTAACACCTGCACGTTCCCACTCCCACCAAGACAAGGATATATATATATTTATTCTCCGTTTCTTGTAGAAACATGCAAGGGAGGAAAAGACAATTAATTTTGTAAGAAATTTTTTAGGTTTGTGTATTAATTTTATAACTAAGAAATAATGACGCCCTCTTGACGTACGTCAGATTAAGTAGTAGCTCATCCAATTAAGTAGTACTAGTATGCATGTTGCACGTATTTGGGTCAATGAAGCAATAATAATTAGCAAGCGCAAGACAAGTAATTAAGGAAGCCTTAGCAGCATGCGGAAGGAAGATCGATATGATAATGATACTGCTGAGAGAAAAGGACAGATAGACAATCATATCCTCTATCTGTCCAAAATGAAGTAAACAAATAAGTGTGTACAAACAATATATCGAGCAGGAATATAAACAACGGCAAGGTAGCTTAGCTAGCCTGCAAGAATAATTCAGGAAGACCAAAGACAAGAATTATTAACCAAGTCTAGAGCTATCTAACCCAATTATTTGCAGCTTGTTGTTGATGCATGTGTTGTGTGTATGGCGGCAACACGGCAGCAGCTGGGGATCCTCCTCTTCTTGCAGCTGTTTCTGCTTCTCCTGGTCTGCTCTCCCTGCAGCTGCCTGTCCTCCTCCCCGCCGGCGCCGCCTTCTGCGAGAGGCAGCAGCAGCAGCAGAGTGGTGAGGCAGCTCCCGGGGTTCGATGGGGAGCTCCCCTTCGAGCTGGAGACCGGGTACGTGGAGGTGGACCACACTGCCGGCGTGCATCTCTTCTACTACTTCATCCGGTCGGAGCGCAGGCCGGCGGAGGACGCCCTCCTGCTGTGGCTCACCGGGGGCCCCGGCTGCTCCGCCTTCTCCGGCCTCGTCTACGAGGTCGGGCCCCTCACCTTCGACCTCCAGCACCATGGAGGAGGAGTGCCAAAGCTGGTTTACAAGCCGGAGTCGTGGACTAAACTCACCAATGTCATCTTCCTCGACTCCCCTGTCGGAACTGGCTTTTCCTACGCCGACACCGACGCAGGACTACGGACCAGTGACACCATTGCTGTCCACCAGATTCTTGTCTTCCTCAACAAGTGGTTTCAGGAGCTGCACCCCGAGTTCCTGTCCAATCCCCTTTACATCGCCGGCGACTCCTACTCCGGAATGATTGTGCCGGCTGTCACCTTCGGAATCGCCACTGCAGCCAAACAACAACCATCTCCCAATCTAAAGGTACGTAGCTTCCTTCGCTGGCCATGCCATCTATCTCGATCGTTGTCAATCTGTTTCTTCTCTTGCACACTGATATACTACAAAAAAAGTAGTAGTACCTACTCTACTGTTGATCGATCTTGCATGCCAAATCTTCATCACCAGGGCTACCTTTTGGGCAATCCAGTCACTGATGACAGCTTCGACCGTCCTTCCAGAATTCCATTTGCTCATGGGATGGGTCTCATATCTGACGAACTGTATGAGGTAAATATATATACAGTATGAAATCATTTGTTTTGGTACGTTTGATGGAATTAATTGCTTCTTAACATTGATTTTCAGGCATACAAGAAGAGCTGCAGCGTCAAGGACAACACTCAGCAGCAAAGCGTACAGTGCACAAATACTCTTGATGCCATAGATGAGGCACGTACTACTACTACTACTACTACTACTATGTTGTTCAATTCTGTGAATGCTGCTTCTGCTGTGCTGACAAATAAATTAATATAAGTAGTAATTTGAATTAATTTGTGAAGTGTGTCAAGGACATATACGGAAATCACATTCTGGAGCCCTACTGCACTTTTGCAAGCCCTCATCATCCGCACAGGCTCATCAATAAGCCATTAACTTCAGGAGTGCGGCAGATGCTCCGACTCCAAGACCTTCACTTGTCTGAGATTTCTTCAGAGTGCAGAGTTAGTGGAACTTAATTTGTTCATTGATGTCCCTTTTCTTCTTGTTCTTCTAGTAGTATGTAGTAGTAGTACTGCTACTAGGTACTCGATCGCATCTTACGTAACTGGCATTTGGTATTCTTCTTGGCAGACGGCAGAATACACCATGTCCAGAATATGGGCAAACAATGACACAGTAAGAGAGGCTCTTGGAATTCAACAGGTATATATATATGCCTGTCTCTTCATCATTGAACAATAATCTGCAGGTTCATTCTGGGACACAACACGATACAACACACAATGAAATGATCCACTGTATTCTGCAATCCAGGGAACAGTTCCTTTGTGGCAAAGATGCAACTACGACGTACTGTACACTTCCGATATCAAGAGTTCAGTAAGATACCATCTGGATTTGACAGCTAGAGGCTACAGAAGCCTAATCTACAGTGGTGACCATGACATGATTATCCCTTTCATCGGCACGCAAGACTGGATTAGGTCTCTGAATTTCTCTGTTGTGGATGAGTGGAGACCATGGTTTGTCGATGGACAAGTTGCAGGGTAATTAAGCTCTCACATTCATCTCTCATCAAACCACTCCTAGCTAGGACAATTAATTGCAGCTGCATGCACGACGGACATGAGTACTCACTCGATCACTTGTGCGAGTACTGTCTCTGACCAGATATGTGAATATCCCTCTCTGTCTTATGTGCAGATATACAAGGTCATACTCTAATAACCTCACATTTGCAACTGTCAAGGTACCAGCATTCATGATTTGATAATGAAAAGCAAAACTTGGTTTTCTGCATATATATTAATTAATTGGCGTTAATTTGTGTATATGTAGGGTGGTGGACATACTGCTCCAGAATACATGCCAAAGCAATGCCTTGCTATGCTTGCAAGGTGGGTTTCTGGCGATCCCCTTTGATGGTGTACACATGTATAGGAGAAAATTCCACCCATATCACAAGTTGTAGCCAGATTTTGAGGTACCAATTAATGCCGCATCTTATTGAACTTCCACTCTGTACCACAAAACTAGTGTGTGCCTTCACTTTAAGAAAAATATTCTCTAAATTCTAGTCTACTCTGTCTTACCTGTCCATGCTTCCCCGGGCCGGCGGTGGCGTAGAGCTCCACAATGCGTTGATGGCGGTGACGAGTTCCTCATCCGGCAGTGGCATGCGGCAGCAAGTTCGTCATCCAGCGCCGGCGCCGGCGAAGATGGTGACTAGCTGCTCATCTCTAGGGGTGGCGGCTGCTTCCAGGTGGTGACTAGCTAATTGGAAAGATGCTGTGGTACTATTTGGTCTAAACAAATTTGTGGTACTCTTTGAATTTTACACAACCCTTATACTATGGATGGATTTTCCTCAAAATGTATTAAGCTCTAGAAGCTGTTACGTTAAAAAAAATGTGTTTGATTGAACAGAAAGTTTTACCCGAGAACTAGAAAAAATTATGAAAGCTTGACTCAGAACGCAAGTGGACGTAACTCTAGGCTTGCTTTTCTTTACAAATAGGGAGTCAGGTACTTTTAGTTTATACTAGCCAAACACCCCCTGCGTTGCCGCGGTCATTCGAGATTAAAGATATAGAAGCGCAAATTATATTGATGAATTTTACATTTTGTCTCTTTTGATATCTGTCATAATTTGTTGTAATTCAAATGGGGCGTCAGCTTGTCATGTGAAAAGAAACCAAATAATGTTGCTCATTTAAAAACATGCCATCCAGATTGAATCGCAGTTATATGTAAGTTTAGATTTGCAAGTTGTTCAAAATTGGAACTTGTAAGGTAGGCACATAGTGTCAATACAATCCCAGGAACATATTAGATATTGCGCTTGTTTTATTGCTCTTCTCGTGTAGAACATAGCAGAATAAATAGATACAAATTACTTTATAGGTTTTATGTGATGTAATCATTTGAAGTCTACGGTTATAATCAGAAAATAACATTATGCATTTAGGAAAAAAGGAAGTGGGCTCTTTTACCAACTTATAAGGTAAATGGCCCCCTCGATAGGGATGAAACGGTTGAGATAGTTTCCCAGATCCAGACGTTTTTTTGAAATGGATAGTGACGGATGGATATTATATAGAAACAAAAACAAATTTGGATATTTTTTTCTTGGAAGCGGAAATGAAAACAGTAAGGCTAGTATCCAGCGGAAACCAGATTCGGTCGAAAACTATCAGAATATTTTCTTCGATATTAGCAGACTAGGTACAACCTAGCCCACCAAATTGGCCCAAATAGACCACTTAGAGATGATTATTGTTCTTGCTAGTTGTAGCAACTAATACTATGTGATCATGATTACATGAATAGTGGTGTAAATTTTGCATTAATAGACGGATACTTGGAATTTGTTGAGAAGCACGTAGCATGGTTATTTTCAGAGATGAGAAAAGATAGTAACATATCTAGTTGTATTACTAGTTGCTAAAACTTAGAAATGTTGATCTATTGTTTTAGAAAAAACAAGCTATATCTCTTTGTTGATATAGGAAGGTTAGTTTGAGGGGTTTTCATATTTTGATAAATATTTATTACCATATTTGTTTTGATTTATATTCGCTCCGTATCTATATTCGACTATGTTTTTATATCTGGGATTTTCGATTCCAAAATAATCTAAAAACAGATATGATAGAGCAAGTTTCCGTCTTTTTTATCCGTTTTCATACCTATACCTCGACCGTACGCTGATGAGAGAGTGGGATCGGAGCGCTGTGGCAGTGTTCCTATCGCCGATCGAGCGGTCCAAAAGAGGCCTGAACTGCATAGGGCAACAGTAACATGATGCTGGCAGATCTTATTCACGTTGTATACAAAACACAAATATTACAAAACAATATAGTTGTATACTCTTGTTGCATGTGACTATGGGTGGCAAAATCTCAGTTGGGGGCCGACCACCCTAGGGGCTGGGGCTAGATCCTAACCCGCAGGTCGTCCAGTGTGGGGTCCGCATATCATGCGGGGGCAAGGACGGGGATCATTTCCTACACACATCTGACCAGCAGGGACCCAAATGTATATTAGCGGTCGTTAAGCCCAATTCAACCACCAACATTAGTGGTTAGATAACATGGTAGCTGACTGTTTTCTCTTTAAACTAACGGAATTCCATTAGTTTTGTTGTTTTTTTTGCATGTTTTACAAGGTTAGGTTACAAATAAGGTCAATTTTAAACATTTCGGTGTGTTTCCGACTGAGCTACAAAGGAGCACTAGAACTACTAATAAGATGAGGCCAAATCACATATTGGACTTCACCCTATTGAAGCTCCTTTTCACTTCCCCTTCTACATTTGGTACTGTAATTTTCAAATAACTATAACTATTAAATAATATATTTAATTTCTAATTCATTTGAATAATTGTGTTTCTCACTACTGAACCAACAATTTAAGACCCAATATGTTTTGATTAAAAGTAGCATGTGGGCCTATATTTTAGCCCTTTGTGTGTCATCTAAATAGTCATAAAAAATTACTATCAAATTTGACAAGGTAGATTGCCTTGTATGTCACCCCACAAACATACATGGCTAAATTAGATCGCTAAATAAGAAAATCTTAGAAATTCTTAAAAGAAAAAAGCAAAACATCATGTCCTTAATTTTCAGTTAAATCGATAGATCCATTGTTTTAAACCTATATATACAAAAATCCATTAAACATCCCTAGAAATAATCCTAAGCCGCCACATGTCGTTCTAATAAATTAGAGGAAATCCCAGAGTTTCTTAAAAAAAAAAGCAAAGCATCATACCCTTAATTTTCACTTAGATCGATTGAATCTATTATTTTTAACCATTGGATATTTAGATTTAATCTAATATATATAAACACAACTAACAAGTATGCAAAGTCCAACAACCCACTGCTATTCTTCGTCGCACACCACGGATAGACAAGAGGTTCATGCCCTCATGCATCGCACCCTCGCACTGAGAAAAAAAATTGTGTCCTGCATTCATGCATGCATGTATTGATCCCATGTTGCTTCTTTTCATCCGAGAAAAAAAAAATATCCAGCATGCATGCACACACGGATGCACCGGCTAGCCCTTCAATTAATTCACTCGATGGTGAATGATTTGATGATTTGATAAATAACTAACAAATACCATCTAGCCGGTTATATTGATTTAGTCCATGGTCAGTACCTTCAATTAATTTAGTCCATGGTCAGTACCTTGGCTTCCTTCCTTCGTTCCTTTGAATGCTTTGATGATTTGATAAATAATCAACAAATAAGTACATGTTAAATAAAATCAAATATACAATTTATGATCACATTAAACAAACTCTAGCATGCTCCTAAAACTTTTCTCAATGCCTCTAATAAATTAGAGACAATCGTAGATATTCTAAGGACAAAAACAAAATATCATGCTCTTATTTCCACTTAAATTGGTGGTTCCATTATTTTTATTCATTGATTTGATGGTAAATAGAATTTGCAAGTACATATCCTTCCCTTGTGGGTGGACCCCGTCTCTCCTTCTATCGATGTTTTACACCGGTAATAAGAATATGGGGTTATTCGTGAGATCTAAACTTAATAAATTGCAAAGGAACACGAGACGATTTATCCTGGTTCAGACCCTCGAGGTGAGGTAATACGTTACTTCCAGTTATTGTGTATTGCCTTGTAGGTTTCTCTGATGAGATTTCGCTATGTACTCAAGGAGGCGCCCTGCCTCCCCTTATATACCGAAGAGACAGGGTTACAAGATAGGAATCCCAGTCGAACTCTGACTAAGGGATTTCCTTCTAGGAATACAACTTGCCCGACTAGGATTATATCTTTTTCTTGTCGTACAAGGTAATGTATATTGAGTCCTATTGTATCCCTAATTATAAGGTTAGATCCATTCTCTGCCAAAATGGCCTTAATGCTTCTCATGAGGTGCCCGAGGCCCATGGCCTCCACAACAACCCCTGAGATCTTCATAATTGAGTCACAGCTGATGCCGAGTGCTCATCCTTCTTGGGGAAGACTTCTCGAGTACTTTGCTCCCGACTACTCGTTGTCTGAGTGCTTATTCTCCAAGTCCTGCTTCATATCAGCTGGCAACGAGGCTATGAAGGTCTTCATAGAAAAATATAAATAGTGTGCGCCGAATAGGCGCACCTATTAGGTGTAGCCCCCGATTTTGTGCTTAATTGTGAAACAATTAAACATAAAGTCAAAGATTTTTAACCTTTTAGTCTTTCCCGAGTAGTAACTACTCGGAAATTAGATTCTTCGGCATCGTGTCAGCTGAAAGAATTTTTGATCAAAGCAATTGTTGGCTAAGCATGTAGGCCGAGTACCACTTCATGGATTTTAACCTAATATGTGGTTAGGTGTACTTGAGAAATACCTGCATTTTCAATTTTAATGGAGACCAGCTGTTGATCCTTTTAAGAATATATCCTCAATACCTAGTAAATAGTTTAGATATCTGAACACATGTATCCAGCAATTAGGCTTTCGTGAAGTATATCTGATTATTTAATCGGTTTCTGTAAAATAGCATATGTACTGTGAATTTAACACAATCAGCGGTCAACCCAATAGGGCATGCTATTTAGAAACTCATATCTTATGGCCCAGTACTGAATCAGTCGGCCTAGGACCACTTATTAGCACAGGCCTTATAAAGCGGGGAGAGAGAGAAAAGATTCCCCCTTCTTCTCTAGTCCGCCAATTGTTTCGCCTTCCAGCTTTTGCACCCAAATTTCACGCTTTCCGTCTCACTAGGGTTCGCTGTAGCCTGCGCCCCCGCTCGAGACACGCCCGAATCTGCTCCGCCGCATCCATTCCTAGCCTCCACAAGCCATTCCCCTAATTTTTTTCGCCTCCGACGATGCCGAAAGCCCCATTTGAGATCCCTGATATGACCGCCGGAGTCTGGCCGATGTCAGATTGCAGCCCAGTGAAGTTGAAGCTGCTGAAAAGTGGTTGATGCCCCAGCAACAAGATGTTATCCACTGGCGCACTGCAGAGGGGAGTCTATGCCGGCGCCCAAATCTGGTGAGACCATCGTCTTCACTTCGTTTTTTGATCGCGGTCTTGCTCTTCCCTACTTAGATTTCCTTCGCAGCTCTTGTCTTTCTACCAAATAGAGTTGGTGAATTTGAATCCCAACTCTATCCTTCACATCTCCATCTTCGCCACTCTGTGCGAAGCTTTTCTAGGGGTTAAGCCCCATTTCAATCTTTTTCGATACTTTTTCCACATCAAGCCATAGCCGTTCAAGAATAAAATCCAAACCATCAAGGGAGCCAGACTCCAACTCAGGAACGAGATGAAGAAAGCATATCTCAACGTCCCCCTGAAGACTTCCCAGAAGGGTTGGCACAGAGAATGGTTTTACTGTTCTAATCTCGAACCTTCTCTGCCCCCTTTCGCTAGTTCTCCGCCAACGATTCTGCCCAGCTAGTCATCAATGCCAAATTATGAAGAAATAGGGCAGGTATACTAGCTGATGGAGAGGATCGACCTCCTAAAGAGCATGGGGCTGACTGGTCCCTGGGCAGCAAGGTGCTTCCTGAATTGCCGCACCAGACTTCTGAAGGTCAGGAGTCACTTCAGCTGGGACTAACAGGGTAAAGATGACCCTAGCCGTGAATACCCCGATGTAGCCGACAAGAATAAGGTTACTGATACCTTGCTCGGCTTCTTCGTCAATGGGGTGGTGGAGACCGAGGACGAAGAGCACGCCCCCAAGCCCTACTGTTAGGGCAGGCCCCGGCCAAAGGTATCCTTGAACATATTGATGCTAGCTTGTTATTCACCTATGATGAATATTTGTTGATATCTGTCCTGGTCTGTTCTGCAATGCGTGAAACATATATTGTTGAAATACTTACAGGACTGTGAGGAGTTCGATAAAGACTCCTGGATCAGCTGGCCACAAAAACGAAGAAGTGGCCAGCTAGCCCTTCTGCCGCCCAACCCAGCCCCAAGAGGGCTGGGAAGAAGCCAATTGAAGACCTGGGCAAGAAGATCAAGGACCCTGTCAGTTCAGCTCCCAGGCTGCCAAGCCCTAGGCCTGCACCGTCGAGCCCGAGGCCTGCGCCACCGAGCACCTCGACCCCCCAGTCGGCTGCGTCAAGAACAGAGCCGACTGGGGCCAAATCACCACCGCCGATAGCCGCGCCGACTGGCCCGACAACCGACAGCTCTCCACCGCCAAGCAGGCTATCAAGCCCCTCGCCGACATCTTCTAGAGCTCCTCTGTGGAAATTCAAGACTTCCAAGAGATAATAAAAAAAATATCTTTAATCTTCTAAGAATCTTGAATAATGTGGTAGTGTCTTGATATTTGGCATATTGTGTAGGAAGTGAGTTGACATAGATCCCAAGGGGACCATGCTAGCAGCTCCTGCCACCGAGCCCATCCCAGCCGAGCCAGAGCTAGTAGTGTCACCTGCCGAGCCAGAGGCTGCCCCAGCTGCTGAAGCTGAAGTTGTCATGACAGCAGAGTTACCAGCACCGGCCAACCAGGGAGCGGATGCTGAAGTTGCTGCCCCAGCCCCCGAGCCGATCCCCAAAGTCCCTGCAACTATCGAGTTCAGCGCCAGGACCCCATCGCCCGCAGTATCATCATCTTCTGATGAAGGAAATCTCCCCAGGCTCGAAGTTCCTCCACGCAACTTCCCAAGGACGTTTTATTGGGTCACCCCCGAGGGAGTTGCAGAGAGCTACGAGCATGACGAGCAAGCAGCACTGAGAGAGCATAGAAATCTTATGTATGCTGCAATTGCTGCGTCCAAGGGAGTCCAGGTACGTAGCGAATCTTGCCATGTTGAGTGCTCGACAGTTTCTATTGATCTAGTATTCTGCCTTCTGACTCTGATTACCCCTAGTTTGTGCTGAGCAGAAGATCATCGATCGCTCGGAAAAGATGAACTAAGTCTTGACTGAGCTCTCCCCCTAGCTACAACAACTGCGCCAGCTCCAGGTATCTAAGGACGACCTGGAGCGAACCAGCCAAGAGAGGGAGATGTGGCTAAGGGGGTTAGTAGACAAGCTCAGGGATGAAAACTGGGCCCAGGCTGAAAAGATCAGAAGTAAGTCTTCTGTGTTGTCCTCCCAAGTGAATCCCGAGTAGATTTCTCTAGCATTATTAATTCCCGGCTGCTTTGTTGAGCTTTGACTGCGATCTTGAGTTCTTTATTCTTTTGCATTGCAGCCTGCAAAGCTGAGCTAAAAGCCCAAACAAAGGGGAGGGAAAAATAGGACAAAAAGTTGAAGGAGGTGGAGAAAGCCAAAGCCAAGGTGGAGGCCGACTATGCCAGTAAGTCTCCTGCTTGACCATGATCTTGGCCTGACTGCTTGTTGCTCCGATTGCTTGTCTTGGTTAACCAATACCTTTGTCGATGCATCTGAACAGCTTCGAAAGCCAATGTCTAGATTCAGTTTGATGCCTTCGCGGAAGAAATTAAGATGATCAAGGAATCACAGGAAGTCCTTGGTGAATCTGTAAAGGGGCTCTTGGACATCATGCAGCCTCATTATCATGGGACCAGCTCCGGTTCCATCACCCAAGTGCACAAATGCCTAAGCGAAGCCCCGAGTATCTTGAAGAAGTACTCGGATGAGCGTGTAGCTGTCGGCGTCGCCCAAGCTCTCGCAATGACCAAATCGATCTACCATAAGGTAGACATTGAGGCCATTGGTGAGGGTTTTACCGAGAGGACAACTCCTGAAGAGGCACTGGAGCTAGTTAGCCAGGTGAGGCCAACCGCAGAGGCAATAGCTAGGGACCTAGATATGTAAAAATAGAATAATTATACAGTTGGTGTCCACTGATGAACATATATGACTTTTGTAAATGTTTGTAAAATGCTGTCGAGTACTTGCTTATTCTGAATCATCATTAGCTTTACCCAACTACGTAGTCTGCGCCGAGTAGATTGAGACAAACTTAGGAAAAAACGTTCACCTCTGAAAGCTATACTCAGGCAAACTTAGCATAATCATTGTAGAACTTCGTGACTTAGATAAAACAGGCTCGAATTTTATTAACAAGGCACATAATACATAGAGCCCCCGACTCACTACTCGGTTGGGACAAGCGATGTAGTGAGTCAGAGTAAAGAACTTTATTCATATGTATAAAGATAATACAAGACTTAGGTATAGAAAGGACATAGCTGTTCTATATTCCATGAGTTGTTGACTAGGGCACCGTCTTTTGTCTTCAATCAGTAGGCGCCCGGACGCGTTACCTCAGCGATAATGAATGGCCCTTCCATAAAGGAGATAGTTTATGCCTGTTTTTGGTGGTTTGTATTTTTCTCAGGAAGAGATCTCCCATCAAAAAGGCGCGGCCACGAATATTCCGACTGTGATAACGACATAGGTCTTGAAGATACCTTGTTGACTGAATAGTTGCGATGTCCCTTGCTTCCTCCAACTGATTGAGTTCGACCAGTCGGTCTTTGTTTGATTTGTCTTCTGAGTGGGCCCGAACTTGCGGAGAGCCGAACTCCAACTCGGTTGGTAACATAGCCTCGGCATCATAGACTAGGAAGAAAGGGATTGCCCTGTTGCCCGACTAACCGTGGTTCTTAGAGACCAGATAACATATGGGAGTTCTTGTACCCACCGCCTTGCATATGGTTGTAATCGGTCAAATACCCTAGCCTTGATACTTTGTAAGACTATGCCATTGGCACGCTCGACCTGCCCATTACTTCGCGGGTGTGCCACAGAAGCATAACAGATTTTGATGCCGAAGTCGTCACAAAAATCTTAAAAAACGCCGCTAGTGAACTGAGTGCCGTTGTCTGTTATGATGCAGTTGGAAACTCCAAATCGGTATAAGATACTCATGATGAAGTCCTTTGCTCGTGCCGCTGTTATGGTAGCAACGGGTTTTGCCTCGATCCACTTTGTGAATTTATCCACTTGTGACGAACAAGTGTGTGAACCCTCTTGCGCTTTCTTGAACGGCTCGACCATGTCGAGCCCCCAAACTGCAAAGGGCCAAAAGATTGGAATTGTTTGAAGTTCTTGAACTAGAAGATGTGTTTGCCTTGCAAAGAATTTGCATCTCTCGTATGTGCGAACTATGTCTTTAGTGTCTGTTACCGCAGTCGGCCAGAAGAAACCCTGCCTGTATGCCTTTCCATCTAACGTCCGGGATGTAGCATGGTTGCCACAGATGCTCGAGTGGATCGACTGCAGAATCTGCTTACCCTCCTCGGATGTGACGCAGCGCATGAGAACTCCGGATGCGCTTCGACGGTAAAGGTTTTTTCTGACTACAAGAAAACATTTGCTTCGATGTTTAATCCGCTCGGATTCGCTGCGATCTTCTGGGAGTTCGTCGTCCAAGGAGAATTTGAAAGTTGGAGTTCGCTAGTCTTGAGAGATGATTAGCACTTCATTTGTTGCTGGGGTAGGTTTAGCCCTCGACTGTTCAAGCACTGGTTTCTTCTTGACTGATGGCTCCAGTAGTTGCTCGACAAAAGTCCCAGCCGGGACCACTTCTTGTTTGGATCCCATGTTGGCCAATTCGTCTGCAGCTTCGTTGTATTATCGTAATACGTGAGTTATCACCAATACGTCAAACTTGTTTTCCAGATTTTGTACCTTCTGACAATATACCACCATATTATCGTCGAGACATGTCCAATCTTTTATGACTTGGTTGACCACGAGTTGAGAATCCCCGAGTACGACCAGTCGGCGGATGCCGAGTGATATGGCAATGCGGAGTCCGTGGATGAGTGCCTCGTACTCGGTAACATTGTGGGAAGTTGAAAAGTGAATCTAGAGAACGTACTTCAGTTTTTCGCATGTAGGTGACGTCAGCACGTTGCCAGCTCCCGGCCGCCGATCCGTTGCGAACCGTCGAAGTACATCGTCCAGTACTCTAGCTTATCCGTGTTTGTAGCCGTCTGGACTTCTATCCACTCAGCAATGAAGTCGGCTAGAACTTGAGACTTGATTGTTGTCCAAGGATGAAAGATGATGTCAAACGGCATCATCTCGAGCGCTTATTTAGCGATTCTGCCAGTGGCCTCGCGGTTGTGTAGGATGTCCCCGAGTAAATACGATGCGACAACAGTTACTTGATGTGATTGAAAATAGTGCACCAACTTCCGGACATTGATGAGTAGGCCATACAGCAGCTTCTGGACTTGAGGATATCTCATTTTGGAGTCGGCTAGGACCTCGCTGATGAAGTAGGCTGGGCTTTGTATTTTCTGTATATGCCCTGGCTCTGCTCACTCGACTACTAGAACCGTGCTGACTACCTGAGTGGTTGTCGCCAGGTACAATATTAGTGGTTCCTGGGGCATGGGTAATGCCAACACTAGTGGTGATGTGAGAAATTTTTTGAAGCCTTCGAAGGCTTGCTGGGCTTTAGGTGTCCATTGAAAATTGTCTGCTTTATTCAATAGTTTGAAAAATGGCATGCCCCGTTCACCTAATCGGGAGATGAATCGGCTAAGTGCTGCCATGCCGCCTGTCAGCTTTTGGACGTTCTTCTGGCTAGTTGGGGGTGCCATGTTCATGATAGCGTTGATTTTCTCTAGATTGACCTCGATGCCTCGATGTGATACGGTGAAGCCGAGTAGCTTTCCGGATGGTACATCAAAGGCGCACTTCTCCGGATTCAACTTCATCTTGAATCTCCGAAGGCTTTGAAAAGATTCCTCCAAGTCGGCGATGAGGTCTTTGTTGGATTTTGTCTTGATCACCACGTGATTGACATACGCCTCCACGTTGCACCCGAGTTGAGTGTGTAAACACCGCTGGATCACCTCCCTTGGTACACCAGGCATGTCAGAAGGTTTCCAAACAAATATGTCCCTGCTCGCCTAGAGGAAGTTGACGAGCTCGTCTTCCTATTTGGGGTCGAGTCCGGTCCCGACAAGCGTAATTTTGGAGGGGTCGGAAGGGTCCAAGGGGATCTTTTATGTTTCAGAATCCGCTGAAATTCCCGACTTGGCTTTTTTTTTACTGGAACTTGATCATCCTCACTTGCTGTTGTAGTGGCTAGTCGGATGTTGTTGCGCCTTGTTACCGCATCTTGAGATTCGGCCAGCTCGCCGCTCTCCTTGTCGTAGGTAAAGGCTTGCTTGAATCGCTCCGAAGGAAAAGCACTCTAGCTGATCCTGGCATCTTGAGCATCATGTATGTATAATGCGGCACTGCCATGAATTTGGCTAGTGTTGGTCATCCGAGTGTGGCATGGTACGTGGCCTCGAAGTCGGCAACCTCGAAGTAGATATTCTCTGTACGAAAGTTCTCCCGTGTGCCGAATGTAACTGGCAGAGTTATCTATCCGAGTGGAGTGGAAAATAGGCCAGGGATTACCCCGTGGAAGGGGGCTATACTCGGCCGTAGCTCGGAACGAGAGATCTTCATCTCGTCAAACGTCTTGATGAACAGAACATTGAGAACGCTTCCTCCATCGATGAGAACCTTCTTCAGTTTGATGCTTCTGATGACCGGGTCCAGGACGAGTGGATAGCGTCCTGGATGAGTGACCTGATCAGGGTGATCCGTGCGGTCAAATGTGATTAGTGTTTCCGACCAATGCTAGTACTGGGGGGCGTTTGCGAAGACTGAGTTAACTTCGCGTGCTGTGAGCTTCTGCTTCCTCTGGGACTCGTAAGTAGTCGGCCCTCCAAAGATGTGGTTGAGCTCAGCCTGGGGATCTTGGTAGTCACCGACTGCGCCCGGATCTGCTTGTCCTTTCTTTATTACTGCCAGGTGTTGAAGTCTGTCCGGAAGCAAACTTCTTGAGTATGAAGCAGTCCTTGGCCGTGTGCTTGGCTTTTAAACGGAAGGGGCATGACCCGTTCATCACTTTTTGGTACTTGTCTGTCCTCGGGGGCCGCGGCCGAGTACACTCTACAGCAGCCACCACATTGTCCGATCTGCGCTTGCTGTTGCCGAACTTGTTCTGTGCTGGCTCATCGTTGACTTTTTTGTCCTTCTGTCGGGGCTCCTTCTTGTCATCTAGGGCCCCAACAACTGCGTCGGCCGAGTCGGTGTATTTGTTTGCCATGTCAAAAAGCGCCTTGACAGAAGAGGGAGGTTTCCGAGTGAACTTGGCGATGAACGGGGTATCCTTGACTCCCTTGCGAAAGGCGGCGATGACGACCTCGTCCTTGATCTTCGGGATTGAATTCCTCTTTTCCAAAAACCTCTTGATGAAATCACGAAAAGACTCGTTCTTCCTTTGATGGCACTGATACAGGTCGTATTCAAAAGATGGCCTTTCATATGTCCCTTGGAAATTGGCGATAAAGCGTTCCCGAGGCTCTCCCTAGGAGCTGATTGATCTTTTAGGGAGTCGGGTTAGCCATGTCCTCTCCAATTTGGCTACAACGACTGGGAGGTAGTTAGCCATGGCCTTATGATCTCCTCCAGCTGCTCAAATTGCTAGAGTGTAGACTGTGAGTCAGGACTCAGGGTTGGTCTTCCCATCGTATTTCTCAATTCCAGTCGGCTTGAAGCCTGACGACCAGTCGACTTGTTGCAGCTCATGGGTGAAGGCTGGTACTCTTTCATCTGTGTGAGGACTCCGACTCTGACTACGGCAGTGAAACCGCTCATGGTGGAGGCCGAAGCACTCATTCTCGTCTTCTAGTCGGCGACGCTCGTCTTCCTCGCGTTCGCGGCATCGTGTGTTGATGTCTTGCCGAAGATCACGTCGTAGTCAGCCTCGAACATCCTAGTTATCCTGACGTTGTGGTTGCCAAGTGACGTGTGGCGTGACTCCGTGTGCGGCTGACTAAAGTCGGCCGCTCAGCGTCGTGTTGAGGCAGATGAGATCGCCATTGGAGAGGCCGCCCTGTTGGACGGTATGAGAGTATCACCCGACTGTTGACGCTACTAGTATGCAGCAGAGGTGATCATGGCTTTAATCCTTCCTATTGTTGGGGTGGCCTGGTGACCAGGCCCAAACTGCAGTGTATCCAATAGGGTTGCAGTGGCCACAATGTTCTGTTGAGGACTTACGAAGATGTCGTGATCACTGACTCGGGTTTGGAGGATCTCCTGTTGAGCAGTCCACCCAGCCTTGTGCAGGTTGTCGTTACGAGCGTCGCGCTCGGCTTGCAAGTGTCTTGCGTCTTCCTCTTATTGTTCACACAGTCGGTGAGCCTCCTCCTCTTACTGATTGCGCAGTCGACGTGCATCTTGAGTGGGAGTTGAGCCCTTAAACGCGATAAAGACTTCACGTGGTAGAGAAAAGCTCGCCGAAGTGCTGTCCAACTGAGAGTCGGAGTCGAAATAGTTGAGGGGGTAATAACGGCCCCAACCTCCCTAGATCCAATCTTGAGTGGCTTTGAGCCATATCCAAGTTGAACTCTAGGGGATCGGGTTTGCCGCGTCAGATGTTGATTGAAGTTATCCACGGCGTTGCCGAGTCCGAACGGGAGATTGACGATCTCCTCCTCTCTTAGCCCGATCTCGGCCGGCTCAGGGTCAAGTCCAAGTCGAACACCGAAAGAAAGAGTTGTCCCTAGACTCGGGCATGTTGGAGATCTCCGCAGCATGTCGCCGAAGATCACTGCAGCATTGCGTAGGCCGACCAGCACGGAGTTGGCTTGATCCCTGGCCGATCGGATTGGATCCGGATCAGACAGGGTAAGGTTGCCGAATTCGTCGGCGATGAAGTCGAGGTTCCCGAAGGTGATTGTTTGCCCGGGGAAGAAGTTGATGCTGTTGACTCCGGTGATGAGATCCATCAAGCTTGTTGAAGTTGATCTTGCTGAGGCCCCTACCTGGCGCGCCAACTGTCGATGTTTTACACCGGCAATAAGAATATGAGGCTACTCGTGAGATCTAAATTTGATGGATTGCAAAAGAACAAGAGACGATTTATCCTGTTCAGGCCCTCGAGGTACGGTAATACCCTACTTCCAGCTGTTATGTATTGCCTTTGAGGTTTCTCTGGTGAGATTTCATTATGTCCTCAAGGGGGGGGGGCCTACCTCCCCTTATATACCGAGGAGACAGAGTTATAAGGTAGGAATCCCAGTCAGACTCTAACCAAGGGATTTTCTTCTAGGAATACAACGTGTCCGACTAGGACTATATCCTTTCCTTGTCGTACAGGTAATGTATACCGAGTCCTATTGTATCCCTAATTACAAGGTTAGACCCATCCTCTATCCAAGTGGCCTTAATACTTTTCATGAGGTACCCGGGGCCCATGACCTCCACACCTTCTAATAAAGGTTTATTAAGCATCCTCTAAAGCACTCTTAAGCTACCGCGTGTCAAGTTAAATTAAGTGAAATCCTAAAAATCTGAGTGAAAAGCCAAAACATCTAACCATCGATTTTCACTTAAACCAGCGGACCAATTATTTTAGACCATTAGATCAATTTTCACCTAAGTTGGTAGGCCCATTATTTTAGACAATTATGTTTATCTACAATTCTAGGTCCCTCCCCTTCCCTGCACGCAACTGCACGCATGCATTCGCTACACGCACGATCCCCTCCTCTCCCCTCCGGTCTTCCGCCTCTCTCCCCTCTTCCCTTCCTTTTATTTAGCTGTGTAGTTAAGATGAAATCATCATCACACAAAAAAATTTAAATGATCACTACATTTAAATCATATATTAATTTTTAATTCTTATACATCATTGAATTTGTTATGATTAAATTAACAATTAAAGACCAATATTAGCCATGTTTTAACTTGTGAAGAAATATGTTGTTTTTTTTCCAATCTTGACCCTTTGCATGTTATCCAAACTGTCAAAAAAAGTTTGAAGAAAATTGAAAATTCACATTACATCATCATATATCACTTCACAAAACATGCACAATTAAATTATGTAAACAATATAAAAAAAGTCTAATTGTAAGTGTCGGAGGAGGGAACTCCAACCGCGGGGAGTCTGAGGACCCCCCTTTGAGATTCGGCCAGGGGAGTGGTTCTCAGGACGGCTGCGGCGTCTGGTCGATGGCACGCAAGAGAGACAGAAGAAGTCGATAGGTTTGGGCCGCGCGGGGGCGTAATACCCTACTCCTGTGTGTATCTGCTATGTGGGAGATGAATGCCCTTTGTTCTTACAAGATGTTCTTGAGGGGCGCTCAGGAACTAGCCCTAGCTTTGGAACTCAGTCTCTCTAGAAGCTCAACTCAACCTCTCCAGAAGCCCTCCTTTTTCTGCTGGCATGGATCCTCCTTTCATAGTCCAAGGGGAGTCCACAGTGCCTAGTACACATGCCAAGAGAAAGCTTTTCTAGGTACGATATGTCTTGTCGCATGCGTCCGTCTGCTGAGCCACACCGGAGTTGGTTTGGCACGTCTAGTCGTCGCTTCGCTCGGCTGCTGTGGGCGGCTGGGTTATGAAGATGTGACAGCGCACGCCATCGCCGCCGAAGTCAAATATTCTCTGACCGCACAGGGCGCGGGCCCACGGGGGGCCATCATGAGAGTCCACGCTTGTCCGAGCGGGCGACAGGCGCAACACGCCCCGTCGCCTCGTCATTAATGTAGGTAGTTGGGGAGTTGATCGGCTCGAGTCAGGCTCGTGCCCGGGGCAGAGAGCTCATCGAGCCCTCCACGCGCACAAGGCGCCGAGTTTCTCAGGAACCGAGGTTGTGAGTCCCGGGCTCGGGAAGCGCGCCCCAGGCCCGGGAATGCCCCAGTAATGTGCCCCGGGAACGCGACTCGGGACCGAGCCTGTGGGTCCCGGTACCGGGGGGCGAGACCTGGGGCCCGGGAATGTCCTGGTAATGTGCAACGGGAACGAGCCTGTGGGTCCTGGGACCGGGGGGCGAGACCCGGGCCCAAGAATGTCCCCGGGCCACGGGGCCTGAGGTGGATGTGAGCGGTCGTCACGACGCGCCCGGGGAAGGGGCACCCGGGCCCGGACAGTGCTCGGGCCCCAGGCACTTAGCGGGAAAACGGCCGTAACCGGCCGTCACTTGTGCAGAATGTGGGCTCCGGAAGAGCTGACGTGGTCGAAGATCCACGCGTCCCAGGGGAATGTGGGGCCCCCAGTCCCGTTTCGCCGACAGTGAGTGATATTCCAAAAAAAATATTCCCTCTATTATTTTGGTCGTATCCTGAACTTTTGCATGCCACCCCAACTATCATAAAAAAATTACCAAAAAAATTTGGCAATTAATGTATATTATATAGTCATATATTACTTCATAAATTAGTTGGATTTGAATAATCATGAGATAGTATTCCCAATAATTTTGTGGTATAGGTTTTTTTTCTATTTTTGCTATTACAATCCAAGTTCCAAGGAATTGTAAAACAAATTAGAATATCCTTCTATATCATAAATATGGATCATAGACCCTATGTAGCTTAACCTTGATTATGTTCTTTAGGAAAAAAATATTAATCTGTAGGGTTCAGTCAGCTAGGGTAACATTAAAATAACCTAAGCTATTGGTACTAAATCTCATCCTTTTACCCCATGTTAGTCTCACATATATACTCTTACTAGCCACATTTGCCCGCGCTTTGCTGCGGATTATGAATTTTCAAATAGCATAGTAAAAAGTTTGTCCTAATATTTTTTGTGGAGCTATTTTAGCTTGTACCAATCAAAAGATTTGTCATTTAAATATTTAAATTGCTTTTCTGCGCACACATCTATACAAACTTGCATATATGCATTACGACAACAACGCTACAATAATAAAAAACAAGAAAACAAGTTCACAAAAAACTTTATTATCACCCGCTTTGTTATGGGAATTGTCTTATAGAAAGATTAAGAGCACTTGAGGGGTTGCTCTTGTATAAGTCAGTATATGAGATACACATACTTATCATCGTATAAACGGGTCTAAGGAGATGTCAAAAATCCTTATAAAGACATGGCTATAGAAGCAAATACATCATAATAACGACGATTGCAACTTTGATACATGGGGTCAGGTGGCTGTCTGGTCCCTAGCCCTACTTTGACCAAGTGACATGGGCCGACTGTTTGGCGCCCTAAACTTTTGAACTGATCTGCCGGGTGTTGGTCTAACACTGTTCTTATGTTCTTCTCTGGTATTGGTATTGGTGTTGACGTATCTTCATCGGGCTCTGCATGGATCAAATCGGTGTGCTGCGTTTGACCATACTTTAGTGGTATCCTGTACCACACTCGGTATCCTTTTGTTGTGACCAGCGCTTGCGAGCCATGGTATTTGCTGGGGTACCAGGGTTGTCTGGCTTCTATTTGGGTCTGCCAACATACATTTTGCTGCTTCGTGTACCCATGTACCTGTGTCATCGAGCCCGTTTCTATTTATGGGCCTTCCTTGCTTCTTCTTTTGGGTAGGGTGGGAGTGGCGTGGCAAGTGGAGGGTGAGTGGAGGTGGTGTAGCTCAAAGTGAGGAGGGGAAAATGGAGTTGGAGTTCGGCAATAGTGGCAGTGGCAATGGCGGCGAGCAAGGTGCTGGTAGCCGTGGCACTGGAGGTGGTGCGGAGCAGGAGGGTGTCGGCAAAGGTGCCTCTCGCCGGCGTCTGGGGCAGGCGGAGCACGGAGCTCCGGTCGGTTGGGCGGCAAGCGAGGTTGCCGGAGGCGGAGGTGCAGCGACAGCGGCACCGAGGCGTTTCTGCCAAGGAGGAGGCTTCTGGTCGGGGGTGGTTGTTGTTTTGCGCTCGGTGTGGGTATGGTCGGGCTTACGTCTTGTTTGTGCCGCCATCTGTATCGTCTTAGCCGTGGTGGCGCGCCCAGTGATCCAGTTCTTAGGGTGGTGCTCTGAGCCACCGCAGGACGGCCAGTCGGACCACCTGTGCATGGCGATCTGCATCCTCATCGTGCTGGCACCCATCGTTTTCCTTTCCATCCTGGAGGCGATGCTAGAGTAGGCAGTTGATAGTGTGGCTGCTAGATGCTGGCGTTGTATTCCTTATGTATCGACTTTTATGGTCCTAGCTTTTAATCTTTAGTTTTGGTGCTTTTGAGTATGAGGTCCTTGGCTCATTTTGGTTACTTGGTTAAGAAAACTGTCACTTTTCCAAATCGTGCTTAGATCCCTCAATTCCTCTGTCTTGAGCATGGACTATTATTGTTTTGATTGGTGCTTGGATATCTTTTCACGGGAATTGTTGTTTTTCCCTAATATGTCTAGGTCCTTTATTTTTCCTAGCCTTCTGGGTATTCTGAGGTTGCCATTTTTGATAGGTGCGATTGTCGCCCTGTCTTAAAGTAGCATAACCCGATGAATGAGTTCCTACTAGTGGGCACTTTGGCCTAAGCATGAGCATAGCTAATGCTTTCTAAAGCCACAGAGTTAAAGCAGGCAAAAGGTTGCATCGTTCCACATTCCATTCTTCCTTACACGTAGTACAGGGTATTACATCACTTGGGACGAAAGGGAAATTGCCTTTGCTCGGAAGGCGGTGGTGAAACAAAAGCTTACACTTGTAACCCTTCTTATGGAGATGGTGGGGGCGTGCGGGGTTCAATTTCCGGCACGGTTCCTTTGGGGACACAGGGTAACCCCCGGATCAACATACGACAGACCAAATAATGTGCTTCCAGGAGTAGGTCGGTAGTGTGCTCGTGGGCTAGGTGCTGATAGCGGGCCTCTAGATCAGCATATCGGTCCCGAAGCTCATGCAGTTCTTCGAGGGCTTGCTCGTAGGCATTCTCGATGGTGTAGGCTAGCTTGGAGAGAAGGACGAATCTGCTTCCTTCGGCCTTTTCAGTTGGGTGGAGGTGGCACCGGCTATCATCTTCCCCGCGGTAGGGGTGCATACCAAAATGGTTGGCTACTCCCAAGGGAGCACAGATCTTGCAAAATCGCAGGAGGGCCTCGCGGAACACGTCCCAAGTGGCGGCTTCAAGGGTTCTCCGGGGATGAAGGTTTTGGAAGGTGATCACTTCGTCTCCCGAAAGATGGAGGAAAACCATCACCTTCCAGCTTGTTTGGGATCCCTGAACAATCTACTCACTGCAAAATACTGGCTCCTCGGTGTAGCCCAACTGCCGACAGAGGAATTCCAGTTGCTGGGCATACCCATTGAGCTTGTCCTCGGCATGCCCCTCCGTTGCTGGTAGCGGGGTTGACATGGTTATGGTTTTCTGGTTGGCTAGGAAGGACCGAGCTTCTTAGTAGCAGAGGCTTAGTCCGAAAGGGTGCCTTTATGGGGTCGCTTTCGCTTCCTTTTATAGGCACCATTTTTCAGTGGTTCCTTTGGTTGGTTCAGCATCTTCAGTGCTTGTGCCTTCTTGTAGTGAACCCTGTCCCATTTACTGGTGGTGGATAGCACCAGGGGGATTTCCGAGGGTTGGTACCTACCACTTTTTCTTAGTCAATTGCTTTTTCCCTAGGTCCTGCAGAACGCCTTGTCCCAAGGTGTTGTTCGACCCCTTCTTCGATGTCTGCAAGACCTCCGAAATCCATGATTCATCTATCTTGAGATAACAGGCGGTAGGCTACCCCCCTTAAATTTTTGTCATAAGATTGTGCTTAGGGTTGTGTCTTCATCTGGTTTGTTGTGGTTTTTCCTTAATACAATCTTTGAAAAGTCCCTTATTGGTCTGGCCTCGTGGTGATTTACATACTGCTCTAGGGCTTTGTTGTCCTCATCAAGGCCCCACTTTAGATGAGTTAGTTCCCGAGTGGTCGGCATTCGTGTTCTAGAACACTCTTACAGGTAGCTTCTGTACCTTATCCGTCGTGTCTCCTCTAACATTGTTGGGAAAAGGGACTCCTGATCTTTCGGGATCTTTTGACTTGCTATGTACGATCCATGCCACTGTCCTATAGTCGATGTCTAACTTGGTACGGTGCCTTGATCTGGGTATTTCTGAGGATAGCGTTGAGAAGACTGGTCATTACCGGCTCAAGTGGATCAGGTTAAGTTAGGCCCAGCTGTAAGTTTCTGCTTGGCTGAGGATGGGGCGACCTAAGGGAGAAATTTTTGCTTGGCTGAGGATGGGGCAACCGTCTAGAAATTTCTGATCCCAGACTGACAAGTAATCTTCTAATAATCCAAGTCTTCGAGAAGATCATCCGGAAATTTAGGGCCACAACGCAGACCGAAAGAGAAAACTCCTGATCTTTCGGGATCCTTTGACTTGCTATGTACGATCCATGTCACTGTCCTATAGTCGGTGCCTAACTTGGTACGGTGCCTTGATCTGGGTATTTCTGAGGATCGCGTTGAGAAGAGTGGCCATTACTGGCTCAAGTGGATCAGGTTGAGTTAGGCCCAGCTGTAAATTTCTGCTTGGCTGATGATGGGGCAACCTAAGGGAGAAATTTTTGCTTGGCTGAGGATGGGGCAACCGCCCAAAAATTTCTGATCTCAGACTGACAAGTAATCTTCTAATAATCCAAGTCTTCGAGAAGATCATCCGGAAATCTAGGGCCACAACGCAGACCAAAAGAGAAACTCGCCCTCGTCGTCTAATCGCAAAAGAGGAATCAAGACACCAAGATTATAGTTAACTAATAGTGACAATAGATAGATCTCAGTTTTAGTAAGGGTAAGGAAGCTGAACGGAGGGAATCGGGCCTACAGTAGACGAGATATGATCCCGACATTTTCTGGGTGTTAGGGAAAGAATTAAAGGAAGCCGAAATTGATTGAGAGACTGACTGGGGGGGGCTGGGAGGTAGAGTGGAGTTTTATTTAATAGGTAATGGTGTTGAGCGGAGCGAGTGGATGGGGTTTGACTTTTCCTTGAATCGCAGGAAGGTGGGATGAATTATGAAGGGTCGTTAGGTTGGATGGTCCAGGGAGGAGAAGCAGACCTTTGTAGATTAAAGGGGCCTCGGGACTAACCAAAGGGGCGTAATGTGGACTTGTATTTAAAAAGAGTTACCATGTTGAGAGTAAGGGGTGGTAAGCAGACTTTATTAGGAGGTGGCTGTTGGGCTTAAAAGGGGTAAAGGAGATAGAGTGGACTTCTTATTGGTTGTTGGACCTGAGGGAAGAAGACTAGACTTTTTGAAGGATGTGGGAAGCTAAGACAGACCTCTCCCCTTTGGAACGGTCCGCTGGGCTAAGGCATAGAGGGAAGCTAGGTGGACTTTATGTGGTTAAGAGGTTGTCGGGTAAGGGAGTAGAATTGGACATCGTATTTTATTGTGCTTTGCCATTGAGGAGGGAATGTGGACTTTTGGTCCACGGTTGGGCCTTGCCTAGGCCTGGGCCGAAGAAGAAGTAGGTTGGGGGAAGGGGCCCACATGGTGGTGAAAGGAAGGGAGGATGGAGGCTGGGGTCCGGCTGTTGGGTTGACAGAGTGAGAGCGGGGGCGGCGAGGCTGACGAGTGGGGCCCGGCTGCCATAGAGAGCAGAAGGAGGGAAAAAGGAGGGGAGACTGCCACGGGGCCTGGTTGCCATCAAATTCGCACGCGTTTCAGAAATTGCCACCCAATCCGCAAGGCTTTTGATTTTTGTCCCTGGAGGTACGAATTGTCCTATTTCATGCCACTTTGTGCTCTTTTTCTCGTTTTATTTATTTTTCTCTCTATCTTTTTTTCTCCTCTCATGTGGTATGATGGAGTTGCCCCTAGCTTTGGCGTATACGGTTAGATGGATTGAATCCAGCCTCTCTCCCAGTTCGTTGTTCACCGGAGGTGGGAGACGCCAAAGCAGGCGCCGCACCGCCGCCACCACCCAGCACCACTTCTGGCAGCCACACCACCCCCGTCCCCTTGCAGCGCCGCCACCACCGTGCCTCGTCTTCGCCCCTAGCGAAAGTCTGAGCCCAGTGCCCATGGTGCTAGGGCTTGGGACCTAGGGTTTGGAGGAAGAAAAGGAGGGGGCGTCGGTGGCTCTAGAAGAGGGCGTCGGCGGCTCCTGAGAAAGGTATGGCGAAGGCGTCGACAGGCCCCATGACTTCCAGCGAGCTCCCTTCTGGGTAAGGCCAGCGCCCTCGCTCGCGCCCGCGCCCTCGCTCGTGCCCGCGCCCGCGCCCTTGCCCTCACCCGCGCCTGCGATCGTGCCCGCGCCCGCCCCCTCGCTCGCCCTCGTGCCCTCGCTTGGGCCCGCGCCCTCGCCCGCGTTGGCCCTCGTGCCCGCGCCCTCGCCCGCGCCCGCTCCCTCGCTCGGGCCCGCGCCCTCGCCCTTGCTCGCGCCCGCGCCCGCGCCCATGCGCCTCCCGCTGACAGGCTAGGCCCGCCTGTCAGCATCGTCTTCCTCCTCCGTCCGAATCGGTCTGTCGCAGTCACAGCGCAAGGCAGCACGCATTAGCTCTGAGCGCCCCATGGGCGTCCTCCTTTTGCCGCCAGTGGCGGCGCCCCACCTCCTTCCTCAACATATACCCTCCCCCATTCTTTCTTCTTTCTTTTTTTCCCTTTTCTCCTCTTTTTTTTTCTCCAGATCCAGATTCATTCAGTGTTTGCGCCCAGGGACTATTGAGGGCTGGAGGAAGGTTCGATGGACGACGCCAGAGGGTGCCGTGGAGGTGGCAGATGAAGGGTCGGCACACCTAGCCAGCGGCGCACCGCGAGGTGCTTCGGCTGGCTTCAATTTGGTTGACGGCACACCGCGAGACGTTCCTGACTTCCTGCTGGCTGGGTTAGCTAGCAACTTGAGTGTGCCATGCAGGTGGCCAGGTGGAGGAAGGACGGCGGCGGAGGCAACAACAGTGGGTGGGGGAGGACGAGAGAGCTCCCCCCATCGCCTCCCACCGCCACCCCCGCGGCTGTCGAATTGAGGGAGGAGGGGCAGAGTGAGGAGGAGGGAAGAGAAGGTGGGAGGAGGGCGCCGGCGAGAGGCGTGGTTGCGTGGGTGTGGCGCCCGTGCGAGGGGAACGAGAACGGGCGAGGGGAACGTGCGATGATGGAGAGCTTTTTTGCTCCGTGCATGGAAGGGCGTGCGCAGGTGGCCGGGGGGCGGCGCCGCGGCGCCCCCTACAGGCATGGTGTGAGGAGTGGGAGGGAAGGGTTTGGGGCGAGGGAAGCCTACTTCGCGAAAACATCCCTATAATTTTTATGTTTATAGCGCTATCCCTATAAATGAAATTTTGTCTTCTTCATATTATATTTCATGAAAAGATATGGGTCCTTGCCAAACAAAGACAATGGACTGTCAGCTGATGGAAGGGCATATTCGATATTCTGTATATAGCCAAGGACCCTTTTACAAAATAGCCAATAGTAAAAAGCGACGTGGACATCGCGGGAGGCCGCGAAAACTGCGCGGCCTTATATAGGCGATGTATCCACCGTGGTAAAAATAGACTCTTCATAAATGGAATTCACAGGACAAGAATAGACTACAATCTAATACACTAACCGGCAAAAGCCATGTGTGCTTGGGAATCATGATAAAATAATAGCACATACACTAACTTATATTAACAAGAATAAATACATATTGTATTAACAATAATCTACTTAGGAAGTAACTCTATGTTGCATGTTGCAACAATATTTTTGTCAGAAATTTAAGATTTCACAGTTTAAAAAAATTTAATTTAGAATTCATGCATCCTTAGGGTCCTTCTAGTAAAATCATAACCAACATTCAAAACAATTCTAAATAAATTTTTGAGAGAGAAGATCATGAGTTTAAAGTTATCTAAATAAAATATTCATATTTTTACGATAACAAAGTCTTTAAATAACTAAAATAAAATATTCACATTTTTACGGTAGTAAAGTTATTAAAAGTTATTAAATAAGGTGCTCATGCATGTTCGCAGGCTTCCGTGCTAGTTTCACTATAAATAGCTCCAATTGCAGCAGTTTACTTCCGGTCTATCTGGCCTTTCCACACCTGCACGACAGAGTGGTTCCCGAACACCTCGACCCAAACTACAACAGATCGATTAACATCTGTGTCAATTATTCATCACAGCCATATATAATTTCACGACAAGGGACTCCGTTGAACGATCTCAATATGCACGAGACGTACGTATATACGTGGCAACTTGTACACCTAGATAGATAGTTGACTCGTAACATAAAATGGATCGAAAAAGAAAAACACAATTCAGCTACGCAGTGGCAGTTCAAGCCAGCAAATTGAACTGCATGCCTATATGTAAGACGACCCTTGGCTTCTACAGACACGAAACTTTTTTTTTAAAGCTCATATAGACAGTACTACAGAATACGTCTTTAGTGTCAGTTGGAAAGGGTCAGCAATACCGTTCACAACCGGTACTAAACTGTGGGTACTGATGAGAGATGCGCATTAGTGCCGGTTACTCAACCGGCATTAATGAGGTTGCACGATTTAAAATAAAAAAAAACCGGCTCGGATCGATTTGAGCCAAGGCTTTAAGATAAAAAAAATTGACAAATTGTTTCTTCAAAAAAAAAGCAAGCACAAAGCATCATCACTGATCGTGCATATTCATCACAAAGCAATCACAAAGCATCATCACTGATCGAGCATCTTCATCACAAAACAAAGCAATGAATCAATCGCTGTGGAGGCCATGGGCCCCAGGTACCTCACCACAAGCATATGGACCACTCGGATAGAGGATGGGCCGAGTCTTGTAATTAGAGATAAGATAGCACCCGGCAGACTTAGCCTTGTACTATAAGGAAAACATAGTCTTAGTCGAATAAAATTTTATCTCTAAGAAGAGATCCCTTGGCCGTATCCGGCTGGGACTTCTACTTTGTACCCTTATCCCCCAGTATATAAGGAGAGGCAGGGCGCGCCATGAGGGCAGAGGTTCACGAAACCGACACCCAGAAGATCATTGATCGACAAACACCTCAAAGGAATACCACCACAACTGAACGTAGGGTATTACCTCACATCGAGGGCTTGAACCAATATAAAACTCTCCTGTGTTCCTTTGCAATCCACTGAGTTTCCCATCGCCGAGTAGCCCCGTATTAATATTGCCGGTGTAAAACATCGACAATCACAAATCCAACAAAAATGCATCTCAGAATCTTTATCACCAAGCAATCACAAATTGATCTTCAAACATCATAGTGTTAGACTATTATTGGAACCTCCTTGTATTCCGGTTGAGTGGAATATGGAAGGGTGTAGTGTGGCCTATATATGTAACACTCCATAATCAATACATGATAAGTTGAGTCATTTATTCTATCACTATCATGGTATCAGAGCATCAACTGGGCAGCTGACGACGCCGGATCCTCTTCCCGGTGGTCTTGCCTCCGCTCTCCCGGCAGTCCCGCCTCCGCCTTGTCCGCTGTCCTCGTCCGCCGCGGCCGCCTTCCTCACCGCCTTCCCCGCCTTCTCCACTGTCTCCGCCATGGCCACCGACCCCGTCCGCCGCGGCTGCCTTCCTCGCTGCCTTGCCCACCTCTCCACCGCGGCCACCGACTCCATGCTTCCACAAAGTTTTTTTCTCGGCCGCCATGTCGTCTGCCTCCTTTCTCTCAACCGAGGCATCGATCGACTCGGTGGTGGAAGCCGTCGCCGATGCCGTTCGCGACGCGTTCCATCCACCCGAAGGCCTCATCACCGACCCCACGACTGCCTCCGCCGTCACCGACGACGCAACGGCCAAGGCTTCCAGCGCCGCTCATGTCGCCCTTTCTTCCTTCCTCGCGCGTCCTCCTCCAACGACTGTGACACTTGACGGCACCCCTGACGCCGACGCCACTTCTCTGCCAGCGCCGGCCGCGACCTTCACCCCTTCGTCGCTAGTGCCGGCTACCCTCACCGCCCTCTTCGCTTCCTTGCGCACTACACCAGCCCGGTGGCCCCTTCCAGCTACGCTGCACCACCGGCCGGCGCGCCCCACTGCGTCGCACCTCCCCTCGACGCCGACGCGCTGACAGCCCTCCACTCTCAGGCGGTGAGCATCCTGAATGTCAAGGTCATCGTTCCAGTGACACTCGACGTCGCAGCTGCCAACTACACTCGCTGGCGTGGCCTCTTCCTCGTGGCTCTCAGCAAATATGCCTTGACAGACCACGTTCTCTCCGACGACATCCACCCTGACCGCGCCGATTGGGCCCAGATGGACTGCGTCGTCCTCAGCTGGCTTTATGGCACCATCTCCAACGACCTCCTCCAAGAAGTACTAACGCCGTACGCCACGGCACGTCACGTCTGGCGGTCGCTCGAGCATCAATTCCTCGGCAACCGCCAACATCGCGCCCTCAACCTCCAGGTGGAATTCTACTCCTTTTGCCAAGGTGATCTCTCCGTTGCTGACTACTGCCGCAAGTTGAAGGCCATGGTCGACTCCCTTGGCGACCTCGCCGAACCCATCAGCAACCGCACCCTCGTCCTCATGGCACTCAACGGTTTGTCCGATAAATTTGGTCACTTGAAAACTATCGTGCCCATGCAGCGTCCATTCCCTTCTTTTGCCGAGGTGTGCTCGCAGCTCCATCTCGAGGAGATCTACGCCAAGTGACCCACCTCCGATGCCTCTATCTTCCTCTTCAGCGCGGCTAGCGGCAAAAGTGGCACCAAAAACAGCGGCGTCTCCAACCCAGCGCACTCCACCGGCTATGGCACCGGGAATCAGGGCGGCGACAGCGGCTCTCAAGGCAGCGGCAACCGCCGGCGGCGTGGAGGTGGCGGCAATAGCGGCAACGGTGGCAAGCAACAAGCCGCCGCTCCGGGTGGCGCCAAGGCCGGTGCTAGCTTCCCGGCCCAGGCGTGGCCGTCCCCGTACAATCCCTAAGCCGGGACCATCCAGATGTGGCCGGGCCAGGTGGGCCGCGGCCTCCTCGGTCCTTGCCCGACGACCCCGTCATTTGCCGGCGTGGCTTTCGCCGGCCTACTCAACAGCCCGTCTGCACTCCCTCAGCAGCAGCAGCCGGCCAGCTTCTTTGGGCCGCCCCCAGCTCCTGGCGGCTTGGGTTATCCGCCCCACTAGGCCGCTACGCCGCTGCCCACGCTGGCTGGATGGCTTGGTGGAGCCCCCACATAGTGGGATCAAGCATCGCTCGCCGGCTCCTTCAACACCGCGACTCTACCCCAACCCGTCGCGCATGAATGGTACATGGATACGGGTGCCACTGCACACATGACCTCCGATGCCAGTATCTTTTCCCTCACCCACCCTCCCAATCCCAACAGTCCCTCTCACATAGTTGTTGGTAATGGATCCACTATCCCTGTCGCCTCCATAAGACAATCCACCATTCATCACCACAACCGTTCTTTCACTCTTTGTGATATCCTTTGTTCTCCACTCATTATTAAGCACCTTATTTCCGTTCGTCGTTTTGTTATCAACAATTGATGTTCTGTTGAGTTTGACCCTTTTGGTTTTTCTGTGAAGGACCTTCGCACCCGGACCGTGATCGCTAGATTCAATAGCTCTGGTCTGCTCTACCCACTCCATCATGCCTTGCCTCCACGAACTCCTTTAGCAGGGCCTCGGCCAATTTTGAGTTGATTCATTGCGATTTGTGGACCTCTCCTGTCATTAGCGTTTCAGGATTCAAATACTATGTTGTTATTTTGGATGATTGTTCTCACTTCGTTTGGGTCTTCCCACTTCACTTTAAATCCAACACCTTTTCCACTTTGTCACACTTCTTTGCTTATGTTAAAACTCAGTTCGCCACTACCATTCGCAACGTCCAATGTGACAATGGCCGCGAGTTCGATAACTCCGCCGCACGCACCTTCTTCCTTACTAATGGTGTTCACTTGAGGATGTCATGCCCTCACACCTCCCCACAAAATGGCAAGGCTAAGCGTATTCTTCGTTCCCTCAACAACATTGTCCGTTCTCTCCTTTTTCAGGCTAGTTTACCAGGCACCTTTTGGGTTGAAGCTCTTCACACAGCCGCACACCTCATTAATCGACACCCCACCAAAACCCTTGCTCACCACACACCTTTTTTCGCCTTACATAGAGCTCACCCCACCTACACACATCTTCGCGTTTTTGGCTGCAAATGCTACCCCAACCTCTCTGCCACCACCCCACACAAACTTGCGCCCCACTCCACGATGTGTATTTTTCTTGGCTATCCTCTCCACCACAAAGGGTACTGGTGTCTTGATCCTGTTACTAACCGGATTATTATTTCGAGGCATGTTGTGTTTGATGAGCATTCGTTTCCTTTTGCCAAGATCACCACTAACACTTCTACTGATGATCTCAATTTTTTGGAGGATTTTTCAGCACCTATACAGGTACCTATCGGCTCCGGCCGTACTGCTCCTGCCACACCATTGCCCACTGGACAGGCGCCTCCTCAAGCCGGGCCTCCCTCTTCGTCCGCTGGGCCATCGTCTACTCCTAGTGGGCCGCCTGCCTCGCCAACCCCCACCACGGCCTCCACCCATTCGACTGGGTGGACCTCGCCGCCTTCCAGTCCGGCCTCAGTCGGGGCGACCTCCCCGACTCTCTCCACCGCCACAGGCTATCCGGTGGCCCATACGCCTAGACAGGCCAACAGCTTGCCACCGCGCCTACCTGCCTTGCCACCCCATGCCGCTGTGCCAACGCGCCCGTGCACAGCGCGCCATGGCAGCCCGACTCCTCGGTTTCTTCAACTCGGCACATCTCCAGTCGTCAACGAGCATGCTATGACGACTCGTGGCAAGGATGGCATCCGCAAGGGTGTCACTCGGCTGAACCTCCACGCCACTCCTCTCTCACCGATTCCTCGTACCTATCGGGCCGCCTTGGCTGACCCGAACTGGCGGACGGCGATGGAGGAAGAGTTCAACGCTCTTCTCGCCAACCGAACGTGGGATCTCGTCCAGCGTCCCTCCAACGCCAACATTGTCACCAGCAAGTGGATCTTCAAGCACAAGTTCCACGTTGACGGCTCCCTCGACCACTACAAGGCTTGTTGGGTTTTGCGTGGCTTCACCCAACGCCCCGGCATCGACTACGACGAGACCTTCAGCCCCGTTGTGAAGCCTGCCACTGTTCGCACCGTTCTCAGCTTGGCGGTCTCTCGCGATTGGCCAGTTCATCAGTTGGATGTGAAGAATGCGTTCCTCCATAGCACGCTCCAAGAGACTGTCTACTGCATACAGCCGCCAGGTTTTGTTGATTCCTCCCAGCCTGATATGGTGTGTCATCTCAACAAATCTCTGTATGGCTTGAAGCAGGCGTCGTGAGCTTGGTACAGTCGCTTTGCTTCATTTCTGACGTCTCTTGGGTTTCTTGAGGCCAAGTCTGACAACTCACTCTTCATTCTTCACCGGGGCACTGACACGGTCTATCTGCTGCTCTATGTTGATGATATTGTTCTCACTGCCTCCTCCAGTCGTCTTCTTCAGTGGACTATTTCGTCACTTCAGTTTGAGTTCTCCCTGAAGGATCTCGAGGCACTACATCACTTTCTCGGCATCAATGTGTCTCGGCAGTCCTCTGGATTGCTCCTTAGTCAGCGGCAATATTGTCTTGACATCCTGGATTGCGCCGGCATGACAGATTACAAGCCCTGCAACACACCAGTGGACACTTGTGCTAAACTCTCAGCCAGTGAAGGTGCCCCCATTGCTGATCCGACTGATTTTCGCAGTCTCACCAGAGCTTTACAATATCTCACCTTCACCCACCCGGATATCTCCTACGCCGTGCAGCAGATCTACCTTCACATGCACGATCCTCGAGAGTCCCATCTTAGTGCTCTCAAACAGATCCTACGATATGTTCAGGGAACCTTGGACTTGGGCCTGCACATTCAACGTTCTACCACCGCCGACCTCACAGTCTACTCTAACGCCGACTGGGCTGGCTGTCCAGACACTCGTCGGTCTACCTCCGGCTATGTTGTCTTCCTCGGTGACAACCTGGTGTCTTGGTCATCCAAACACCAGAACATGGTCTCCCGCTCCAGTGCCGAGGCTGAATATCGCGCTGTCACCAACGTAGCTGCTGAGGTCACCTGGCTTCGCCAGCTTCTTCAGGAGCTTCACTCTCCTCCGCCCAGGGCCACTCTGGTGTATTTCGACAACGTCAGCACAGTATACCTCTCCTCCAACCCCGTCCAACATCAACGGACGAAGCATGTTGAGATCGATCTCCACTTTGTTTGCGAGAAGGTCGCTGTGGACGCTGTGCGCGTTCTCCACGTGTCCACGTCCTCTCAATATGCCGACATCTTCACCAAGGGTCTACCCACGCCGGTTTTTATCGAGTTTCGTTCCAGTTTCAACGTTCGTTAACTCCCTATTGTGACTGCGGCAGTGTTAGACTATTATTGGAACCTCCTTGTATTCCGATTGAGTGGAATATGAAAGGGTGTGGTGTGGCCTATATATGTAACACTTCATAATCAATACACGATAAGTTGAGTCATTTATTCTATCACCGTCACATAGAAACTGAATCACAAATCGTACGGCTTATGAATTGAATCACTGAAACCGGATCTGCCTTGCCGGGAAGGGGGGTGGGGATCGAGAGGTGGCCGTAGTCGATCTCGCCGTCCCCATGGAGTCACGGCCGTAGTCGATTTCGCCGTCCCAGTCAATCAGCTATCGTAGTCGATCTCCCTCGATCAGTGGACAGCACCACCGTCGTCGCCGGCCTCCTACTCACTCTACCTACCAGATTTGGTGGCCAGAAGGCCGGGGGTTGCCACATCCGACGGCTCCCTCGCCGGATCTGGACGGAGAGAGAGTGAGAGAGGAAGAGAGGGGTGGTGGCGGGGCGGAGAGGGAAAGAGGTGGAGAGTCACAGAGGCTCTCCCCTCTCCTCCATTGCGAGCACGGCGGTGACTATGGCGATGACGGCGAGGAGGAGGCGCAGCGGCGACTATGGCGATGGCGGCGTGGAGGAGGCGCGTCGCGGTCTAGGAAGAGGGAGATGGCGAGGAGGAGGTGTGTCGGCAGGCTGGGAAGAGGGAGACGACGAGGATGAGGAGCGGCGACGGCGAGGAAGATGAGCAGCGGCAGCGAGGAGGAATCCCGTCTGCGGTGGTGAGGAGGAGCCCCAGCTGCGCCGCTGGGCAGAGAGCGAGGGAGATGGGGCGGAGAGTTGTGGAGAGAGCGACGAGATGAGAACCGTTTTTTAATTGAACCGGTACTAATATGGTATATCAGTGTTATTTTTATGAACCGATATATATGAGTAGCACGTGAGATCTAAAGAGCGAGAAACCACTGTCGGTACTGATTTTTAGCTGACTGACACTAATGAGATGATCTGAACGTAGTATTATGTGGCAGTGAGGCATGAAACTGGAGATACTATATGTGCATACAGAATAGGTGCGTCTGAAGGAAAAACACAGTACAGTATGATACATATGCATGCAGGTAATTCTAATATTATACTATTATTCTTCGGAGCCAATATATATTAATAACAATCCGCATCGATGCTGCTTGCTGCACGGCGCGCGGAAGCTAGGGCGATTAATTTTCATCGATGAGGTTTCTGGCGTGGGCAATGTCGGCGAGCCTCCTAGTGATTGGGGCAATCTGAGGCCTCAAGGCCGGGTCCTGATGCACGCAGTCGAGCGCAATCTGGACGCACTTGTTGATCTCGTCGTGGCAGCTGCATGCCGTCCTGATGCAGGCTGGGATCCATGACCACCTGCTTCTCCCACTGCTCGCGCGCGCCTGGCTGATGAGGCCCTCGCCGTAGAGCGCCATATCCGGGGAGGAGGACCAGCATCTCCTCGACTAGCTTGCCGGTCATCATCTCCAGGCCCAAGCTGTAGATGTCAACCTTCGGGGATGCTTTCCCTCGCTCCATGAACTCGCGGGGCATGCACTATATATACGTTCCCTACAACCTGAGTGACGTACTCTGCTGCTTGTCGGTGTCCAGGTTCCTGGAGATGCCCACGTCAGGAGCTTCCCCGGTGCCGCTGCTGCCTCCTGCAGAAGGACGTTGTCGGCCTTGACGTCCATGTGGATGACGGAGATGTCGTTGGGCGACTCGTCGTGGAGGTACTGCAGGCCGCGGCAGATGCCCTGCAGGATATGCCGGCGCTCCTGCCAGCTCTGGCTTTTGTGCCGGCCGGCCGCCGTCTGGGAGGAATTCGTAGCAGAGCAGGCCCTCCTGCTCCTGCCCGACGCTGTGCACGTACGCAGTAACCCTCCAGCTTGACAAGGTTCTTGTGCTTGAGCCCCGACAGGATGCTCCACCTTGGCCGTCCCCTGCAGCTTCTTGATGGCGACCACCTTGCCGTCCTCCAGCGTACGTGCCCTTGTACACCACCCCGAAGGACCTTGGAGAAGCCGCCCGTCGCCTTCTTCAGCTCCTCGTAGGTGTACTCCTGCACCTGGTCGATGTGCACGCTCGTGTCTCCCAACGTGATCACTACTATATAAAAGGGCTTCAGTGCTATTTGGGAACTCTTGAATGTGTCGGGTTCCTAACCGGCACAACACTTGGGACACTGATAAGCTCCCTCATCGGTGCCGGATGTCACAACCGGCATTAATTAGTTAGCTCAATCAAAAAAAGAATTATAGAAATCCTACAAAATGTGACATAGAATCGGCTCAATGCATCGAGTACAAAATCAATGAATTATAGAACTAGTGGAGCAGCCAAATGGATCGAGCACAAAATCACTCAATGAATCAGGTATTCAATGAAACTTATCAAATCAAACAATGCACAGAAATGAATCAATTTTTAACACTGAATCAATCACAAAGTGGGAAACAAATCCTACAAAATGTGACATAGAATCGATGACAGAACAAAAATTATAGAATCCGGTACCCAAGCTCGCCCGCACTTGTGGATATAGAGCTTGACGAAGGTGGAGGTGGAGAGGTGGAGTCCAGCCAATGCAGTCTCCATCCCTGCTACCTGTTGTTTGCTAGATTGGCCACCGCCGTTGGTTGGAGGCTAAGGCGGCAGCCGCAGCCCGATGTGGATTTGCTGCCACCGCTGCTGGCTAGATCCACCGTCACCGCCACTAGCTGTAGGCCGAGGCAGCAGTTCAGCCCACTGTGGATCCGCCACCGCCGCCATTGACTGACTGGAGAAGTCGAGGAGAGGAGTCGAGGCGAGAGAAGGGAGAGAGGCGGAGGCATCGGTGGGGAGGAGTCAAGGCAAGAGAGAAGCGAGAGAGGCGGAGGAGAGATGGGATCGAGGTGACTTATGTTTGAGGCGTCGGTGGCCTGATTCGGTTTGAATTAAAAAACCGGTTTTTCTTTAAAGAGAGCATAGGCCGGGTGAATGGGCAGCAAACCTCCTAACAGTATCGGGTTTTGCTCAACCGATACTGATAAGATGGTACGATTAGCCTGTTTTGTAGTAGTGGATGGACCCGCCAGGGTGATCACTGTGTTGCTGTTAATGTTGTTCGATCCCACAATTGCGTGTAAGCATATTTATTGGAGCACTAGCTAGCTAGCTAAAGTAACGGCATAGATCAGTCTGCATGTCTAATAACGACAGTTAATTAATTAGTTCATACGTAGTAAGTACGTACCAACTCCAGACATAGAGTTAGCACCATCTGGTACCAAGGGGACAACCGGAAATTCATGTCTAGAAATTTAACCACTTTCTAGACTATTTTATGTATTAAAATATTTATCTATGAATCAAGCCAGGGTACATAAAATGATAAACTAAAACACAAATCTAAACATAAATAAAGCGTAAATACTTACAGAAAAGATACTTAGTCCTCACATGGAAGAACACAACAGCAAAAAGACGAAACTAGCGTGGCTTCAATTTCACTCCATAGGCAAACTCAACTTGGGTATAAGCCTTGGTCCACTAAACTCAGCTTCAACACTAAAGGCCTTCACTTCTGAAAGGGAGATAAATAACGAGGATTAGTATCACTTACCACCCACCATACCCAGCAAGTCACACCAATGATGTATTTGTGCACGTGATTGCAAAGGGAGGCTTGAGGCTCTTTTGCGTAAATGCAGTTACAAACGCAGTTCATTTATTTAGTCAAGATTAATCTTTACTGAACAACATTATACCACGTTGAACAGGCCCAACCAACCACTTAAACTATACCGGTTTCATTAAGTTAAGTAAATTAAGAGTTAGACTAATCACGGTAAATCTCGACGGTCACCCATAACCGCGGGCACGGCTATTCGAATAGATTTGCTCTGGTCAGAGATGTACAACTTTACCCACAAGACACAGACCCACGGCACATTTCCGTGCGTCGGTGTGCCACCACTATACCTCGGAAAGGGACTGTGACGGACCTTTCATATAACCCCTTCTTAACCATCCACACCACGCTAAGGTTGCACTTGTCGATAGGGCACACCATATCGGATAGGCTACCCTCCTTGCACACGATGGATCCGGAAGCTGATCAACACCATAACCCAGGCTGACTCAACTCCATCACGCCCACCCTCTTCTTTAGTTCCTAGGAGAGAGAAGAGCTATACTACAAGCCCAACCATTGCCCATGCTGGCTTGTGGTAAGTACGGAATTTCTTTCAAAGGTTTCCGGCAAACTAGTCCTTAATTGCCATGGGTGTGACCAGCAAAACCATGTACCCAAAACCCACCATTAAGGCATATTTTAGTTGATTAATTAAGACCAATAACCATGGTCAAATGTCTCGAGCTCGTAGCTCATCAGGTTACTAAATATAAAGTATAATGTGATTATCCCATCAGTTATTTAGTTGAATAACTAAGCATGGCTAAGCATATCCTATTTCTAGCTAAGTCATTAAGTGAGACATAAGCTAGTCAAATTATCACCAAAGGTTATCACGGAATGGATATCAAATAAACAGGGTCTCAAGCTAGCAGATAAGTAGTCCCATATTCCATGTAATTAGCAAAACATGCAATTTATTTGTAAACTATAAAATATTTCACAAAGTAGGTTTAACATGCTCAAGGATGAATATATGACTTGCCTTGCTTCTTCAAATACTCTTCCGAACAATTTGCTCGAGATCGCGATCCTCCGAAACGTTGGATTCTACACGCTGGCATGCAAAACATGGAAAAAAACTCTAGTAAAACTAAGTAAATAGTTCATGAAATGTAAACAAACATGTAGATTTCAATTTTAGATGAATTTTGCAACTTGAATGATTCAATTTGGAGCTCGTATGAATTAGTTATGAATTTTTAAAGTTTTAATTGAGTTAAATCCTAAACTGAAAATCTATTTCGATTTATGACGTCATTAATGAATTATTTTAGAACTGAAAAGGAAGATTATGACGTCAGCCCTCGGGAGAGAGGGTGGAGCCACTGACATGCGGGACCCGCATGCCAGTGAGAGGGAGAGACTGGTCCACCATGGACCAAGACCACAGGGTGGTCCATGGGGACGGACGGCTGGGATTGATCGATCGAGATCCTACGGCCAGGATTGTATCAAGGAGAGGATGGACAGCCAAAATTAATCCAAGCGGATCGGACGACTAGGATGGGATTAGGCCGGATTGACGACCGATCTAGCCACGGACGTAGACACGCGGGCACACACGGGTGTAGCCACGGGGGACTGGACACGGAGGTGGCAACAACGTGGCGAATGACGGGGTTGCCACGTAGGCACGATGGCGGCTGGCGGCGGGGCTGACTGTCACCAGCGAACAGCGGCATGGCAGCGGAAGCGAAGTGCATTAGAGGGTTGAGAAAGAGGAGGCGATCCTCACCCACACTTACACGACGACAAACAATGGCGGAAGGCGGCCAGCGGCAAGGATTGGCTATGGAGGCTTCGGGGTCGATGACGGTGAGCGGTTTCCCACGGGCTCCGGCTGAGACAAAGAGGCGAACAAGGCACGGATGTCACGCCCAGAAATTTAGCCAATTTCCAGACTATTTTGTGTATTAAAATCCCTGTCCAGGAATCAAGCCAGGGTACACAAAACGACAAATCAATAAACAGTTCCAAACATAAATAAAGCGTAAATACTTACAGAAGAGGCACTTAGTCCTCACACGGAAGAAAACAGCAGCGGAAAGGCGAAACTAGCGTGACTTCAGCTCCACGCCACAGGCAAGCTCAACTGGGATATAAGCCAAGGTCCACACTTCTGAAAAGGGGGGAAGAGCAAGGCTGAGTACCACCCACCGTACTCAACAAGCCACACCAATGATGCATTTGTGCACGGGATTTCAAAGGGAGGCTGGTGGCTCATTTGCGTAAAAGCAGTTGTAAACAGTAGTAGTTCGTAACAGTAAAAGGTTGATTAATTTAACAAGATTAATTTTCCACCGATTAACGTTACACCACGTTAACCAGGCCCAACCATTCCCAACTAATTGACGCTACACCACGTCAATCAGTCTCCACTGATGAACGCTACGCCACGTTCACCAGACACCTCCGGGTACCGTTACACCACGTTACCCGGACTCCACTGATTAACGCTACACCACGTTAACCAGTCACCACCGGACAACGTATCACGCTGACCAGCTTTTCCCGACCAACGCTAAACCACGTTGACCAGGCCGCACTGATGGAAGTTACACCACGACCACCAGGCGAAACTGATGAGAGTTAAACCACACTCACCAGTCTCCACCGACTAGCGTTACACCACGCTAACCGGTCACCCCCGGTCAGCTCAACCACGCCGACCGGACACACACCTTCCACAACACCAGTTTGATAAAACCAGATTAATTATCTAGGGTGAGACTAATCACGGTGAGTCTTGGCCAATGTGCCCATGACCGCGGGCGCGGCTATTCGAATAGTTTTACTCTGATCAGAGGTGTACAACTGTACCCACAAGACACAGCCCCCACACACGTTCCCGTGTGCCAGTACATCACCATGATGTCCCGTGCGAGGCTGTGACAGGACCGTTCACGCAACCCCTCCCTAACCATCCACACCACGCTGAGGTTGCACCTGCCGACAGGGCACGCCATATTGGCCAGGCTACCCCCCTTGCGCCACGGTGAATCCGGCAGCCGATCAACCCTACCCCGGGCCGACCCAACTCCATCACGCCCACCCTCTTCTTCGGTGCCTAGGAGAGGGAGAAGAAACGCTTCAAGCCCAGCCGTTGCCCACGCTGGCTTGTGGCAAGTACGGGAAGTTGCCCAAGTGGTTCCCGCGAACCGGTCCTTAATTGCCATGGGTGTGACAATCAAAACCATACACCCACAGCCCACCATTTAGGGTCAAAATTTTAGTAATTTAACAACAGCCTATCCAAGGTTCCATTTTTCCGACATTGAGTCGAATCATATAAAAAGATAATATTTAATTCCCAAGTGAGCTATGTTGCTAAGCATGGCTAAGCAGGTCCTATCTCTAGCCAGGTCCTCCAATGAGACCTAAGCTAGTCAAATTATCACCCAAGGTTATCAAAGAATGGATAACAAATGAACCGGGTCTCAGGTATGTGGATAGGTTATTCCATATTCCATGTAATTGGCAAAACATGCAATTTATTTATAAATCGTAAAATATTTCACAAAGTAGGTTCAACATGCTCAAGGATGAATGTGTGACTTGCCTTGCAACCAAACATCTTCGATCGCTCGTCCGAACTCTTCCGTAGACTCCGCGGTCCTCCGAAACAGCGATTACGGTATACTACACGCAAAACGACAAAAAGCCTAAGAAACTCCAAATAAACAGTACATAAAAATTATACAAACAAGTAGATTATAATTTTAGATGAAATTAGGAAGAAGAACGGGTCAATTCGGAGTTCGGACGGGAAAGATATGGCTTTTGGAAGATTGAATTCGGAATACATCCGAAATGGATTGAAAAAGAATATTCTCAAGAATATTCTCTCGGGATTACACTAAAATAATTATTTTTGGCACTGGAGAAAGAGAGTGAGGCCTACTGTCATGGACACAGATCCTGTGGACTAGGTTCATAGAGGGGAAAAGGTGAGGCGGTGGACTGGATTGATGTGTTTGCCTCGCGGACAAGGAAACGATGTCATGACTAAGGTGGATGCCGATGTGGCACGAAAGGTGAGATGGTGATGAGGTAGATCGATGACGAGGAGATCAGGGTTGAGGTGGCGGACGAGATGGTCTGGCTAGGATTGACGTGACGATTGAATTTAGACGTGTGGAGGTGATTGGATTTAGGGAGGTCCAATGACCCAAATTGGACTCGAAAGGATCGGACGGATGAGATCCGATCAACGGTTTATGAAGATTGGATGATTTGGAGACATATACGTCTGGATCACAAAGGAGAGGGAGACGCTAGGGTCTATGCAACAGTGACACGCCGAGGGGCCAAATCGAGCTCGGCCGTCTAAGGCGCAGCACAGGAGACACGCCGGCGCAGCGGCCGGGGAGAGCGACGACGACGGTAGCGATTGACGATGGCACGGTAGCGATGTGTCGGCGAGCCGAGACCGAGGAGAGACGAGAAATGCGATGACGACGACGACGGCTCAAGACGGCGACGCAGTGCAGCGGAGGAGGATGGCGACGATGGACGGCCGCCGAATTAGGGGAGGGGAATAGGTGCGGGTGTAGATGGCAACGGTAATGCCGATGACGGCGATGGGGAAAGGACAGAGGTGCCAGTGCTGAGGACGGCGAGACCCGGCGACGGCTGGTGGATTAGGGAAGGAAGACAGGGACCGACACCGAAGGAGTGCTCACCGGCGGCGGGCTGTTGGGCGGTGCGGCAGGCGCTCGGGGCGAGGGCGACGCGTGCAGGAGATGGGGCGGTAGCGCTGGATGCGGACGGCGGCGACGACGGATGGGAAGAGAGGCGGCGACGCTGGTCCAGCGGTGGCAGGCGGCGAAGCCGGCGGAGAAAAGACGACGACGACTAGGAGGAGGAGCAGGGGAGGAACTTCGGCCGTGGCTCACCAGCGGCGGCGTGGCACTGAGGACGATGTCATCCGGCGACGGCCTGGGGAACAGGACGACGGCGGCGATGGTCTGAGGCGGGGGCGGTGGTAGCGCGACAGGAAGGATGCAGCGATGACGGTGACAAGACAGCGACGGGGAAGAGGAGTTGGGCACCGGGACAAACGACAACGGCGACAACCAACAAAAAGGGAGGGCAGGCAGGGAGGCGTGGTGCTCACCAGCGGCGGGCGAAAACGACGACGCCGACGGCAGCGACGATGACCTTCGATGGCTACGGGCCGTGGCGGCCGGGGTGAGGAGCAGCGGAGGCGGCGGCTGGAGGCGCAGAAGACGACGACGAGGTTGACGACGCAGAGACCGTCAGTTGGAGAGCAGGCGACGGCAACGGTGGCTCGGGGCAGAGCCGGGCGGCGGCAGCACGGCCCAAAGGGCTGTAGACGCCGGCGGTGACGACTGGAGGCGCGGCCGGCCGAGGCAGGCGACGGGAGCAGCAGAGGGGCGGCGGCGACGGCAGGGAGGAGGCGCAGGCGACGGCGCACCGGCGGTGACGGCCGGGGCGAGGAGCAGGGCGGCGGCTTCGGCGTGCAGGGGCAGGAAGCGGCGCGGCAGAGAGCCGGCGACGCTGCGTGTGGCGAGGAGGCACAGGCGACGGCGGCTTTGAGGGAAAAACAGGAGAGGGAGTGGGGAAGTGGATGGCGACATCGGCTCGCGCGGTTATGGCGGCGTCGTGGGGGCGTGTGGCGCGACGTGCCGAAAAACGCGGCGGCAGGCAGTTGCGGGGCAGCGGACCGAGTCCGGGGCGGCACTCGGCGGGCGAGCTCGGCGCGGAGGCCGGGGCGGCGCGGGCTGGCGCAGGCCGGGGCCGGGGCGGCACAGGCCGGGCGAGCGAGGCCGAGGGCCGGGGCGGCACAGGCGACGGCAGCGGCTCGGTTTGCTACAGGCCTGAGCAGAGAGAGAAACGGAAGAGATGAACAAGAGGGAGGAAACAGACTTCGAGAAAAATAAAAGGAGAGACGGAAGATTGGGAGAAAAATAAAGAAAAGAGAAAAGGTGGGGATTTTAGGGATTTTTCTGGAATTCTAAATTTAGAATTTAAATTCAGAATTTCAAGAAGTATTAGGAATATCGGAAATTGGGGGGGGAGATTGTTTGGAATTTTGGAGGGTCGCGAATGTTGGCGTATATATATATATGGAAAATCAAAAGCGTCGAAACACCTTTGGGACCGAAATATTTTTTTCGGAATCAAGGAAATTCGCTGGAATTTTTGGAACTCTCAAAGCATAAGAATATTTCGGGAATTTTGAGAATATTGGAATGGGGAATATTTTGGGAGTCGAGGACGGAGGAGGAAATAGTTTAGGAAACATGCGATCGATTGAAATATCGGTGTATTTTGAGAATTGGAACGTTGAGGAGGTTTTAGGGTTCCGGGAGCGACATGAAACCCTAGAAGACAAAGGATGTCAAAGTTCACGATGAACGGGGAGAGTTCAAAGGACTGAACCGAAATGACCCGGATAGGAGAAAAGATAGGGATTTTATTATAGATTTATCTAATTATAGAAATGATCTTTGTCCTATTAAAATTAATTCTGGAGCTCCGAAAATTCCAAGGAAATTTCAGAGAGTTTATTAAATCGTGGAGAATTTACCAGAAATAAATACCACCACGAAACACATAGAGTTTTATCATCATAAATACTTAAACGCTTAAAATATTCCGACCAAAACCCTAGGAATATAAAAGCGTCCAGGCATTTATTTAAAATTTAAACTTGGGATTTTTAATATTGGAAATTTCAAAATTTTATTCAAACGCGTTTCTCAAACAAATTTTTTTTAGCGTATTCTTGTATTTCAATTTACCCCAAAAACAATTTTTAATTAAAGTGATTTTTAGGGCGTGACAACGGAGCAACCTGAAGAAGATGATACGAGGATTAGGCGGGACAACGGCCGAATGGGCAGCGGAATTTGGCGGTCAGAGAGCGGCGATGGCGGTGGAGCTCACTGGTCAGCAGCGAGGAATGGTCTCCAGCAGTGTGAGGCTTCGAGGAGACGGTGGCCGAGCGTTTCCTCGACCATGCGATGTTGATGGTGGCAATTGCGTGGCCCAATGTGGCTTCAATCACCGGCGGCGAGTGGCTGGAGGCACGGCCGGCGGCAGCGCTGGGGATAGCACAGTGGAGAGCGAGCTAGAGGGCGCGGTGAGCTCAGGAAGGTGAGGGAAAAGGCAGAGGGGAGTATGGGAGAGCTATTTATGAGCTCAAGGAGGCGGGATTGAGACCGGGTGGGAAAGATTTGGAGGGAGATAGGGCGTTGGCCGATGTGGGTGTAGTGGGGCTCGGGTTCGTGCCGGACTTCGCGGGGAAGTACGGAAAGAGATGGGGGTGATAGCGATGACCACGCCCACAAAGCTTGAGCGCGATAGAGGGAGCCGAAGCGCGTGGATTCGGTGGTGAGTGCGGCGACGTGGGCGTCATGGCTGGGCTTGGCTCCTGCCAGAGGTAGGGGAAACGCCTGACAGGTGGGCCCTAGCCCCACTTGTTAGCGACCGCGAGGGAGAGGCGGACGAGCCAGGCTACACCAAATGGGCCATCGCAGGAGCAGGGCCGGGAGATAGGTCACGGCCGGGCGCGGGGAGAGGGGGAGGAAACGGGCCGAGGGAAGGGCTGGCCCACCGGGTAGAGGATGGAGCAGCCTCGCCCGAGAAGCGCAGGCCAGTGGGTAGATGGGCCGAAAGAGAGAGGCAGGCCACAATGGCAGGCTGGCGCGCACCGCAAGAAGGGAGAGTTGGGCTAGAGGCGGCCCAACAGAGAAGGGGGATTTTAATTTGTTTTTCTTATTTTAGATAATCATTGAAATGATATATGTATTATTAAAATTAGTTCTTGAGCTCTGAAAATTCAGGAAAAATTCTAGAGAGTATTTTAGGGCATGAAGAAATAAGGAAAAATCCATCCATTCATGATTTATAAGAGGAAACTTTATTTCTTAAATTAATATCACTTGTTAATTTGCTTTGCAAATTAAAGTAATTTCTAGAAATAAATTATTTAATGACTTTTAAATCTATAAGGAAAATCAGGGCGTGACAGGGAAGCTGTGGCGCACGCCGCAGCTGTACGTCTTGGCCTCGCCCTTTGAGCTCACTGTCATGAATTCGGCGATCCTGGAGACGTAGACAAGCTGGTCCAGGGCACACCTTGCACTTGTCCGGCGACAGGTCCCAGCCAGGTACACCGCACCAGCGCGCGCGTACGGCGACTTCTGGTTTGGGTCATCGCGAAGCGCTCCGGCGAGGTCGGCGCCTGCGCGTTCAGGACAACCAGCTCCTGCTTCAGAGCGGCGCAGTACTGTATCCGCGAGTCCATGTATGAGCTTCCGCTCGAGTTAGTTAGACACGATGTGCCCGTGTAGTTACCGGCCGTCGAGCAGCTGAGGTTCTGCAGGACGGCGGTGTCCCGGCGAGGCAGCAGAGCAGCAATAGGAGGCATGCCTTCCTCCTTGTGGTTGTGGCCACCATTGTTATTACCTATCTCTACTTTCTGAACCACCGCGAGCTACTATGCGTGTGTAAACTTAGCTACAGGTGGCAAGCTCCCTTACTGCAGCTTGCCTATCTATCTATTGCTTTGCTTATATAGGCCCAAGCGTTCAGGTCTTCACCGTGCTTGCAAGGAGATGAGTACCAGCGTTATTCTTAATAATTATATAGGTCAACTACGTCTTTTTCATCCTACCTTCCTCATTCTTACTGCTCCATCCCAAAAAAAATTTATTTTTAGACCATCTCACTCATACTAATATAAAGTTAAAAAACTATAATATCCTCAGTTTAGCATACTTCAATGTGTTTGTCTCCTACTTTAAAAAACTTTAATGCATTTATCTCTCTATTTAGCAGACTACCCTGCATTTGTCCCCTATTTTCATAAACTTCAATGCAAAGATGAAGCATTTATGGGACAAATGAGATAGACAAAAGATGAAGTTATTTTGGGACGGAGCGAGTAGTAATTTTTTTTGCATGTATATATATTATACATAAATCTTGCATTGTTCAAGTGAGCATTAATTTATTTCAGAAACTAATTTTGGACTTATTCAATAATTTTTAAAATTCAAAGCTACTTGCATATCCCATGCCAGCAGCTACATGTAACTAACGGCGAGATTAGTATGAAGCCAAAACTTGTCCAATCAAAATGTTGGCATTTTAATAGTAATTTCTTATTGTTTGGTTCGCTTCCAAAACTCGCCAATAACAGACATATCTTGCCAGTTCTGGTATTGTCAATATTTTGGAATGTAGCAAACTAAACCAACCCTAATAACTGCTCTAAATTATAGTTGAGGTTGAAAAATAGAGTGTTCAATTATCCTAGTTATTGTAAACTGAATATAGAATACCTGGTCCATGAATTTATTAGACTTTCGTGAAACACTACAACAAAAACACATTGTGTGGGAACCGTTCGAAGGAGGGTCCAACCGTCCTACGACACACGTAACAGTCTAGAAAGTTCAGTTACGCATAAAATGATAAAAAACAGAACTTCGATTAATTATACAAACCGATAAGGTTCTAATACAACTCCAAACTCAACACATGCACACATACAACGGGCCTATAGCCATACACCTACAACCAAAAAAACACAACTCTACACCATAGGAACGGCCTGAGCGTCGAGTCAACATAGGAGTCGAAGCCTTCGTCTTCGACCCAATCCTACGGATCGACGGCTTCCTCGACTTCACCTGTAGCTTCTTCCTGACAAGCTGGAGCCCAAAAATATGCAAGAGTGAGTACAAGTACTCTACAAGCCATGCAGAAAAAATTTATACTATTGCAAGGTATAACAAGGAAGGGAACTGGTTTAACTCTAAACCTTATTAGTAATTCACAAACAACCCATTTCATAAACAAATTTAATTCTAAAGGGTTTATTGTTTCATATCATTATTCCTCAAATTTAAACCATTCTTCTCAAGCCTACTTGTGCCATTACTCTGGATTCACCCATAGACATATCTCCATTAACCGGGAGTATGGCATATTCGAATACCAAATGACTCTGTAGCGTCTGCCCAACTTTACCCGCATGATACCGCAACCTGATCAGGGGTGAGATAACAAAGTATACCACTGCTCCAAGCTCATCTCTATTCTGTCTAGTAGGTTATAGGACAAGGCGTATGGGCCTCAACTTGGCCTTCGCAAAGGTGTGCACCAACCCGACGACTTGTCCACCCACTATTACACGACTAGGAGGAACACACAGTCCTCAAAGATCGCAAAGGGTACCGCAGCACCCACACTCACATATCCAAACCATCTCATACCACTCAGAGATCATTACACACATTAAGGTCTAAAATGCCAATACACTGAAAGACTGCATAAGTTCAATTCACTGAAACAGTGTACATTAGGTCCGAATACCTTGATCATGCGGATGGGCGCTAACTATGTCACTTATATTGACACAAGGGTGTTATGTCCTTAGAAACATCAAATAAACCATTGTATCTCCAAATAGATCACATAAAATGATAATTTTACATGGTAACTAATGTGTCCATGATAATCAAGATTAATCTAAGGTTATCAAGCATATAATAGGCTCGATTCTAGGCATGGCAAGATATATAGCAATATAAAGTAATTGGTCTCGAAAGGATTTTCAGTAAAACAACACATGCATGCTATATAGTACTTGCAAGGTAAGTACATCTACCCAAAATAAGATCTAGCTCCAGATTAGGTTCAACTGTTGTATAAAGGGTGTATGGCTTGCCTTCAGAGTCGGTGTAGTCATACCACTCGTCTCCTTCTATGGCTATGAAGGCGTACGCGTCAACTACGAACTTGGATCCTTCGTCTTCTCTTGAATCGGCAACCACGTAATCTATCGATACACCATTAAAAATAATTAAGCGAATAACTCCCACTAAATACCAAAAATTCAGAAAGTGCATCAGAAGGATAAAATGAGGGTCGAGGAATAAATCGGGAATTCTCAGAGTCACGGCGAGCGGCAAACCCTAGTGCCAAAATTAGGGTTGCATCAACGGATGCTTGGATCACGACGAAACTGGTACAGATGGATTCGGAATAATTCGAGGAGTCGAGAATAGGTCTCAGATTTTGGTTTTGAGCTCAAATGGGCAGTAAACCAACTGAACCAGTGAATAAAGCTTTTTTTGAATTATTTTTCAATAGAGAAATATGATTTTCTTTTTTTCTCTCTCTGTACACAGGAGTCAGCGAGCGAACCAGGGTGCCGGCGGCGGAGGAGGCCGGTTCCCGGTGGGGAGGCACCGGTTTTAGGGTTTTGGCGGCACGACGACCCTATTCCCGAAGTTGGCTGTGGTGGAGGCACCGGCGGCAAGCTTGGTGACGGCAAATAGGGAAAGTCGGTGGTGGCGTCCCGCGGCGGCGGCGCTCCAGCGAGCCAACGGCGGGGCACAATGGTGCAGGAACACCGGTGGGGCACAGAGAAGCTAGCAAAGATAGTGGCCTAGGCCGAGAGACTGAGAGGCAACGCAGCACGGAAGGCGGTGGAAGGAGAGGGGAAAGAGGCACCTGGACATGGGGAAGATGATGGATACCTCAATTTTGGACAAGATGCGATGACGGCAATGAATTTTGGGGATTGAGCGGAGGCGGCCAGAACTTGGGTACCAGCTTCCTATCTCCGGCAGCGGCGATTTCGGTGACAGGGCTCGGGGAGGGTTGAGGTAGGTGGAAGAGGAGGTGATGACGCCCTTTTTTGTGTTGGCAGCGACCAACGAGGAGAGATAGAGAGAAAGTTAGAGGGAGAGGCAAAGGCGGCGGTAGAGGATGGATACAGCGAGCAAAGCTCGGGGTGGCCGGCGGATAGGGATTGAGCTCGAGCAAGGCTCAGCTAGCTTGGTGGCACGACTGAGGTATGGATTTGCGACGCGTGGATAGGCAGCAAGCAGCTGTGTGGTGAAGGAAGGCAGTGAGCGGCAGCAGCATAGTGCTCTGCCTCAAGGCAGAGCAGAGCAGGGAGGAGGCTAGCCTGGCTTTGGCCGGCCTAGGCCAGGGCGGGCCATCCTGGACCAGAAGAAGAAGAAGAAGAAAAGGGAAAAAGAAAGAGAGGAAAAAGGGAGGACAAAACGGGCCGATTCGAGGGGAAAAACAGGTTGGCAACAAGAGAAGGGATGGGCCGGTGACTCGAGAACGACGCAAACTCGTCTGCAAGGATTTAGGATGGATGGATTTTGCACTTTCGAGGAAAAGAAAAAGGAAAGAGAAAGGAAAACGACGAACGGCGAACGAAGTACGACCATTAAAATAAAACGAAACGGCAAAATTGACGCGAATTTTCGAAAATTCACAAAAATAAAAGCAGGAATGCATTACAAGTGTCTTGTGGTGAATTGTCTCTACGACGAAGAGGCATTTTACAATATGCCTTTATGTCTTGTGGCATTTCTATAGAGGCATTTTTTTATGTCTGTATGATAATAGAGCCATTTTCTAGAGGCACTAATTTGTATCACTACTATAGTAAACCATTTTGAAAAAGAGGGAAATATACAATTCTTTTTACCTTCCCTCCACTAGCCATCTCAACCTTATCTCATTACTTGTTTGCATGTGCCTTGTTTTACTTATATCTAGTTAGTTAGTGTAGATTACCCTCCTAAAAAGTGCCTCTAGAGATGTTAAAATGGCTCAACATAATGCCTTTACATATGACACAAATTCTAGAGTGCCTAAAAGATGCCTCTACGAGATAATTTCAGCAAATGTCTCTAAAATATGCTAAAGATGTCTCTAAAGTGTCTCAATGATAAAAATATTCTAGGCAATATTTAAAATGCCTCTAAAAAGTTCTCTAGAGTATAACTTCTGATTTTAGTGGCAATTTTTGAATTGTCTCTACAAAAGTGTCTCTACACAATGTTTTTGTTGTAGTGAAAGTTGAAAGCTTAAAAATAGTCTTCCCTATTCCATTAACCTAACCCTATAGTTCACACAGTACTGTAACCACTCCCTTAGTATTATACTCAAGTACCTTCCTATAAGACAACACCTCCCTAGCTAATTGTGCGTGATCGGGTTCTAAATGTCGTTGGGGACGCCAACGCAGAGGGGTAGGCAGCGCTGTGTTGGCAGGTCGAGGCTGGCCAGCTAAGTGGGGAGAAATGCGGCTAAGTGTAGGGCCGGCCGTTCCAGTTTTTTTTTTGTCAAAGAGGTGTAGTGGCGGCATACCCTAAATCTACGAAGGACATCTGCAACAGCTCTACATTCAGAGCTACAACAGATGACCTTCTATGTGTAATGGCTCTATGTTCTAGCAGTTACAGATGACTAGCGCAATTATCTTCAATGGCTCTACCTGTTGAGTCGTTACAGATGTGTTGTCATCACTGACGGGTGTTATAATAATCTGTAATGGGCATTATTGGGCTGTTACAGATGAGTGGTTACCAATGAAGGATTGTGTACTAGTGTTTTCCACTATGTTTTCTTGTTTGCTCTCAGTAATAGATGATACTTCTCTCGCAAATAAAGCGATTCATCTTTCCTAATGCAATATAAATGAAGGGCAACAAAGTCATTTGATTGTTTCCTTAATTCTTGTGCCTAAGTCCAAAATGACCTATGTTTGGAATCAGAAGGAATACAAGATATGCTACAATTATTAATCGTTCGAATCATACGTGCGCCTTTCCTTTCCTTTCAATTTGCTGTCTTTTCTTTCATCCTACTCATGTACGTCCCAATTGTTTCCTCTTCTTCTGGACTGAGCATTTGTCAAATCAATCTGATCAAAATCAATCCAATCTCCTAGGTGCAAAACAAAATTAATTCCTTAGACCATACTATACCATGGGTACCATAGTTTGAAGCAATTCCTTGCCCGAAGAACAATCCAATAGCTCTCATGTCCTAGATCGATCCAAAATTGATCCTCTCCTAGACTAGCCATGGGCCATGGCCAACTGCACCGAGCAACCTGCTCCGGCTGCACAATGGTGTTCCTCTTCCAGTTTGGTGTTGTGGTTGTTTGGTTCCTCTCCAAGTTCAGCATTGTGACCAGTGTGTGGAGCAGGATGAAGCAACCTTTTCACCAGGTGCCCTCCTTCCATCACATGGAGCACTGTTTGCTCTTGAGGCACCTGGCCTGTAACTTTACGTTGCAGAGCATCTACTCTAATACCCTATGGAACATCTCTCCGCTTCCCACAGTTAGCGTCTAATCCTAGTTGGCAAATCAAGGGCATCATTCAAACACACGCATTATCGAAGACAATCATTGTTTTAGAACATTTACAATGGAAGTCACCAGCTAGAATATGGACGAGAGAGAATATGCCTCGTAAGCACAACATACTAACCAAGTCAATATGTCTACATGCACGGTACCTTCAAAGGACCCACAAATTATTTTGCATTTTAGCCCCTATATTATTGCAGATATTTAAGCTATAACATAAATGTACTGTATTGAAGCCTATCCCATATATATTGCAACTTTTTTATCATATAGGTCCCACACTCAATTAACTCCGTCAAGGCCTGATACCACCGTACCAATATGTCGTTCCATTCCGGAAATCACTGTGCATCTATTATTCCCCTTATCCTAGTCACCCCTCTGTGCTCCCCCTCACACACTGCTGCCATTGGCTCAACGTAGCCTTGCCATGGGCCCACCATAGTCGGCTAATCTCCCGATGCCCCTCCTTGTCCTGGAGGCTAGCGCCCTTTCCCCTTCGAGATCTAACTCAATCTCCTCGATTCACCGTGTAAACTCTACCTCCTCCGCCGGCCTCACCGCAGTCGATAAAGCAAGTTCTAGCTACAATACTTTTTATGTATATGAGATTCGGCCAATATGAGGATGCAAATGAAGGTGAGGCCAGAGAGAGGGAGACAGAGACTTTTATATAGGTTCAGGCCCTAAGGTGGGTAACAGCCTACTTTCTGTTTGTATGTATTGATCTATGGACACACCGATTGCAAAGCGGGAGGAAAGAGAAAACCCTAACTCTAACCTAATCTACTCGCTGATGATATTGTTGGTGGCTAGCTTCTAGGATTCTCCTCGATGTCAACTCGATGTGGCTTGTGTTAGCTTGAGATTCGTTTTCCACCCCTTCAGGGAGGTGTTATATTATATTTGTACCCCTATGTGCCTTCTTGCCCAAATAAAACTTGAGAGGCTAGTTAGGACATGATCCGAACAGTCCTACTAGGCCCCGAATAGGACTAGGTTCCATATCCGTATCAGGGGTTACCTGCTTTGGACTGTATCCCTTTTTATGGGTTCTTTTGTAAAGGACTTGGTATATGGTGTTCCCATCAAGTAATGTCCACGTCTATGGGGTATCCTATATATTCTACACTGACAACTGCCAACCCCTCCCATTGCAATAAAGCTCTACTACTCGGTGTCTCTGCTTGGAGCTGTGTAGCCTATCTTATCAACTAGTGCATGAATTGGAAATTTCTCCCTCCCTCTCTCCATGGATCATATTCTTTCTCAAGCCATTAACTTCTACATTCTCCATCCCTCTCTCCATGGACAACATTCTCACTCAAGCCATTAACTTTTACACTCTGACATACTTATAGCTATTTTGTTTCAATTTATCTTCTCCACCATGGCTGAGCTTTAACAAGTACATGTGAGGCCACTAGTCATGGTGAGGGTTGCAAATGCCCTAAAGGACATAAACAATGCAAGACACTCCTATGAATGGTCCTAGATATCACGTGGTTGCGATGTAGGCTAAGGCCACACGTTCAAAATGGATTTTTCTCACAATGTAAAGTGGCTTCAGGAGTAGTTTCAATTTTTCACATCAATCCCAAACAATTTCTATTTCAGTCCTCATATCTTTTTAATTTATGTGGAAGTCTAAAATTTTACATTAGACAGCTAGAATCTACATAGTAATATAAATTCCCTCCTCCACCCCCTATCCCCATCTCACCTCTCCTCTCATTCGGCGTCAGCTACGATCTCTACCGCCGCCGGCCTCTTCCCTCTCCCCGCCGGCGCTTCTCCTCTCTTCCCTTCTTCGGAAGCTGCCGCGCCTCTGCCCTCGGACTAGAGAGCCTCTCCACCATCGTAGTTCCACTCTCCAGTCGCCAGGGCGGCATCTCCCCTCTCAGGCTACCTCCCATGGCGAGGAGGAAGGAGCATGCCGGGTGCAGAACTTCGTCGTCAGGAGGAGCCACGGAGGAAGAGGAGAGGACGCCAACGAGGAAGGGGAGAGGACACCGGGGAGGAAGAAGAAGGGCAAGGAGTCGACGCTGATGGGCGCCCCGCCGCTAGATTCGGCTGGCTCGTGCCTCCCGGCGATGGATCGGGAGTCCTTCCGCTCCAGCTGATGACGCCGACAGCCGCCGGACCTTGCTGGAGCAGTGCGACAGCCAAATCTAGCCGCAGGTCGCCACCGACCACATCTGCGCTCGCCGTTGCTCCTGGTATGTCCCTCCGGATCTGACCATCGCTCCTTCTTTCTGGCTGCCGCTGCCATCGCACGATACAAGAAAGGAGGGGAGGGGAGAGGGAGGAGGGACCGCACGAGCTGTGGCGGCGCAACACGTTCGCCCAATTCGAAGTCCTAGCCGTGCCTCCGCGCGTTCTCTGACGAGGAAACCGTTCCTTGCAGAAGGCACGAGGACCCCCTCATGCCACTTGGCCCCCTCAGGCCACTCTCCCCTACCGCTTCTCTCCTCTACGGCGGCATATGTTCTATGTGGCGAGGCGAAGTCACTTACCACGTAAAAGGATTGTTCATGCCCTAATAACCGTAAGGTATGGCTTTTGCGAACAGGTCTGTCTACACATCATTCGACAAATTTTTATAACCAAATCACACAGATTTTTCAGCCTTTGGATGAAAATCCAACACATAAAAATAAGAGGATAAGAACAACTAAGAAATACCATAACAAACAACGTTTAGCATATGCTCATGAAAAAAAAGGCCAAATCCAATGTAAATTTCAACAGTTACATGATAAGTTTTAAAAATTACACTTTAACTTACAAGAAGTTACAGTGTAAGTTTCAAAATTACAACGGAACTTACAAGAAATTACAGTAAGTTTTTAAGAAAACATACCATAAAATCCATAAGTTATCATAGTTCTTTAAAACTTTCAATTTTATATAGCATATAAAAAGTAGTATGGGCCTTAAAAGCTGACAGGCCAACTATTGTTATAGACTATGCAGGCCCACCAAGAAACTTTCATTGGCTCTAATGCATGCTTGCTAATTTTTTTCTCACCTATCATCTGTAGGCCCATGTGCGAAGGTCAGTTAGCCCATAAAAACGCTCAGATCTCAAAGCATATCGAAATGTATTGGAGTTTGTAAAAGTGAGAGAGAAATATATTAAAATTTATTAAAGTGAAAGGCATTATAGTCTTTTTAATTTATAAAAAAATACCCATGTGTTGCGACAGAAAAAATTAAAAATACGATAAATATTAGTAGATGATTAAAACTAAAAGAAGCAAAATGTATGTACATTAGAACAAACAAAGACAATTCACGATGCAACGTATCCCTCACAAGTATTCTCAATGGAATTAATTGGAGCTGAGTCAAACGGATAAAAAATCCTCTCGACTCTCAGCCGAATCGATCCGCTATAATTCTCAATTTTACACATGAATGAAGAATCAGACAAAAGGTGGCTTCTCGTGAGAATCCAACGAACAAAAATTAAAAATCCCTATAAAAATTTATAAAATCTCCATAAAAATCAGAATCACAAAATCAAAATATAAAGCTCTACCAAACAGGCACTATGTATTAGAATCATATTTACTCCTGTCACTTTCCCCATTCCCATCTGTTCTTGGCCAATGCGACATAGGAGGGCAGCCATGCTGGTGAGCGGCGTCCTCCGCTCGCACGCCGGCATATCCCATCCTCATCCTCCTCTCCCACTCGCGGCAACCGGCAGCCCTTCATGGCTCCGTCATCCGCAGTGAGCGGTGGCCTCTCTCCCGAGCTTCTAGGCACGAGCTCCAATCCTCCAATAGATCTGTGCGACGGAGTGCCCCGGCTTGACAGTGGAGCGGCCGAAGGAAGGGCCGGACTAGGTCTAGCGAAAAGGAGCAAGAAGGCGGTGATGAGGGCCAGAGCGTGGCACAGCAGTAGGAGCAAACACTGGAAGATCGGGGAGGGCGGCACGATTGTGGTTGTCATCGCACTTCTTTCTCCAGTACCACGCTTTTCTGCCCTAGCCATGGTGGTTTTCTGGAGGGGATTTTGGGAGATTTATGGATTTGTGCGGTTGTTTTTCTTTAATTTTTTGAAGAGTTTGATCCGGTGTAAAAATCAAATAAATTGATAGTGTGTCTGTTCTATGCGTGTGCTCTGATGTGGTCTCTGTTCTCGTTCTCTACCGACTCGAACAAACCACGAAATGCGATGGCGGACGAAGCGGAGCGACGCGGATGTATGATGCGATGATGACGTTTGCGATGGGAAATACTATTTATAAAAATAAATAGTAGAGATATTGGTATGTAAGAGATAAAAAAGATAGTCTTTTTAAAACGGAGCTAGTGAATGTCAAGCGTTTTTAATTGACGCCCTATTTTGACTTGATCGTACATGCAACTAGTTCGTTTGGAAAAAAAAAATCATTTCTTCGTATAGTTGTTACTAGTACTCCATCCCTCCCATTTTATAAGAGTTGTATGTATTTTGAGATTTAAATCTTTAAATATTTAATTAATAATTGGTCTAATATAAATTAAATTTTATTGGATAAAAATAGTATCATTAGATTTACATTTAAATTTATTTTCTTATGACTATAATTGTGTTACTATAAACAATATAATATATTAAAAAATAAAGATTAAAGCTTAGTTTTGGTAACCATGTTAAGTTTGATCACGTATTATTAAGTGGGACGAAGAGAGTAGTACTAACAGTTTTCTCGCTTATTAGGAACCTGCTTAATTGTGTCAGATTTCAGATGGAGACATTGTTACTGCAGTAAGTATGGAATACGAGCTGTGCTGAGCTACGAGAGAGATGCAAAGCTATTCCGATGAATTTTTTTATAGTGCATCTCATTTTCAATCTACCATAAGAAATACTTGCATGTACATTTTGGCTTGCTCTCCTGGGCCCGGCAGGCAGATCATATCTGCGCTGCTCTGCTCTGATCTGATGATCTGATCACGGTGGACTAGTAGTGTACTCCAATATTGCGAATATTGGTAACAAGGGGCTCAGTCATCTGGTAAGAAGAGAAGTATAGTAATTACAAGGAAATTAAGCACCCTGGATAGGCATCCTGTATGGGTAAGGATGGGTCAGTCATCCTGGACGCAGAAGATGGTGGGCTTGACGGGCTCGGTGATCTCGACGGTGCCCTCGAGCATCTTGGCGACCTTGCCCATGGAGGGCCTCATGTCGGCGCGGTCCTGAAGGCACCACATGGCCGTCTTGACCATGCGCTCGACGGTGGCGACGCTGGCGTCGTCGTCCTCGTAGGCCTCGGCCTGGACGATGCGAGGGTCGATGATGTCGTCGATGCGGCGCTCCACGTAAACCTTCTCGAAGGCCCACTTGGGGAAGTACCAGTCCTCGCTGCCCACCGAGTCCTGGCGGAAGCCGTAGTTGCGGCGGCCGGAGACGATCTCAAGCAGCACCATGCCGAAGCTGTAGACGTCGGCCTTGGCGGTGATGGGCTCGCGGTGGATGACCCACTCGGGAGCCATGTACCCGCGGGTGCCGCGGATGCGCGACATGGTCACCTTCTCCTTCTTGCTGGTGAGCTTGGACAACCCGAAGTCGGACACCTTGGGGCAAAAGTCGTCCTCCAGCAGGATGTTCTCCGGCTTGATGTCGCAGTGGAGAACCCACTCAAGGCACTCCTCGTGCAGGTACGCGATGGCGCGAGCCACGCCAAGCGCGATGCGGTAGCGGGTGTGCAGGTCAAGCAGCGGCTTCTTCTTGTCTCCATCGCCGCTCTCGGCGGATGTGCCTCCGGCGAACAGGTACTTGTCCAGCGAGCCGTTGGGCACGTACTCGTACACCAGCATCCTCTGCTCCTTGTCCGCGCAAAACCCCCACATCCGCACCAGGTTCAGGTGGTGCATCCGGGCGATGATGGTCACCTCCGCCCAGAACTCCGCCTCTCCACCGCCCACGCCGTGCAGCTGCTTCACCGCCACCGCCCGCCGGTCCGGGAGCTCGCCGCGGTACACCGTCCCGTACGCCCCGCGTCCCACCGCGTCCGAGAAGTCCTTGGTCGCCGCCTTCAGCTCCGCGTACGAGAACCGCCGGGGCCCGCCGGCGGGGAGGTACTCCAGCCCCAGCGTGCGCGCCATCTCCCTGTACTGCGAGTACTTGCGCAGGAACGCCCAGAAGGACAGCACCCCGGCCAGCAGCTCCACCGCGAACAGCGCCGTGATGATGGCGATGTTGCGGATCGTCGTGCGCCCCTGCTTAGGCGGCACCGGCAGCGCCAGCCGCACCGGGCACACCGTGTCGATCATGCTCGTCATCCCCGTGAAGTTGTTGGTGTCCTTGTCCGACGCCACCACCCGCAGGTAGGTCGACATCTCCGTCGCCGGCGACCAGTACCCGTCCACTAGCCGCGTGTAGTGCAGGCACGTCCGGTCGCCGCCAAACTTGTAGCCGAAGGCCACGCAACCGGCGTTGTCGCGGCACTTGTTCTCGCAGTCCGCCAGGTTCTGCGGCGACAGCTTGGACATGTACTTGCCTGGGTCCAAGGCCGCGGTGTCGGCGCCCCCGGAGAAGGCCACGAAGTCCATCCGGACGAACTTGTCGTCTTTGCCATTGCCGCTGTACTTCTTCTTGGGGGCGCAGCCGGCGTCGATTCCCCGCGGCTGCTGGCGGTACCCCGGCGGGCAGACGCAGGTGGTGCTGTCGGCACCTTCGGGGACGCAGATGGTGGCGGCGCCGCGGCAGGCGCCCCGGATGGTGCAGAGCTCCTGCACGAGCTGCCAGACGACGCGCCACTGCCGTGTCCTGGGCTGCAGGCTGTAGAGACGCAGGTTGCCGTCATCGTCGAGCGTGAGACGGCGCAGGCGAGTGGAGCCCTTGTCGGAGGCGATGAGCGGGCTGACGCCGCTAAGTTGCAGCGTGCCGTCGGGGGTGAGGTTGCGCAGGGCGGCGGTGATGTTGGCGTACATGGAGTCGCCGTGCTGCAGCGTGAGGGAGTTCACCAGCTTGAATCGCCCGTTCTGGGACTGCAGGGTGGTGGTGTTGGCCCCAGGAATGCTCTGCAACGGCATCAGCGTATCCGTCGGCTCCCGGAAGCTCGACCAGGCGCCGTGGACGAGGCTTCCCGAGTCGTTGAGCGTCATGGTCGTGGAGTTGGAAGGCCATAGCAGGAGGGTGGTGTTGGTGCCGGCGACGGTCCAGGAGAGCTTCCCCGCCGCGTCGATGGCGAGCGAGGAATTGCGGTCGGCCTCCACGGCGGTGTAGCTGGTGGAGTCGTGGGCGTACCATATGACGGTCCTGGAGTCGGAGGCGTTGACCCAGACGGCAAAGCGGTACTTGCCCCCCGACGACGACGACGAGGAGGAGGAGGAGGGCAGGAAGCCGGCGGCGAAGTCCCCGTTGTTGGAGACGAGGGTGCGGTTGGTCTCCGTGGGGCTCCATGCCGTGTCGCTGGCGGAGAAGGACTGCATCGGCTGGGCGGCGGCGAGGGCCACCGGGAGGACGAGGAGGAGGAAGGAGCAGGCGACCGCCATGGCCATGGACCTTGCCTAACGGAGATTTGGATTTTGGAGTGGGGAATGGGGAATTGCTTTTGGGATCGAATCCATCCGAACCGATGAGATGACCATTTGCCCATATGCCAGCCCCACAGTATTCAATTCATTGCCTTGACTGTGGACTGGAATTTCTGGGTTAAGAGCATCTCCAATAAGTGTCTAAAATTAGAGTTCCAAAAAATACTAAATTAGGGTAGCAAAAAAAAATTGGACCCAAAAATCAATCCCTTCTCCAAAAAATGTCTAAAATTAGAGTCCCAAAAATTTTAAAATGTGCCATATCATCACAGGTGGGCCCATCCCAACCCCAACCAAGCAGCATCAGCCATGGTGAGACCCAACGCCTAAACCGCGGTGCTCCTCGCCGCCGCCGTGCTCTTCCTCTTCCCGTTGGCTGCCCTCCCGCTCGTCCTCTCCGACACCGCCGCCGCGGACGTCACCGCGTACGACGAGCTCCGGCTCCGCGGGTTCCCGCGGGGCCTGCTCCCGGCCAACGTGCGCGGGTACACCCTCGATGTCGGGTCGGGGGACTTCGCCGTCGACCTAATCTCCAGCTGCCGGATCGTTTTTCCTGCGGGGAGCTACCTCGCCTCATTCAGCGACCGCCTGACGAGGCGGCTCGACGACCGCCACATCTCCGGGCTCAGCGGCATCCGCGTCAGGGCCTTCTTCCGGTGGTGGACCATCACCGGGATCCGCGCCGACGGTGACGACCTCGTCTTCGAGGTCGGCTCCGTCTCCGCCAAGTTCCCCGCGCGCCCCTTCAATGCCAGCCTCGAGTGCCCTGGCCGAAAGCGGCAGCCGGGGATGGAGGGGGCAGGCGGTAGCCCTAGCCGGACACGACAGCCGCGGATCGGGGAGGAAGGATTTGGCGCGGGGCCGAAGTAATCGGCGCGGGAGGCGAAATTTTTCCCGCGAACTGAAAGATTGGGGACGCCTAAAGGTGCCCCAGATATAGCTCAGTTTTAGGTTTGGATTGGGCATGATGAATTTTTGGGACTAAGCTTGAAAATCTGTTGGAGACTTGTTTTCAACTTAACCCCCAAAATTAAACTTTTAGGAAGCTTTTTGGGTATCTATTGGAGATGCTCTAACAATATACTTAATCGCGTAATCCATGTGATGTGCGTGTGGGTTCTGATCTGGAGGTTGGCTAATCACAACATAACCTGATTTATTTGTGCTGGCTTATAAACCGCACATAAAATAAGAAATATTATTAGCATGTGATTAATTAAGTATTAATTATTAAAACTTAAAAAATAGATCTATTTGATTTTTTAAAGATACTTTTATATAGAAATTTTTTTAAAAAATGTACCGTTTAGCATTTTGAGAAGCGTGTTCATGAAAAACGAGAAAATAAGCAGTGCCGAACAGCGTGAAGACTTGGACTTTTCCTTTGTATTTCTGGCTTTTACTTATTATCTCATTTTTCATACATACGTTTTTCAAAATATTAAAAGAGATGTTTTTTAAAAACTTTTTATACAGAACTATCTTCAAAAACCAAATAGATCTATTTTTGAAGCTTTTAATAGTTAATACTTAATTAATCGTATGTTAATAATGTTTTTTGTTTTGTGTGCGACTTAGAGGTCACCTCCTACCTCACAAGCAAACCGGGCATCTCAAGTACAAATACTACTACTAGCCTTATAAAAGTAGATAGGGTTGGAAGACATTCGATTCAGCTGTTAGCTTATACCTTATATCTTATTTTCCATTAGCACGTTTTTCAAAACGTAAAACGGTATTTTTTTTTATAAAATGTTTCTATACGAAAGTATCTTAAAAAAATCAAATAGACCTATTTTTTAAGTTTTTAATAGTTAATATTTAATTAATTATACATTAATGATGTTTTCTGTTTTGTGTATGGCTTATAAGCCGATTGGAACATCTCCTTAGTAACTTAACCTGATCAGCTACTTTCGTCTATCGATCTGAATTGCTCCCAAATTGATACTACTAACTTTAACCTCTGCAACTTGAAGATTATCTTATCATGTTTGATCATTTGTTTTATTTAAAAATTTTAAGAAAGTATGATTTATTTTAGTGTAATTTGGTTTATTATTAAAGGAATTTTAAATATAACCCATATTTTTTATATTTACACTAATTTTTTAAATAAAATAAATGGTTAAATATTATGATATAAGTCAACGATATTATTTATTAAAAACCGAAAGTAATGCTTAAGATCTTTAGTGGAAAAGAATTGTCACTGGTTCGGTGGTACATTAAGATTACTGGGATGCGGTTTCTCCGTGGACTTGTCATATACTACTTGTGCAGTGGTCTTCTGGTGGGGTGGGGACAATGATGGGGACGATAGACTTGGACAGGAAACCGTTGACTTTCATCTGGCCGGTCAACCTTGCTAAGCAGCCAACCTGTGTGCCGCTGTTTAGGAGATAATTTTCCCCTTGTTAATAAATAATAATAATACATGTACACCTGCAATTTTCGGTTACCTAAATTTACTGGTGAAATAAAATCCCAGTATACTTGAATGTTTGGGCACATATTACCGCTGCCATGGAAGCTCCAGCCTGAACATGAATCGTGGGTGGTGGCGTGGCGATGCAAACAAAAGATGGCACCGACAGTGTGACCAAGCCAAGCGTAGGAGGACATCAGCGGCTTCAAAGGCTTTGAGGACTTGATTGAGGCAAATAGGATGCAATCGACACCGGCGACACACATCTTTGAGGCTAAAACAATGCCAAAGAGGAAGCTGCTAGCTGCGCTGATCGAATCAAGGAGCAAGCGGTGGTGTGCAAAGTGCCAGGGAGCAAGGAGCCGATGTGTAAGAGGTTGGGTTCGAGAGAGCGATGGCCCAGTGCTTTAGCAGGCTGAGCTGGCCTTCCGAGGGCACGCTATTTTTTCCTTCATAATAAGTTGAAAATTATCAGAAATTTAATGAGTTACAGTCCATTCAAGAGAAAAAAAAAGGTAGGCCTGTAATATACACTAGTGTATAAATGAATAGTATTTCTTCCATCCATCGCTAACGTCACGCTTGTATCATACTGATGTCATGTGTTTTCTGTTTCCACTCTAGAATTTTCATCGTCCTCCCACGCTCGTTGGAAAGGAGTCCAACTTGATTCCTTTGTCTATCGATCGTCGTCGCGTGGATCAAGCCATATCAACCACGGCGCCATCATTAATTCAGAGAACCGCAGCAATCACCTTGACATGGAGAAATACGGAGCAATGAGTAGAACAGATCTGTTCTGGTAGACTAACAAATCTCCAAAGAAAAACACACACCAACTTTGGCAAATGTTAGAAAACATGAGCTGCTAATTACCACACAAAGTCAACTGCCTTACCAAACAAGAATCACAGATCAAGTCTTAGTCTCTCTTACAAAACTAAACCCTAGCGGAACAAGCACCAAAGCACAACCGACATCTCTAAACCGTGGAGGGGCGATCTAAGCAATGACAACGAGAAACCAAATCTCGTGGAAGGAAGGCAATTCGAGAAAATGAGAGCAAAGGTCTAGTATGGAGGTAGTGCTCTGCTGCAACTCACCTCATACGTGCTTCCCGGCGGCGGTAGACGCGCCATTCGCGCCATCAGGCTTTCCCCTCTTGTGTCCTCCATCATCCATGGCTCGGCTCATCGCTGGAGCTCAGCTAGGGTTTGCGGGGTGGGTCGCAGTTGTGGCAGTGGCGGGTAGGAACGCGACACGACACGAGTAGGAGAGGCGAGATGTGGAGTGATGCGGTGGATAGAGATAGAGGCTAGGTGGGCCGATGTGGTGGGCTTCTGCTTTGTAACCGGATTAGTTGACACGCGATGACCTACCAAACAGTCCGAATTCCTCCTCTCTTTGTGAAACCTACCACAAACTTTTGAGTTTTTATAAAAGACAAAAGCGTCACAAACTCACTATATTAAAAGTTGAAAATAAATCCATTTCAATCCTTAAACTTCAAAATAATACTCGGATTTTTTGGGATTTGAAAATTAGAAAAATAAACTCAAAAAGTTGAAAATAAATCCATTTCAATCCTTAAACTTCAAAATAATACTTGGATTTTCTGGGATTTGAAAATTAGAAAAATAAACTCAACTTGTAGGATTTGAAATCTTTTCAGCAAATACTCTCGATATAATCCCTCTATTTTTTTTATGATAGGAGTAATAGATAGAAACGATCTTTTATCTTTACTATTATAAAACAAATAGTGTTCCTGTCCTCCATTGCTAATGTGCTGTTAATAAGTGGATGTTGTTCATTTCCAGACATTAATGCCAATAAGAATTATAAGAGGGTACTGTGAGCTTTCAAATGCGGTACATTTTCGTTAAAAAATTGCACACACTTATTCTTAAATCCGTGTTCTTCATTCATAAATTAGTTGTTAGTATATTTTCATTAATAAAAGCATAAACTAGAAGTTCAGGAGTGTGTTTTTGAATATATGCGTGTTTATTATACTATCGACGTGGTTGAAGGGAAAAAACTTGCCATACATTAATTTGTAAATGTCATTTACAGGTACATCATTCTCTATATATCATTTAAACATATATCATCTCCAAATTTCATTGGGAGATATTGTCTATATCACTTCATTTGGGTGAATGTCTATTATAGAGAGGTTTGATTTGTTTATTGTAATTTTAGTTTTTTCCGTTGCAACACACGGTCACTGTGCTAGTGTCACTACAATACGTTAGGCTTTCGATGACAATTAAATATCGTCATCAACAGTGGTTTTTTTTTTGTCACAGTACCTCATCTGTGACGCTTCAGTAACATAAACCACACTGTCATGGAAGGCTTGTCTCTAAACACCTTTTGTGACGAAACAATGAAATACGTCATGGTTTTAATGATGTGTATTTCCGTCATAAACATCTATGACACTCTTAACTCGTCATAAAATACGTCACGAACCGTTCTATAAGATGCTGCCACGTGGCTGACAATGTGGTGCAGTGACTAGGCAGCTGACATGGCAAATGACGTGGCAAGAATATTGTGACGAATTTCATCGTCATAGATTAGCTCAGCCCATTTAAATTTGGTCTGGGTTAAATTTTAGATTGTTTTTAAATGGGCTTGTACCCATTGAAGACCCATTTAGGTTTTTTACTATTTAGACAAATTCATAGGCCTTTGTAAGCCCTTATTATTTGGGCTTTAGCCCAATAAAAGCCCATTTCGATCTGATAATTTGGGTTGCTTTTTAATCAAAAACAATTTCACAATACCCATTTCAAAACCATTACAATTAATATAATTTCAAATCCATTCAACAACCATATATTTATCGATTCATAGACAGCCATACATCCAAAAATCATAGCTCATACTTCAATTATAAATCTTCAAATAGAAACATAATTTGATCAAACTAGACCCAACAGATTATAGTGCAAGTTCACCAAACACCACAAATAAGTACGAGTGCAAGTTCACCCAAACCTCCAATTACAAAACTGAAACAATAAAGTTCACCTAGCTTTAAAATAGATAACTAAAACGGCTCCAACACCATAGGACAATTGATGGATGCACCACCAACTTCTATGTGCATCATGCTCACAAGCAAGCTCTCAAATTTCAAGGAGCCACCTGACTCTGATTGAAGTTGATCATTTGGCGAATCAGCTGCTCAGTATTATGCTGTGCCTTCTTCCAATTGACAATCTGCTCCTTCAAGTCACCAACCTCTTCCCGAAGGCCTGCCGATTCTTGCTTCTCAGTCTCAAGTTGAGCCTGAAGATCTTGCACCTGCGCATTGACAGCGCTTCTTTCACTTGTCTTGGTGGTAGACTGCAGACCCATATTCCGAAGGAATGTATTTGACTTGGGCAAAACTTCAGTAACTAATTCAGTAGAAGACTTTGGCTGCTGTCCTCCAATTGGTTCAGCCACAATAGCTTCCATAGCAGCCTAGCAGCATATCAATTAAAAATTAGCTTTCATATTGTACTATGGGACAGCTTCCAATATAATTCATGTATAAGAGGCAAAAAAAAAAAAGAGAACAAATACTTACGATAGCACTCTTAACAGGTTCACTAAAACTAATTTTCTTGCTGAAATGTGTGTCCTTGAAGAGATCAATTGTGTTAGCAAATAATCCTTATATCAACTCTTGAAGGTTTTAATTATGAGTTGTTAATTAGTTATAAAGTTAAGATTGGATAAGAGAATTAGAAATTGACTACCAGTGCTTAGCTGTTTTTACTGTAGCATATCGGTTACTGTTGAGGCGGCGGGCTCCCAGGAGGAACGGGAAATGTGGATCGTGAGTTTGACTGGAGGCAGCCAGTCTCGCTCGCCTAGATACGTGCTTCGTGGTAGAGACTTTTACTGGAATACCCTTAGTTATTGTGTGGCACTCTCTTTCAATTGTGGACAAAAGGGGAATTTGGCCCCAAAATGGATGGCGGGGTGGATGCACGGCGGCGGCACTTGGCGGGCAGATGAAAAATTTTCCATCAGGTTAGCGCCCATTATTATATTCATGTACCTGGCCGGTACACGATACTTCTACTAATAAATATTTTAATATTTAAATAGTGAATAACATGTGTAAAAATGGTACGTAACGTATGTTTTAAAAAAAGATTAATGTTCTTCTACCAATCCAGGAGGCACGTACACAGCATAAACTAATTAAATCCTCCACGCGTTGCTGCGGGGGTTTGAGAAAAAATTTAGATAAATATCATTAATTAATTTTGATTATTCTAATGAAATTTTCTACATTTAGAAGTGGCATTTGTAATCTCTAACAGTAATAAACCTAACGAAATGCTATATCTTACATGAGAATGTAAAAAGAGGTATTGCCAAACTGTTGCCAAATATGCTCAGAGCTAGTCCATATCACTATCATCGTCATCATCATTAGGGGGTGTTGGACCTTCATTATCACTGACATATTGCCATCTAGTTTCATCTTCATCATCACTTGACTCGTTTTCATACGCTTCATCTACCCTTTGACTACGAAGCTTATAACTGCACTTTCATCAACTTGAAAAAGATCTTCATCAGCCGGAACTGGATGTTCATTCTCCAGATTTCCTTCATTTAGTTGAACATGAAAATCATCACAATCATCATCTTGGTATGACAGTCCTACATCATTGGGTCTTTCAACATTTTCATTCTCAGACACACTCCACAAGTGCCTATGTGTAAATTTTGGACAATTCTCCAACTGTCTTTATGCTTGGTGTCTTCCAAGTAAAATACTTTTATTGCCTGTGTTGCTAAAATAAAAGGATCATCCTTATACCAACAACTGCTATGGTTGATGCTTCTAAAAAAATCCATCATCTTTCATTCTAACGCGCTTGTCATGTGTGTCAAACTAATCACATCAAAATAAAACCACTGTCTGGTGGTTAGTCGAATCCGAATTATACTGCAGCTCAACTATTTCCTTCAAACAACCATAAACATCAATATTTTTTACTTTTATGTATACCCTCCGTTATGACTCCACTATTCTGTGTTCTTCTATTTTTCGCGTCAAAGTGTGGAATCGAACACCATCAACAAGACATGCTGAAAAATTTTGAACTCGGAGATCCGGTTGACATGACAATGCATATAGCTCATCATTAATGTCTTCTCCCTCCATGTGACGTAGTCTAGCAATCTGTACATGTAAAATACAATGCATAAGTGAATTAGTAACACAGGCAATGTTGGTAGGGGCAAAAGGAAATAAACTCACATGATTATTAAACCAGGAGGAAAATTCCTTCTCGAGGGCTCTCTCGACATCAAGGAATCCTTCACTCTCTAACTCTTTCTTGCATATCCTGCAAACCATAGTTTCAAACATGAGCGCTAATAATTAGTGGATTACATAACAAAAAAATTAAAAGTGCATATGGGATGACTTACTCCATGTATGGCTCAACCTATGGACAATTGTTTAGCACAAACCAGACTATTTTTTCATAATCATGATCAAGATATGTAACCCTCGGGGCTCCAAGTGTATCAACTCCATGCTGAAAACAGATAGATCACCTTTTCTCAAATCAACACGCTCCCTATTCCTGCCCTCATGATTGTGTCGTGTATCAACATCATCAAAGTACCTTGAGCAAATGGTCAAGCACTCAGCAGCGACATATGCTTCTGCAATGGACCCTTCAGGTCTTGCCAAGTTCCTCACAAAACGTTTCAATATATGCAAACTTCTTTCTACTGGATACATCCATCCATATTGTACTGGCCCTCTAAGAATTGCCTCATCAGGTAAATGAACAGACAAGTGTAGCATGACATCAAAGAAAGAAGGAGGAAATATTTTCTCAAGCTTGCAAAGAATGATTGGGATTTCAGACTTCACTCTTTACAAAACATCCAACTTCAAAGTTTTTGCATATAATCGCTGAAAGAAGTTGCCTAATTCAGCAAGTGCTTCATATATGTCCTTATGCATGATTCCTCTAACAACGGCAGGTAAAATCCTTTGGAGTAAGATATGACAATCATGAGTTTTCAATCCTTGGAGGTTGCATCCATCAGCAGTAATACATGTTGCTAAGTTAGAAGCATATCCATCAAGAAATTTTACACTTCTCAAAAAATCGCAAAAAGCAATTTTTTGAGCTTTTGTCATTGTGTAGGGGGCATGCGAAACACTATACGAATTTCCATCATGCTTCAAGTGTAAATTCTTTCTTATGCCCATGTCTTCCAAATCAAGTCTACCATTTATAGTGTCTTTTGTTTTTCCAACAATGCCAAGAAATGTAGAAAGAATGTACTCATATATATATTTTTCGATGCGCATCACATCAAGATTATGCCGGAGCTTCAATTGACCAATACTGCAAATCCCACAAACACGACCTTTGCTTCCAACATTGACCTTCTGCTTCCCGCTTTCCTTTTTTGTTCTCAAGATGCTTTCCTGGTCTAACATCCTTGATCCTCTCTAGTTGCTTCATCAGCTCATCTTTACTAAATTCCTCTGGCTTGTCACGGTTTTCAACCTTACCATCAAAATTTCTCTTTTTCCTCCAGGGATGGTCCCTTGCAAGGAAACGCCGATGGCCAATATAACATATCTTATTCCTTATTCTTCTGGAGCAAGGATTTTTGTCACAACGCACACAAGCATAATAACCTCTTGTGACTCTACCTGACAATGTGCTTAAAGCTGGATAGTCATGAATACACCATATAATCGCAGCATGTAGATCAAACTTTTTTCCACTGAGTGCATCAAAAGTAGGGACACCTTTCCAAAGCTCTAGCAACTCCTCAACAAGTGGCTCCAAGAAGACATCAAAATCCTTTCTTGGGCATTCCAGACCAGGGATGAGTAGCCCCATCATGAAGTTGGATTGCTCCATACAGTCCCATGGAGGGAAATTATAAGGGATAAGAAAAATAGGCCACATGCTGTACGAGGAGCTCATTTTGCCAAACAGATTGAAACCATCTGTTGCAAGGCCAAGTCTGATATTCCTCGCATCTTTTGCAAACCACTCATACTTTCTATCAAATTCTTTCCATGCCTCACCATCAACTGGATGACTAAGCTCGTTCTCCACTGGTTTCCTCTTCAACTTGTGCCATTGTGCCTCCTCTGCTATTTTTTTGGAAGCAAACATCCTCTTCAGCCTTGGAATCAACGGAAAATACCGCAACACTTTTTGAGGAATCTTCTTCCTTCCATCTATATTTTTCCATCTTGATGCATCACAAACTGGACATACATCCTCTTTTACTAACTTCTTTCAAAACAAAACACAGTTATTCGGGCACACATGGATTGAATCGTATCCAAGTCCTAATGCACGAATAAGTTGCTTTGCTTCCTAGTAAGATGCGGGAATAGAGGAATTTGGGAATGCCAATGATAATAGCTTCAGTAATGCAGTGAATACAACATTGCTGATTCGATAAAATGACTTGATATGAAGTAACTTCACCACAAAAGAAAATCTTGTTTGAGCTGCACCAGGGTAAAGTTCATGCTTCATCTCTTCTAATAGATCTCCAAATAGAGATTTTTTCCCTGTACCTTCCTCTTTAGCCATCTAGAACTCCACTACCATATCAGGAATTCTATCATCAGGGTCATCTTCTTCATCCTCATTCATACCAACATCCTCATTGAAACCAATATGTTCATCTAGATGATCTTCATTTTCCTTAGTTCCAATCTCCATTTCTTCTCCATGATTTATCCACCTAGTATATGTGCTAGCCATGCCATTAATATACAAGTGATCCTCCACCTTTCCTTGATGACTATAAATCTGATTCAAACACTTACAACATGGGTAGAGTATCTCTTCATCCTTATCAAATCTCTTTGAAACAAAATCCATGAACTCACTGACCCCTTCTAGATACAGCTTGCTAAATCGTCTACTGTTGATCCAACTCCTGTCCATCTGTTGCACATTAAAATAGGACAACAAGTAGCAAATTTTATTACAGTGCTATACAAACATTAACTTGATGGATTTATGGAAACATTCTTTAACACCAATGCAGGTCAATGATTAATAATTGAATATATGGAGAAGCACCAAGTTTTTTAAACACAAGTATATAAGCTTCTCTGCATACAAGCAACACCCTCACTTACATGCATACATGCATGCATACAACATTTTCTTAAATTTTAAATGATTTTTTCTTCTAAACTATTTATTTGATTTGCGATCTGATTACACTGTTGTATACGTTGCAACTAAATGTTAAAAAATTATCAGCTGATTATATTCTGATAAAATAAAAATATATGATTCAACCATTACAATTCAATGTTTCATACACAAAAGCGAAATATTTCAACATGCAATTTTACCCGGTTTCACATTTTAACAAACCAAGGAAAGCATCTAAAACATTTTTCACCGAATGTTGAAACATATGAAAATTTTTTGTTGAAATATTTTTCATCGAGTAGGTGAAAACATCTGAATATTTTTATAACATGGATGAAACACCATCCAATAATTTAAAATTATCGGACATCCGGGCCGTAGTCTTCCCCATCTTTTCATCCTAGTCCGATTTTCTCATGGTGCGATAGGGAGAGGGACGCACCGTCACGCCTCGCGCGATGGTGGGAAGTACAGCATGCAGGAGGGAGGCCCGAGTGCCTGTGGACTTGGCCCAGGTAGGACATGGAGGGGGACGGAGAGGAAGAGGTGTAGAATAGAGCTGTCCTATATATAAATACATACATATATGTACTAGCAAGTTGTCCATCGCGTGCAACAGGGTATTTAAATTAGAGAGCACTATTGGCGGCATGCGCCCTAGCACGCGCCGCGTCCGAATCGAGGCATGGCCCTACGCACGTGCAGGGTGAGATTGGCCGATGGCCGATGCCGTTTTCGATTGGATCGAGGAGGAGGCAAGTAGCTTCGTTTATTTTTCTCATGTGCATGCTTACACCTTTGAACTCAAAATTCAAAAAAAAAAATCAAAATTTGAAACTTTTCTTTCAACTCCAAATTTTAAAACATTCAACTTAAATTTTGAAACTTTCAATACAAATTTTGAAAAATTAGAGTAAACTTTCTACTAATAATTTGAATTTTTTGACCTAAAATTTAAACTTTCAACTCAAAATTTAAAACATTCAACCGATTTTAAAACTTTCAACTCAACTTGTTTATTTATTATTTTATAATTTAAAAATTATTAAACACTAATGATGGTTAGCGTTAATTTCGGATCTCGCCCCGCACGCGACTTAGAAGCACCAGCGCACGCTTGTGCTATAGAAAATTTGTTTTAATTATATAGAATTATTATTCTTGTTCATTGTGTTTTTTCTCTTTTGCCATGTACATCAGTGGAGGTGGCAGTTATAGCCGTAGCCGCTTGGTTTGTTCATTTTGTTATATAAAAAAATATTGTTGTCCTAAATGATGCTTACAAAAATATATATAAACTAAATTGTGCAAATGGTATTTTGCTGAATAACATTCAGAGCATGATATATCTTCCTGCATATAGTTATTTGGTCTATTGATACGTAGAAGTTTGAAGTTTAACCTTAGTCAATGACGAAGCCTGTGACTATGCAAGAGAAGATCAAGACATATGGTAAATAGACACTGTATGGAAGGATTGATATGACAAGCTCATAAGTTAGTGTGTATGAGCGCCAAAAGTCATGAATAAAAATTTATAAAAATGGGAAAGATAGGAAAGACGAGGGAAAAAATCCATTTTTGAATTCAGGGGACAGCATTTCACCTCACGCACTGTTCATGTGGGAGTATTCGTAGCTACATATATTTGAAGCTTCAGAATTTTTTTATTTTTATATTTTTTTAATAAAATATTTACAAAAGTATACTTCAGTTTCAAAAATTTTAAAAATATACTCCCAAGCCGCTCTTTGGGAGGGTGATTTAAATCGCTCTCCCAGAGGGCGTTTTAATGACATGGCAGACGGCCGTTGACCTCCCACGACGATCGTCTGCAAAAATTTACAGATGGCCCCCTGCCCCAGCCAAAAAACTGCCCTCTGCGAGGTGGCAATGGGCCGCCTGCAAAACGGCTAGACATACGCTGCCGGCCATTAGGGTGCATTAAATGCAAACATACTGGTCCGACCGCAAGTGAGGTTCCGGTCCGATCGCAGGTGAAGTGCCGGTCCGACCAGCACCCTATCTCAAATGCTCTGTCGGTACTGGACGCTGCCGGTACCGACCGAGTGGGTTCAGGCGGATCCGACCACCACCCCGTAGTATGTTTGTACTAGTAATGACCACCGATTAAAATCGATGGCGCAAAGCTGTGGACGAAGATGGAATAACCTAGCGAATGTAGCTAAGTTTTCTTTTAGCTTTGCTGGTACTATCAAATGGGGCGGCGTCAGACCGCTCACCCCCATCGGTCAGACCGTTTCATGCAGAACCGCCCAGACATTTTCTAGTGGGGTGGCGGTCGGACCGCCTGCCCCCACTCGGTCGGACCGGCGGCGTCCAGTACCGATAGAGCATTTTGAGATAGGGTGCACGGTCGGCGGCACCTCACCTGCAGTGGACCGGTAGGTTCATTTAATGCGCACCCAATTGGCTATTTTGCACAGACGGCCCCCCCTTGCCGCCCTCGCAGAGGGCGGTTTTTGGCTAGGCAGGGGGCCGTCTGCAAAATTGCAGACGGCCGTCGGGCGGGCGGCCGACGGCTATCTGCCACGTCATTAAATCGTCCTCTAGAGGGTGTTGGTGGTATATTTCTGTAAATTTTTGAAACTGAAGTATACTTTTGTAATTAATTTATTAAAAAAATAAAAAAATTCCTTCATGGCCATACCAAGAATTCTTCACGACCCATCTGTAACGACCCGCTTCCTTTTCCCTGTTGTAACTGGTTTTCTGGATCTTAATCTTTTTCCCATCCTAGTCAGCTTGTGGCCTCCGTTTTCCTCTCCCCGGCCAGCCGACTTCCTTCTCTCTTGTGCCGAGTAGAGTTTGTACTCAGTCCTTGTATCCTGCCCTTATTCCTTGTCTTACTCCGACCCCTTTTGCTGCCGAGTGAACGCATGTGATAGGCGACTACCTTGTTGAGAACCTGTTGCTTCTTTGTCCCCGAGTTGCACCCACCCGTTGGACGCCGACTACCAGAGAATTAGTGGAAGAATCAATCTTCACCTAACCGCAGCATCGCTTGGACCAGTGGTCAGTCTAACGAAGCCGCCCAGGTCAGTGAATTTCTCCAACCTGTCCTAGCCTTGACCTTAAGTCTCATCGCAGCTACAGTGCCTGCCAACTCCTCTGACCAGTTGGATCCAAGATCACTTCCTGGTCATATCCCTGTCAGTTCCATCTTGACTTCCTTGCTCCACCCCGTTGCCCAGCTCCACCGTGCCTCATACCTGCACGTCGCGCTATATATAGATAATGGCCAACCGTGCCCCTTCTTCGCCTGTTTTGCAAACCGGCCAGCTCCCGCTCTGCTAAGTTTCATCCTCTCAAAGCTTTGGAGGCTCTGTCGCTTGGTTCGCAAGCCGGTTCATGCCGACTGCCCCCTTTTCTGACAGCCGACTACTTCTTGATCCTTTTTCTTGGTGTTTTACTTCTCCTGCTTATCAGTCGTTTTTTTCTTGCTTGTTCAGAACCTGAACCGGTGGACTGATCCCGGCCCTCTCGCCGAAGGAAGACCCCTCCTGTGGAACAAGGCAAGCCTCTTTGATCATTGTTTCCCATATATGCAAAACTATGTTGTTTTGGAAAATAGCATGCTGATTACACCTTTTTAAACTGTTGGCCTCGGTATGGCAAGCGCAACCAGATGGATCCCGCCCAGTAGTAGCACTTATTTGGTAGGAATGTTGTTATATTTCTCCTTGAAGAGCCCCACACAAAAGGCACCTAGCATCCTATCTGAGGATACGATGCCGAGTAAAATGGCTTAGCCCTGCAACGTTGTTTGTCGTTGGGAAAAATGGATGGTTACTAAACAGTTTGGAAACCCGATACCTTGTGTATCGGCGCGGGTTTGTGAATAAAGGAAGCTTTGTGAAAATCTTGATGTATTACAGACAGTGCTTGTGTGTGCTGCTCGGGCTACTGTTTACGACCATTATCCCCATTAACGCATCGATTCCCATGGCGTCAGATTTGTTTTCAGCTGATTTGGTGAAAAGTGTTTGATGGAAAGGGAACCGCGCCCCCGACCTGAGTTTGCCGAGTTACAGCGCAAACGGAAGGCTCTGTGTGCTGGCAGAAACGGATCTGTTGGTCCGGGGTGTTAAGCACCATAAATAGTGTATGAAAAGTAAAACAGGATGAAGATCATGCTCCCGGTTTGTAGCAGGGCAGCAAAGTTTAAGCCCCCCGGGTTGTAGCCAGGCGCGGGCAATTTCAGTCTTTCGGGTGTAGCCAGAAGACTATGAGCACTGCTCCCGGGTTGTAGCCAGGGCATCAGTGTATGTAGCTAGCTGGCCTTGTGCCAGCTAGCGGGCATTCACGTGACCCATGATCATGCTCCCGGGTTGTAGCCACGCAAGGCAGCGATCGATGACCCTCCGGGTTGTAGCCAGGGCGGCCGACTAGCTAGCTTGGTTGTAGCCAGTGTACGACGGGCATCAAGTGCCACAGCTGAGATTGGTTGTAGCCGAGTCGGTTCAGGGTCAACGAGTGGTTGTAGCTACTCGGGGAGATAAGGTACAGACCAACAAATGCCAAAGTAAAAGATAATAAGAAATGCTATGTTTACTCTTGATTCTTTAAGTGGTGAGTTGTGAAAAGCAACTTGCGGATTGGATGGAGGCGTGAGCCTCTGTCCGCCAACTTAAATTGGGAACTCACTAGTTGTTTGCAAAGAAGAGATTAATAAGCAGTCTTTTCCGCAAATGAAACCCTTAACCTCTTCTTTGTCTACCACATGAGCATCCTTTCCCGGCTTGCTGAGTACGAAAGTACTCACCTTGTTTAATATATATGTATAGGTAGGTTTTGGAGTGGAAGAAACGAAGATCTGACTGTTTGCCGATTCCTCCAAGACCAGCCGACTTACTAAGACCTCTGAAGGTTTTCGAGCCTAGTTTTCCCAACCGAGCCTGTGGAGTAGCTTTTGTCCAAGCTTCCGCCCCTTTCTGTTCGCTAGTTTACCAGTTGATTATCTTTGGCCCATCCCGGGTCTGTCCTGATTATCTCCTTGTAACGATATATATGGTAAATACTCGGTTATTGTATTATTGTAACTCTGTTTGTATCATTGTTGTGGCGTACCCGACTACTGATCCTGGGATCGTGCCTTAGCACATGGTGGCTCCACCTAGTCGGGAGGACGCCACAAAAATAAAGCGGTGGTTATCAAGCAAAAGTTGGCCCTAGGAACGAAACCCCACCCTGAGATGCTCTTTAGATCTTTTTTGTCGAAAACTATACTATTTGCAAAAGACTAGGACTTGTCTGGTACACTCTCTGCTTTTGTAGAATCCCTTGGAAATGGTTTCTAAACTCTTGCTATTTCCCTACCGTGGGTTCCTGCGCAAGCTTTTAGGTTCCAGTGCCCATTTCCATCCATCTGTCTTTTCGTTGAGCTGGTTCCCGAGTATAATTCCTTGTTCTGGCTGCTTGAAAATCATCTTGCCTAATTTTGTGCTCCTATCACTGCTTTCCAACTCGTGTTTGCCCGATATCTTGCTGAGCACCCATCTTCCTTGGTTGTGCCCTTTTCTAGCGACCAGATGGCAGAACGTCAACGCGTGCGTCG